>JAOUQZ010000004.1:5544218-5586092 GCA_028564935.1 Neosilurus hyrtlii
GTGTGTGTGTGTGTGTGTGTGTGTGTGTGTGTGTGTGTGTGTGTGTGTGCGTAATGTAAATATATTTGGAAGATGAAAAACGACATGGATGAAAGGGAAGAAAGTTCAAGGGTTCAGAGGTCAGAGTTGAAAGTCCAAGTTAAACCCAGTCCTGCAGGGATCGCTTGCAGTGCACAAAGTACTTAGGTGCCCCTTTTCTCTGCAGCGTATTGATGATGGCATAAATCAGTGCCAGGATGCACAGCACCAGGATCAGCGGCACAGTCACCATGATGATGTTCATGGTACGCTCCGTTTCATCTATCTTCAGCACAACGTCCACATCATTTGTCTCCTCCTCCTTTGTCTCCTTGGTGTCCACATCGTTGGTGCTATCTTGCTCTTTGTCCTTGTCTTTCTCCTTGTCCTTGTCTCGACCTGCGTCTGGGTTGAAGGGCGGTCTGTCAGGCCACTTTCGTCCTGGGTCCACATCTGTGTCTCGGTCGGGATCCAGGTCCACATTACAACCCATGAAGTCTCTTAGGATAGATTTGGGGTATCCAGGCTCACTCTTCATCCTATGATTATCGAATTTCCAGTACTTGCTGCCTTTGTAGAAGTATGTGTAAGCTGCAGAGAGAAAACAGGACGTTAAACAAAGGCATACTGAATGGAAAAAGGTGCTCATCCCTCGGGTTGATATCATTTCCCTTAAAAAAATCAAATACAATGAATGTTAACTTAATCTTTTCAATAAAGATTTCTTTTAATTGATTGTTTATGAGTAAGACCATGTTTGTAACGATGAAGAGACCACACCGGACCAAGGCAGAGAATCTTCTTCATCAGAGTGATGTCATTCTTTCCCTCTTAAAGAGATTGAGGTTCCTGGCATTTCCCTTCCCCCTTATCTCTCCGTCCACTCACCTCCATCATCACTGAGGAAAGCTCCCTTGGGAGATACAGGCACTGATGTATCCCAAACACTGATTGGCTTAGGGTAGTCCCTGTCAACTGCACGCGACTGCTCATTAAAACGCCAGTACCTAAAGGGAAGGGATTAGAAAAAACAATAAATACAGTCAGTACCTTCTTGCAACATAGAGCATACTGAAATATTTTGAGACATGCTAAGGATTGGTATTAGTCTTTGAATGCAAACAGGAACTTCTGCTTACCTGTCTCCCTTGAAAAAGTAGGTGTAACCTGACGGTTCCCACCAGATAGCTGTCTCTATTTTGTCATAAGGAATATCCCGGCCATAATCGACCAGCTCCTGAGGGTAGCCTGGCTCAAGGTTAGCCTCCCGAAAAATCCAGAACCGTTCCCCTGCACAGATCAAGGAGGAAAAGGTAAACAAAACGATGTGGTGTATATACATGAATAAGCAAGCTCTCAGAACACAAGGAATTTCCCTTTGCCTAACCAAAGCAATCATAGAGTCTTGCCCCTCTTGCATTACCTTATTGGTTTTTGCTGCTCAATTGCCAACAAAAATAACCCCTGTGTACAACAACACAGAGAAAGTTGCAACAGCAGTTTGGATTTGGTTTTAATCTGGCACTTATAGCCTGTCCGATGACAGAACATCCGAGGTGATACTACAGTCAAGCTGTAGTGCTTTTTCATTATTATTTTACAGTATGGCAGACATGGTGGCACCATGTACACGTTCACAGTTTGATTCCACATTCTCTTTCTGAAATAATGCAAACTCTGCAGTCAGCATCTGGAGGAACCACTGGCTGATGCAATGGCCGCACCTCAAATATAAGAGTTCTTGCCGTCCAATTTTTTCGGTCTCCTGGTTTCTTTCCGATGGCTGGCAGCCAAACTTAAGAAGACCTTGCCAATGACATCACTTGGCTTACAGATGTTTTCCAAATTTCTCTCAGAAAAAAGAGTTCACACTCACTCCAGATCCCTCTCTGTCTTTCCAAACATCCCACCCTCTTTGTTTATCAGTAGTATTGATCAGAACTTTATCTCGTCCACAGCAGTGAAGAGGACAAGCAAAGAAAAAAAAGGATAAATATTATACTACAGGAAGTTCAGAGTACTTCTCTATGAATAGAGGATTTCAGGAAAATCAGTTAAGAAAAAAGTTTACTACTGCCAAAGCCTATTTTTCGATTCCAGCTTAATGAAGTAATAAAATAAAAGCACAATGCAAATGTAAGTTAAACATTTCACTGTTTGCACCATTGCTTTGCTTCCCAGGCAACTGTTACGGGCGCTGAAAAGTAAAAAGCAATAAAAAAAAGCACTTTCATAAGGATTTTAGTACCCATCTATAAGTTGACTAGAGGCTTTACTTTTTGTCCTTTTGCTAACTCTACCTGTAAAATTCATCAGACTAAAATGAATAGTTACTAAGGGAAGTGGCACAGTCCCTTCCTGCTAAATGACAAAATCCATTGCAGTTGCCAGGAAATTGTCCTCTATTGAGCATGGCTAATTGATGTACAACAATCAACAAATTGGCAAGCTTTATACATGTACTAAAATGCATGGATACATTCAACACTGGGATTCTGAAGGAGTGAATGGAAAGGGGTAAAAATGTACCTTTGAAAAAGACAAATCTGCCATCATGTCTCTCATACGCTGCATCAATGTCCCCTGGAAGTCCTCTCCAAAAGTGGCCAATGGGCATGGGGTAGTTATCCAGTACTCGGTTTCTTCGGACCCTCCAGAACCAGCGACCCTTGAGGAGCAAAAACATAACACATTTAGACAAAGACTATCTAATAAGGTTCTTTGGAGTTTACACGTCTGTTGCAGTTGTCCATTTGAACATCAAGTGAAGACTTCAAAAACCTCTAAGTTCACCTTGCATCTTTTATTAAAAATGATTTCTAAATGACTTTACAAGGTAGATTCTGAAAAAATAATACATCTCTTTCAGTGACTAATAACGTTTTCATTAGAAATAAAAGGAACTTGGTGAATATAGCCATAGAAGCCCAATAAAAATTAAGATGCCAGATAGAAGGTTTTACATATGAAGTCTTCTAGTGCAGCTCAGAATAAAAGATTTTTGGTGGGGCAGGATGGCATTAACACCATGGTTAGCACATCTGCCTTACAGCAAGAAGGTCCTGGGTTCGAGTCCCAAATGCCTCTGCCATTTCTGAGTGGCGTTTGCATGTCCTCCCTGTGCTTGTGCAGGTTTCCTCCGGGTGCTCCAGTTACCTTCCACAGTCCAAAGACATGCATATTTGGCTAAGTGGCTTTTCCAAATTGCCCCTAGGTATGGATGTGAGTGTAAATGTTTGTGTGAGTGTATGTGTATGTGTGTGTTGGCTCTGCAATGCAGGGCCAACACACATAGTACTATTCGCACTCACACACAATTTGGAACAGCGATTCATATTTTTGGACTGTGGGAGGAAACCGGAGTACCCGGAGGAAACCAATGCAAGCACGGGAAGAACAAACTCCACACAGAAAATCAAACCCAGGGCTTCTTGCTGTGAGGCGGACATGCTAACCACTGCATCACCGTGCCGTCCTCCTGTTCCACAAAATATTCTAAATATAACACACGATACAGTCATGACCCTGACATGCAAGCTTATTCTCCCGTCTTTTGGGTTCCAAGCCAAGACCTTCAGATGGCGCCACACCTGACCCAAATTAAAGTTATGGCCAAGTTTTCAGTTAGCAGCCAGGCACTAAATTTAATCCATCCGATCCAGCAGTGTTCTTCCATGAACATACCACCTGTTTCTTTAAATACATAAAGACACATTTCACCCAAAAACAAGTAGAAAGCATAGATGTATGTGTGTTATTTACTGTTATAGTAAATAATCTCTCTTCCTTCACCTGCATATCTTTTGCAAGTCTACACTGAGCTTTACAAATGTAACTCAGCTCGTCAAACTCCACAACAAGGAACGACAAAATTGCAAATCAGCTATTTCAGCTTTTACAGAACAGCTGGAATATTCTGTGTTAAATTACGATTGGGTTTGGCTTACCACATGTTGGATAACAGCTTTCATTTGCATCACTAGCATTATAAAATTCATGTAAAACTTGTTAGCTGCGTAGGCCGCAGGAAATCACCCACACTTTTATAAGGGGATTTTTCTCACATTTCTTTACATGACACAAAACTAAGAAAAGACCTTGGAGTTCTGGGAATGAGACTCACTCATACATACTCATACATTTATCTACTTCATGTCAACAGGAATCACCAGGACTACTAGACTGCACCAACACTGGATTGTATTAAATATCAGAACTGCAGAATTATACTAGGTTTAATGCTACTGTGAAGGAATTACTTCATAAAGCTTTATCACTTGGTCTATAACTGCTGAAGTTATCTTCTCTTATTGTGGGAAAATACCACAAAAGTAGAGCGAATTCAATAAACAAGTGAAGATCATATGACCTAATCTTTGTCATTCCAATTATAAAAGAAAGAGTATGACAGAGACACCCTGACAAAAGAAAAAAGCAGTTTCTTTCACAGAGGGAAAATCACATGATGGAATGATGTGACCTAAGGACATCTAAAACAACTGATGAATCTTTGACTTAAGCCCCAGTGCAGCTCAGCACCAGTGAGGCATTCAGATGAAGGCCACAACATGCCCCGGTTTCCTGTGGATCTCCTAATGAACTCCAGAGCCCAATGATACAGACCTACTCATTTATGGCTCATAACTGAGCCCAGGACTGGGGTTTTATAGGCTACAACCCCTCTGGAGGCTTATTGGGAACAGGCCTGAAGCCTCTGCCTGGTCCTCAGGTGCAGCTGGAACAGATGGAACTCAACACTGTGTCTGAGCTATTGGTAAGAGAATTTGTGCAGCAGGACCAACAATGTCCCAGTGGGATCACAGGGCCTCATTTTTCACCCAATTTCCTACCTGCTTAAGCGGCTAACAGCTTACTGTATGCTTGTCAGATCCTATTACACACTAGATTAACAACATCAGACTGCACACACACACACAGTAAACATACACTCATTGTATATTAGTAACTAGAACTCACTTTGAAAACAAACATCTCTCCACGGAGCACAGTGACCGTATCAAAGTTGCCTTCACAGATGTTGGGGCCATACTGATCTGGACGGTCTGTGGTTCGAGGGCGGTCTGGACGACGTGGTGGGGCTCCTGGTGGGTTCTTGGGCTGGTTAGGTCGGCGAGGGGTCACAGTGGGAAGAGCCTGAGTTGGGGAACTGTTAGGAGGTCCTACAAGAAAACAATAAGGAGATGCAATAAACCTGAAATAATAATGTAGAGTGTCTCACCGTGTTTGGGCATCTAACATTAAATGGATAGGAGTATCCTAATTCTACCTCTAGCTCTGTGTTTGTATGGGAAGCAGCCCTCGAGCTGCGGTCACACAGTGGGTATGAGGCATGCTGTGGAAACAACTTTTCTGCGTAGAAATAACACCCACTGGACCCACTAGATGTCTGTGCTTCAAATTCAAGGCATCCAAACAAAAATCAACCCCAAAAAATTTATATTTTCAACTTAACACTTAACATCAACATGACAAATATAAAACAACAAAACCTACCATCCATTAAGAGGCAATGATGAGGGGGGAAAAAATCAACAGTGGTGCGTTTATTGTCACAGTTTTGGACTTCCTCAAACATTCTTCATGTCTATTTGTATGATTAATGTTGTAGCTAGGTTCTAGCTTCTAGCTTCCTAGAGGTACAACTTTACACATTCACATGTTCCCCCATAAGATCTAGTCCGCACCATTACTAGATCGTCCCTTGTGACCGATTATGACTAAGGTATCAAATCTATTTAGTTGATGCTGCCATATTTGTTCACTCTCATATGTGACAGCCTTCCAGCACCTCCAGACAACCTTCAAGATAAAGGGCAGTGGTGGCTCAGCAGTTAAGGCTTTGGCTTACTGGACAAAAGGTTGGGGGTGCAAGCCCCAGTACCACCAAGTTACCACTGCTGGGCCCTTAACCCTCGACTGCTTAATTGTTGTATAAATGAGAGTAAAACCTAAGTCTCTCTGGATAAGGTCGTCTACCAAATATCTTGAGCACATTTTTGGTACTTTTCGGCTTCCTTCTCTTCTACTTTTTCTTCGGATTGCGATAACATTCCTTTTCAAGTTTTTTGATCCTTTGCCATGTTTCCAATGTTTCAATGTCACAGTCTACTCTCTTAAAATATCTGTTTATGATATCTTTGTACCTTTCTTTTACCTCTGTTGAATTTACAGTATAAGAGTATCTACGTTAACCGTTCCTCTTCCATCCTCACCACATGACCTGTCCATCTGAGCTGCACCTTGAAGATAGTTGCACTACGCTGTCTAGTTTCAAAGTTTCCCTCCTTCCTATCCACTTTATCAAACTTATAAGGGCTTGTTAATAAGCTCATGAGCCAGATGAAATCTCTTTGGAGCAACATGGCACTTCGGATAGTTAGCAGGTCTAGTTTTCTAAAGAAGTATTACTTGGAACATTTTAAACTTCCTGACAGAATGGCAAACCAAAGAATCCAGTTCTAGAGTCACTGCTATGTTGAGACTCACACCTTCTTTCCTCCTGACCCACAAAGTCCAACTTATAAAGGTCTATTTAGCTGCCATCCAGAGCTTCATAAGGTTTGGTGAGGCAGTGGGCCTTGAGAAATTGAGTTGATAATCCCTGCCATAGATAACCAGATGGAACTAGATGGATCTATATAGATTACCATAGATCTGCTGGATCCCTCTGAGATCATCCTCTGGGAGCTGGAAGTTCTCGGTGTCCATCCACTGGTAAAAAGGGGCCATAATAGCCAAAGGATTATTGGAGTGCTCCAGACCGAGCGCATGACCCAGCTCATGCACTGCTACCAGAAACAGATCATTTCCTGCAAATGGTAGAAAAGAAAAAGATGTGTAAAGACATTTATGTGTGTTGACAGAATAAACTAGTGTTATAGAGATTATTTATTGAGATGATACAAGAATTATCATATACTCTTCGTGGATGCACTCAACTAGCAATATTCTTTACTCAGTGCTCTTATTAGGTTAGTCATATGTTATTAGGTTTGAGAGGCATGATTAGACTTCAAGTCCACCATTATCACTGCATTGCCAGTTTATGTTACTCTATAAAGAGGCAGGGTAAAGCTTGCTCCCTCTATGGTGGAGGTTGCATAAATAAAATAAATAATGACTGAGTGCCTTTAACCAAAAGAGGAAGATTTCTGTCTGGGTTAGAACATAGTGTTTGCCTTTTATTTACAGATTGGTGTTAAAAACGTGGGGGGCACTCAAACTGCTCTTTGTTTGAGACCTTGGTTGTCTTCCTGACCTCGAGGTCAATCGGCACGTTGCTGGAGTGAAGTGAAGAAAGAGGAGTAATGGATTGGAACGGAGCATCCTGGGTTCCTATTCAAGCATGTCAGCATTTGTGTGTGGGGGTGTGGTGTAGTGTGTAGGTTTGTGTATGGGCTGCCTATAGGTTTGACGCAGGACATTTGTAATACACAGCTGGCGAAGAGTGTAATTATTTAAAGAAATCCATAAAGGCAGTGCCCTCTCTGAATGCTCTGAATCATATTCCGTCCCCATTTTGCAGCTGTCAGGTTGATTTGTGAATCGAATTCTGAGCAAATGGATTTCTGTGATTCCTCAGTTGTCATAGGACAAAAAAAATCTGTGAGTCATTACTTCCTCAAGGCTCATCAGTGTGATCTGAGTGTTAAGCATCTTTATAGGGAATTATGAGGTCACTGAAGAGCTGCTTGTTCAGGGTTTTTCAGGGATACTATGATATTAGAGCTAATAGCTTTCGACAGATAGGAGGAGCACTAAATGGTTGTTCTAATGGCCTCAGGCTACTAAATCAATGATGTCTTTGATGAGCCGAGGCTCAGGCGGGCACGGATGTGTGTCCGCCACTTGCCACTGAAAGCAGGTCTTGTCTGAGGAACAGGAATGATGATGCATGGCCAAGACATTACAGTGCATAGCTGTGACAGTGACAGATACAACTAGCCACAAAGGAAACCCTGTTGGCTCTAAAGCCAATAGAAACTGACTGCTTTATTCACAGTGTTAAATACACACCCCATTTGAAGCTGTGTCCAAGTTTGACTATGATGTGGTGCTACCTCATGAATGACAATTATGTTGAGACTATTCAAATTCTTGCTGATAATATCTTACTTGCTAGCAGAACGATAGCACCTCTAATTAGTTCAGTTCTATTCTGTACTTCTGACATGTTGGGTATGAAAAGTATTGAGTAAAGCCCTCACTGAAGTGCTTTTCACAGGAAAAGAGTTGTCTGTCGGCTTTTATCTTCGCCATGTGAATCAGAATGAAGAAGGAAAAAGAGAGGGGAAAGACAGAGAAGTCTTTGTGATGTAATCCTGATGATCACGTCAGACTCAAAACCTTTGGAGGAAAATCAAGTTTTGACTATTCAACAGGATGGCGGAACTAAATCGTCCTTTCATTGTTCCTTCCCTGAAGTAAATGTTTCTGTCTAAAACGGTTTTCAGTGAACACCACACACATGTGAGATTTTGCAATAATTCTCAACACTCTGATCCGTTAAACATAACAGTTTTCCAGCATGGACTTATGGAAATCTAGTAAAAGCCTGAGCTATGCACTTGATAAAATAACTGGCTAATGAGTACACAAGTCATCAGACTTCAGGACTAAGAAAAAGAGAAAACTTATAAAGTCTGACCTTTCTCTCACTCACAGCATGTGGGAGCATTTTCTAATTTTATAGCCATCATCATAGTAAAGAGCAAATACACAATAAAAAAACTAAACAAATTCACATGGGTTAAATAACAAGGGGGGAAATGTGTTTGTGTTTATCAGAAAGTGGGGCACAGTGATCATTCTGCACATTGCTGTAATGGACTGGGTCACAATACAGATGGTAATTGTAGGGATTTTGAAAGGTCACTGGCATATTGTAAAAAGAATGTACATTATTTTGTGGAGGCTTTTGAGATGGTGTATAGGGACAGTTTCTGAATTTGCTTGCACAGACTCACCTTGCAAGTTCTCATTTCCAATTGTCCATGGCTCATCTGAATCAAAGTGTGTGTCACCACCCATCCCTGGACCAGGGAAGTAGGCATGTGCCAAGAAGCCACCCTCTCCATCAAATGGTGAGCTGTCACCATGGAAACCAGAGGCGAAGAAGATCATGATGTCAGGTTCCTTTCGCCGGCCGTATTTGACCTCCAAATAGGGAATTTCTTCAAATGTCAGAGGTGTTACCTTCTCCCACACTTTGAAGGCCATACGGATGGCTTCATATGAGTTATATTCCCCAATCTTAGGAGTATAGTTCTGTATACTGGAGAAAAAAACACAAAATGTTAGAAGGTAAACCCCAGCCTGAGATTTTTTTTTAAGTATAGGGTTTCTCTGAATATGTACCTAAAGGTCAAACGGGTTTTGTCCCACTTGTGGCCAGTGAGAGCATAGCGTCTCCTGCGAACATTAGTCTTGATTTGACCCCCAAACTTGTCTGGCACCCCACAGCGGGGCCTCTGCATGGCTCTGAAAGAAGAGGAATGGAAAAGGTCAATGAGGTCATTTCCATATCAAATAGAGTCTTAAGATAAAAGGGATTGTGAATAGTTTGGAGCTGTCTAAAGCAATTAAATTTTAAAGCCTTTTTAATAGATAAACACTGGTAGAGGGTTCGTCAGGGATCTTTTAAGATGTACTCAAATAGATAAGACAAAGACCGGCTGGAGTTCTTCTTGAAAAGACATTCAGAGTGACTGGACTTCATCAGCTGATCTGTTGTTGTCTTCATGCTGTAATGTTGAAGTAGTGAAGCTCTTCATCCAAGTTGTGTTACTTTATTTATTAAACACTATTTTATAGTTCTGTCAATCTGCTACGCTAAACTGATTCTATATAAAAGTCCCAGAGCCACGCAGTAATGCTCTAATGAATACTTTAGCACACAGTCATATCTGTTGAGCAGTAAAATTTTCGGAACCACTAGACAATTAATTACAAAAAATGGACCCTATGCATCAAAACTAACAGCAACCTTATTACAATAATAAATGACATAAAAGACTTACGCTATTGTTCCTTGGTCCATCTCTCCTGTGACTTCCAGGCCATAGAATCTCTGCATGTCACTGACTGCATTGGACAGAATTTGAGCCGATCGCATAGTGGACATCTGCCTACTTGCCTGAGGGAGGTATCCATACATCCGGAGCCAGGACTAACAGAAGTAAACCAGAGAGAAATTTAATACCACATCGATCGTTCAAATTGAGTGTCATAGCCTTCTATAGGTTGGACAAGCAGTAGTAGATTGTATTTGAGAGGACCTTTTTACAGATTCAAAGTGTGCTACACCTGTTATGTTGAGATATTTGATACAGCTCCAGATTGAATGATAAAGTCATGGCAGAAGTGGCTATAGATTACGTGAAAAGCACCACCAGCTGGGTTGGTCATATTACAGGCCCCAAGTGAACCCTGAAGTGAACCATACAGCTTTACCAAAAATAAACACAATACAAAAAGACCTCTGTACAATATATGGTTATTGATTGTTTAGGATTATCCAGTTGAACAGTTCATAGTTATTGAGCGAGCTAACTCATAGGATAGCCAGTACAACTACAGACGGTACTGACTGGAGGGTAATTTTTGGATCACTAGGATTGAACAGTTTATATGGTTCTTGGTCAAATGTAGCCAATGCATACGTGGGAGTTTTGGGTTCCCAATGGCAAAAGAGTCTTGTGATCATAGTGCTAGGAAATGATGGTGAAATTAAAGTTTTGATTTGGCTCTGTAGTGCAATGTAGGTGGGTTGACCTAATTAGACAATCAGTGAAATTACATAATTAAGGTCCCATGGCATTATTCCTGTGGTTATAGTAATGAGGCCTTCCGGTCCAGCCCTGCCTCCATACTGCAGTGTCTGAATACACCAGAACAACCAACAACTGAACAAACAACTGACACTACTTATAAAGTTTATGTTACATAATGTTCATTACTTTCACTTAAGCAGTGTTCTTCAGCCACCCAGCATTCTATATATACACATCAGACAATAAATCAAGATGAATTTACAACCACAAAGACACAAACTAAGGGGAAAAATACATGAAAAGGCGTTTCCTTGTCTATTGAGTCACTGGACTATTCCTTCAAACCATTTTGAAAGGCGCTCGTGGTCATGAATTATTTTTAATTTCCGTTTGTTTGATCTTTTTTGTTCCAGAATACAAAATATATGTTCAGTATATATTTTTTAACATATTCTCAAAAACAAGAAATTACCAAATAACAACTGAACTGTCCCACTGGTGATGGACTCGGAACCAACCCACCACCAAAATGCTGTCTAAATCCAGAGGGGCTATCAGGGCAGTAACAAAGGTACATTGCTTCAAAATCAGTGGTTTTTATGGCCTCGGCATGAGCTGGCCTTAATTATCACAAGGTTAATAGCGATGTGCCACTGGACTCAGGGGGTTTTAGGGTCACCACTTTTATAATGACCCCTCTTTTCCTGTGCTGGGACCAGGGTTCTGCATGGTTATCTAGCCTGAACTTGCTTTCCTTCACTATGGCTCCAGAAGAGGCACGCCTTTGTCCCGCCTCTGTGTGTTGTAGACAGCTGAATAGATGGCACTGTTTCTGGGCACAGCCAGCAGGGAAACCCCCCATAGCTACCATCTAGAGTGTGGAGTCGTCTTGTCCTCTCCTTCTTCCCCACAAAAAGTCCAACACAGAGCGGGACAGACTGGCTGCCTGTCTGTTAAAGTGTTTAGATTTCCATTACTTCCATTGAGATGGTTTACTCTGATTGAATTCACATTACGCTATTGTATTCAAAGGATTTATGAATTCACATTACGCTATTGTATTCAAAGAATTTACTTATTTACCTCACTAGATTTACTGTATAAAGCAAAATACACATTGAACTTGAATCCTGTTATTAAACTCATAAATCAGGTCAACTTAATTAAGCCAGTTGTATGCTTTGCAATTTTAGCAGCAGCTTAAGATAATTTCTTGCCACCTGGTTTAAAATGATCTCAGAAAAGTCTTTCATCATTCTGTAACTGACTTGAAGATAACATGATCTGCATGTTAGATTATATGAAAAATGTCCTTTAATGAGAGATTTTCAATTAAAGATAACTATTAATTGAAGCTGATGTTATCAATAAACACAATCTTTCTCAGTGCACACTGTGTTTTAGGATCACCAGCCATAACTAACAACTTTTTGAATGCTTTTAATGTCCGATTTTTATTTGGTCAAATATCATAAAGGAAAAACCACTGGTCACTAACCATGTTCCTAGAGATGTACCTTTCTGTACAGTTTATCTCCAACGCTAGGGCTAACGGTCCAGCGCTATCAGCTAATTTCTAACTCGACCAAAATAACAATACTGACAACTTAGGGAAAATGCTACTTAGTCCATTTAAAATGAAAAAAATAAATTTTCCCCTATTTTTTAAAACCAAAAATTAAAAAAAGAACATTTTCAAGACTTTCCAGGCACTCCATAAATCCCGCACTCACAAAAATATTATTAACTGTACCATTTCATGTAATTGCAGGTACATCTTGAGTACAGAGACATGACTATAATGTATCTTTAAATTATTTAGGGTACATTATAACATTTTGGTGTATGCATCTTGCAAGAGAGGTTCCCTGGAAAGTACCAACCCAGTAACATGGAAGAGTACAGTTTATTATTCTTTTTTTCACAGAGTGTGTAGTATAAATAGCTACACAGTTGAGTAACTATTCAGAACAGCAGGAGCAGCCCTTGTCCCTTCCCGTTGTGCTTTCTCTCTGATTTGGGGTTGGGAATGGGGGAAATGATGAATAGCCACGCTGTGTGGGACACACCTTGCTCCATGGATAAGTTCTGTGTTCCTCTGAGTGTTAAATGGCCCTGAGGGTGTGGGGCTCCTGCCGGCTCAGTGGGAAGCCAATGATACTAAGTCCAAGACCCATGCTGGCTTATAAAAGAGCACTAATTCCCAGGTTTTATTCAGCACACATCACTGTCTGACTCTTCCAAGAGCCCTGGGAATTATTTCTGATATGTATTTATTGTATGGCAGTGTAATAAAGGCAGCACTCCAGCTCCGAACAGAAGATGTATAAAGGCCCGCTTTTAAAAATGAGAAAGCATTTCAGTGCTACCATAGGATCCTGTGCTGTGCATACAAAGCAAGCGTTAGCCAAGAGCCAGCGAGACGGTTACTCCTTCAAAAGGACCTTAAGAGTCACTTGCATTACTGGGTCCTTCAAGAACAGGGTGCTGTAAAACTACTTTAAATCAGTGTGTGTGTATATGTGTGTGTGTGTGTGTGTGTGTGTGTGTGTGTGTGTGTGTGTGTGTGTGTGTGTGTGTGTGTGTGTGTCCGGCACAATGTCAGCCAAGACTCTAACGACTGGAAAGCGCTTTTATTCCTGAGGTTTGGGTGCACGCCATCTTTCTGGTCATTAAGTGAGAGGGGGAGGGAGTGGGAGCAATCAGGATCAAGTGAAAAAGCAAGTGGAAGATGGAAAAACAGTACAAGAAAAATAGACACAAAAGGAGCTTGAAGGAAGAAAGACAATTTAAAAAAAAAATCACACTTTGTTACCGTGGTGGCAAAATTTATACAGAGCCAAAAATCAACATTGATTAACACAACTATTACAAATTATATTACTAACACAGCAAGCTCTGGGAATGTTCGAATGTGAGATTGAAGGATGTCTCATCCCACATATCCTCAAAAATTTAAACAGATATAAAGCTGCTCTTCAATTTAAATACAACAGTCTTTGCCATGAGGTTAAATGCCATCATAATTGCATGTGATTTGGCAATAAATGTTTGCAGAGTCAAGTGTCCCCAAACAAAGACATGTTCCCATTTGAGTCTGGATTCTTTCTAGGATTCTATCTCATTTCCTCTCAAAGGAGTTTTCTTTACCAGTGTCACCCCTGGTTTGGTGATCATTGAGGATCTAGCAAATCGACAGCAACTTTGTGACACATGACACAATGTTGTTAAAGGGCTAAACAAAAAAAAACTGAATACATGTGAGTATTACTCTGAACACCCTAATACTTGTCAAATATTCATGTTGGTTGTAGTGGTGTAGTTTTTTTTATGATTAATATGATACGTATCTTTTTTTTCTTTCATTTTCGGAACCGATTTATCCTTCATTAGGATACCCTGTATTAGGAGATAATGAAGCCCATCCCAGCCGCAAGGCAAACACACACACACAAACACAAACATTCAGTACCCAGATCAAATTTGTGCAAGTATGGGGAGAATATGCATATGTTGAGCACTGGACTCAAACTCCGAATATTCTTGCTGTATGGTGGAAGTGCTAACCACTACACCACGTGATTATTTCTTTGATGGTGGCACGGTGGCAAGCAATTCCTGAGTGTTTCTGCATGGAGGTTGTCTCCCCGTACTTGAGTGGGTTTTCTCCGGGTACTCTGGTTTCATCATACAGTCAAACGACATGCACATTAGGCTAATTGACGGTGTGAAAATGATTCTAGGTGTGGATGTGAGTGTGAATGGTTAGGGTGTGTTACCCTGCGATGGACTGCTGAGCTGTTCAGAGTGTACCGCACCTTCTTCGCGTGTCGGCTGTGATAGGCTCCTGCCTCCCCATGACCCAAATAAGATTAAGTGATTTGGCAAATGTACGGATGAGTAAGATGATTTCTTTGATTCAATTAATCCTTGGCATCAAGGGTCTCTGATGAACAAGTGAGAACTGCATGGCAAGGCATGGCAAGGGTTAACAGCAGAAATGGTCAGAGACTGCCCTTCAGGAAGTGATACAGTCGGCTCCCTGTGTACTACAACCCTCCCACCCGCCTACATCTCTCTGCTCCCTCTTTCTTTTCGCATCTCTCTCAGATACAGTCGACTAAAGACAAAACATGCCATTGTTGCGCCTCAGCTGCCTGGGAGCCCTGAAGCTCAGATCATCCCTCTCTGTTTCTGTTTGCAGAGTCGAAAAACAGCTGTTGCATTCACTAAACACCATGCAGCAGAAATCAGGCAGCCTAAAGCAGACTTCCAGCCTCCTTTCCATTTCTAACACTAAATTAGGCCAAGGAAGTGACTTTTTCTCATAACATTAGCAAGGATGTTGCTTAAGAGAGTATATAAATTAAAACCGTAATGCTTAAAAGTATATCCTGTGTTAGTAACTGCTTACTGTTATTGTAATGATGTCCCAATCTTATTGAGAGATATGGACTGCACAGCTGAGACATAAGCCTAAGCCCTATCTTTAGATGCGACCTTTCTTACAATAGCCACATGGCCCAAGAATTCAGAAATGCTCCAGGAGCCAAGAAAGAGGAGATGTCTTCACTTAAATCCAACATGTATTTAAACTAGTTGTTTTCCTCCCACAGTCGTTGCTTCGTCTGAACCACTGCTTTGTGCAAGCCAGACAAGGTGGGAAGACTCGTCCTGCTGGGGTTGTCAGCACATCCTGAAAGCTTGACCTGTGTGGCATTGTCAGGAGACTTATCCAGGACACTGTTTGTTTAGTAAGCAGAGCCAAATGGACACCTTATGTAAACAGGCACATCTTTAAGACACTTTTAAGACCCTCTAGAGCAATCCTGCACTTCGTGTGACACAGAAGTCTCAAGCTGGATCAGCATCTCTACACTGCTCACACACTCCGTTATAGAATTAGCACTGTGACATGCATGGGCTTGTCAGGTTCAATATAAAAAAGTGCACTCCTTCCAAATCAGCGTCGGATGTTTGTTGTCCTGATTGCACCCTTAAGCATTTTTATGTTCAAGCTCAAAGGCACAGTGCCTGAATTAGGGATGGGGATTCTCTTTTAAGCAATATCTTTAAGATATTTAAACATAATTAGGATATAATTCTCAGGAATGGCTCGATCTGATTGGTCTGCTATCTTGAGATGATTAAATATACTCCCGAGTGGTTAATGCTTGAAGCAAACCAATGGACACTCACAGTTTTTCAGGGTTACTTGGAGCAGGCTGTCACACAATAAAATATAAAAATAACCCATAAAAATCTACCTCTGTAATGTTTAAATATGAAAAAAATAAACTATAAAAATTACCATTAGTCTGCTTTTTATGCTCCCATGTAGTATACAATTGTAGTAAAACAATTATGCGCCTTAGGCTCCTTCTGTCACAGTGACATTCACCCCACCTTTGGTAAATGATTGTTAATTATTTATTAATATATTCTCAATTCAAGGTTTGCGGCACGGTGGCGTAGTGGTTAGCACATCCGCCTCACAGCAAAATAGCCTGGGTTCAATTCCTGCGCTTGGGCATTTCGGTCTGAAGTTTGCATGTTCTCCCTGTGCTTTGTGTGGGTTTCCTCCAGTTACCCTGGTTTCTCCCCACAGTCCAAAAACATGCACAATAGGCCACTTGGCTGTTTGAAATCGCCCATAGGTGTGAGTGTGAAAGGTTGTATGTGTGTTGGCCCTGCAATGGCCTGGCGAGCGCTGATCTAAAAATAACTGGATTAAGCACTCAGCCTATCAGGCCGCTCAGAAGTGAAGCCAGCCGGCTGCCATATTACTAGTCCCAAAATAATTAAGCTGTGTGTATACAATATCGCTTACAGCTATGTCTATATACTAAGAAAAGTGGTCCAGATGGATCTTTTCATAAATACTTGATAATTGAGTTATGTAATATATTATGAGAAATTTTAAGCTGTAAGAAGTAATTAACTTATTAACTATTATTTAAAGACTTTGTCCTATATATACACACAGTGAGTATTTTTACACTTAATTACACATACTGTATGATTCATGTGCATTTATTTCAATATCCAGATAGTTATAGCTATTACAGTTATATAAAAAAAAATATATGCCTACATTTAGACCTGTAACTGTTAGATCTTTTGGTCTAATTACTGTATTTGTTCTAATACATGGCATTATATGGGTATTTGAAATGTATGCTACCTACACATGGAATTATTTCCCGCATCCTGGTTTCTTTTGTACAGTTTAATGCTGAACACAAAGACATAATTAAAAAGTACACTATAAAACAATTTTAAAAAAGAAGTTTAAAAGTAAACAGGAGATGCTTCCATTGGAATCAGGCTGTTAGCAGGGAATGTTTTGTGTCTAGCAATACGGCTGCAATAGCATTTCTGGTGACTTCACCTCAGCAGCCCAGTCCAATGTCCAGTTATTTTTAGATCAGTGTTGGCGAGCTGTTTTGGGTGTACCTCGCCTTCTCCCAGAGTTGGCTGAGATAGGCGCCTGCCTCCCCATGCCCCCAGTAAGGATTAAGCTGCTTAGAATATGAACGAATTAATAATTCAAGGTTGTATACACCTGTGAGCTCATATCCAAACCCAGAACTAACAGTTCATAAGGCAGCATAGTGGTGTAGTGGTTAGCATTTCCACCTCACAGCAAGAAGGTCCTTGGTTCGAGCCCCATGCCTGGCAAGAGCGTTTCTGTGTTGAGTTTGATTGTTTTCCTTGTGTTTCTGTGGGTTTCCTCCGGGTGCTCCGGATTCCTCTCACAGTCTAAACATATGCACATTTGGCTAATTGGATATTCTTGATTGCCCCTCAGTGTGAATAGTTGTGTGTTTTTGGCCCTGTGGTGGTCTGGCAATTTTTCTAGGGTGTACCCTGCCTTCAGATGGGTTCCAGCCTCCTCTCTAGTGACCCTAATAAATATGAAAGAGATATGGAAAATAAAATGCAAAATGAAATATGCTACCCGAATCCTCTGATAGCAGATTGAATAAATATAGGAACAATATCTAGGAGTAACATTTTTAACAACAATAAGGTTAAAAACTCAAATGGTATATTTTTCAAAGACAAAATTATTCATTAAACAAGTAAATGACATTATGAGGCTTTTCCATAAATATCATACAACTGCATCACATAATCCTTACCTAAGTCAACCCAGAGTTTTGGAAAGATAGACATGAAAATATTATGTAGAAAAATAACAATGTAAGGATTACAGCAAAATAAAAACCTTTCTTTGTTTGCTCAGAGTTTAATTCTTCTTTTCAGTGCTTTACTTCTGTATAAATGAGGACAGCTAGCTAAGTTACATCAAGTATGACTGGTCACAAGCAGACTGTCAGCTAATAGAGATGTATCCGCACACCTGAAAAAAAGTCCCTATTAACAAACCCTGTTCACTTCCTGCCAATAATCTCATTGTGCACAGGATCAATGTGTTGCAGGAAGTCCATACATGGCATCTAGGGGGGAAATTACACACATCCAGTATGTGCATGACACAACTTACTATTTAAGTCTATTTAAGACTTCATCATTGTCGTTTTAATCAAATTGAAGTTCACCTACATGCTGTATAGGAAAATGATGTCAACTAATAGATGTGTTTGTTTTTCAGGGTGATCTATTTCTGAAGACGCTCTTCATGTATTGTCTGACTGAATCAATTTCCACAGTGATGTCTGCACTGGCGTGGGAGTTTGGACCGACTAGGTTGTGTATTCCTGTCAGCTCCATTGCCTGTGTGCCAGGCCACTAATGACAGGGAGCGAACCACACTAGCCTTCTTATGTACAGGGTGGTAGACCATGAACAAACCCACACTTCACACTGTGAGACACAAGGCATTTTCTTCCATTCTGAATTCTAAAACTGTCAAGACTTTTAGTTGGAAGTGTGCAAAAATATTTATCCCTAAACCCATGATTAAAATAAATGTAACAGCATGACTAAAAAATGGTTGGTAATCCTACTCCTTCAGAACGTCTCAGTGTCCTCCACAATAGACAATTCTGTCATAGTGAAGACAGAACAAATGGATGCAGAGGTGTGGCTGAACAGGACACACACACACACACACACACACATGCTTTGTAAATTGTGAACTATTTGTTGAAAGCACAAGTGGGTGCAGCTTGGGGTAAAGTCCACATGAACAAACAAAAGTTAGTGCACAGCTTTAAGCCTACCTATTTTCAGGTAATGTTTTGTGCACTTTTTACTGTGCTAGATTTTATTTTAGACAAATATATAGACATAGTTTGTAAATATAGTATGCACTACAAAATAATTTATGGTACATATTACCTATTTATTAAAAGCTAATTAAAATGTACATTCCAAGAAGTTTTTTAGGGGAGAAGATTCTTCCTAAAGGTACAGAAGATACACCCACAAACAAAAGTTACACACAAAAAAAAGCCCCAATGAATCCTTAGAATGCACACAAATCTTACACACACACACACACACACACACACACACACACACACACACACATACACACACACACATATATATATATATATATATATATACACACCCCCTTATTTTACAGAAGTGCTTTAAGGTCACTATCAGTGAATACATTCTAACTCTGGTTCACTAGGCAACAGAAGTATACCATCAGAATTGGACACTTGGACCAACAGAGGATTGCTCAGAACTAAACATCACCAAGAGACAAGAGATGCTTCAGAACAAGAACACAAGAATAAACTTGTAGAACAAGAGGAGTTACCTCTGCATTGAAGTCATCATTTCCAGATGTGTGTGTCCCACACAAACAAAGCACCAGGAACGAAGGGAAGAGTGTCCATCTCCAGAGCATCACAGCCCACGATGATGCCATGTTCAAAGCCTCAGTGTTCTGATCCAACCTTGCTGGATGCCAGATCCTCAAAGATGAGTCTAAAATGATCTCCTTGTCTAAAACTTGCAGAAGACCTTCAAGTCTACAAAGGCTGCATTGCCCTGCATCTATGAAGTGCGCTTTTCTTTTCTTCTCTTCTCTTCTTCTCTCCTCTACTTCCAGGATCCAGTGCTAGACTCGTTCCTCGTGCGCGAGCCGTGTGTCACTCTCGAGGTTTAAATGACGGGACTCAGTAGTGTAGGTGCAGTCAGGTCGCATGGGGCTGGAGCCAAAACTCAGCCAAGTCCGCGTCTCTAGCACAAGTTCGGTGCGGATCATATCCCGCGGGTGTGTCCACGCTGCCTTTATTCCTCCCTTTTTTTTCACGTGCACACATCAAAGCCGGACTTTATCTCACATCCAAGCAAAACGTCAGACGGGGGTGCGCGCGGAGAACAAATTCCTGACCCCGCCCACATATGAGCGAGGCGCGCGCGCGCGCACACTCGGACGCACACGAAACACCCCCGACTCGAAAGCGTAAATTTTATGACGTCAGAAGAAATGTAGCTACTGTTTGCGCGCGTGCGGTGTCCGTCCAAGTGTCTCTTCTCTCTCTCTGTCTTTTTGTAGATTTTATTTTCGTTAGTTAGTCTATGCAGAAGGATCGGCTAGACATCCCAGCGCTCTCACACACCCACGTGTGTGTGTGTGTGTGTGTGTGTGTGTGTGTGGAGGAGGGGCGCGAGCAGGAGCGGATGTCTGTGGGAAATGTATCCTCCCTGCTCTGTTCACATTACACTCATATACACATATCATACACAGAGGAACGAAATCGGTTCATATCGTAACAACATCAAGGCGGTACGAGGTGGCAGCAAGCAAACAACACACCACGTGTTTCTACCTGTGGCAGCAAGTCTCAGATATTTTTTGCTGCCACGTGATCAAACACATCATGTGATACATATGAACAGTGCAGAGGCTCTCTGATAGTATACTGACACTATTAAAATGATTCTACCTCCAAAAGTTTGCATTTTGATGCACAATATGTCGGGCAGTCAAGAGCTATAATAATAAAAAAAATAATTATATATATATATATATATAATTACAAGGACTGTAATAGTTATTTCAGTTAACATCCTTTGCAGTTCTGTGATTTAACTTTGATGATACAATAATGAATTAATATGTTTATAATATAAAATGTATATCAATATCATAATGATTATTGATTCAGTAAAATGTTACCTATATGTATTTACCAATAAGTTATTAGTATTGGTTATACTGGTGGTTCATTTGGTGGATCGTTTTTTTAATAGCTTCATTAAAATGATGAAATTAGCCTTATCTTTATCAGTCATATTTGCTGATATAACTATATTATAAGAAAGTCCTTATGTGGGAAAAATGATAGTACTACAAGTTTACCCTGACAAGCCTGTTTCATGGTTTTCCACTCATTAGGGGATTTATCTTCGACATACCGCGCACTGTTCTACAGAAATTTTTTTTTTTTTTTTTTTTTTTTGTACTGTTCACCTTCCAAAGATGGCCGTGGTGCGGCAAGCCAATGATGTACCAGGCGAAGGTACTTCTTAAAAGTTGTGCCACAAATAACTGAAATATACTCATGCTTTGCAATCACAAACTCAGTTCCACTGTGGATCTGTACAGTCAACTTCATTAACCATGCATTTATACCACAGTGTGTTAAATACTCAATTCTAATTGGTCAGCAGGTGTTATATTTTCTATGACAGCTCTGACCAGAGATTAGCAATGTTTCTGCTTAAGATATCTGATTACATGCTTTATCATTACTGGCATTACTACTATTCACTGTAGGGATGTGGATCACCATGGACAACCATTATATTATAATACCTTGGTGCCAGTTCGATTTGTACTGCAACTCTGCATTGCAATTCTGTAAATAAATATGTTTATTATAATTTTAAAGCCTTAAACAAAAAGAACGTTTGTATAGAAATAGCAAAGTTAGCCAATAATTCACTCCAACCACTAGAGTAGGACTGTTATACAACATCAAATTCATTCACGGGGAGCTTCTCAAAACCCTTAAACAGTATCCTTGTTTCCCTCACTTGCATCTCATCTTTGCCTTTTAGTCCCTCCCACTAAGAAATCATGGAGAGAAACAAGAAAACAATGTGAGGAGCATAGAATCGAGGGGATTGTTTTAAGAGAAATGAGACATCTTTTCCAAATTGTCCCTATAGGTGTGAGTGTGAATGGGTGTGTGTGTGTTGGCCCTGTGATTGACTGGCGTGCTGTTTAGTTTGTACCCTGCCCTTGCCCAAAGATGGCTGACATAGGCTTCAGCCTCTTTGTGACTCTAGCTGGATTAAGTGCCCTGTGACTATGATGAATTAGTGATATAGGTAACAATTAGAACTTCATGACATAAAGTAAAATAAAAAATGAAGGTTGGTGCTATTATAATATACATTCATTCACCATTCGCTGAACCTCTTAAACCTACCAGGGTCGCAGGAAGGCTGAAGCCGACTCTGGGTGAAGGGGAGGTAGAGCTCACAAGACCATCACAGGTCCAACACACACACATAACCATTCACACTCACATCCATATCTAGGTGCAATTTGGAAGGGCCAGTTTGCCTAATGTGCATGTCTTTAGACTGTAAGAAGACACTAGAGTCCCACTCAAGCACAGGGAGAATTTGCAAACTCCACACAGAAACACCCTTGCTGATCCCAGGACTTGAACCTTGGACCTTCTTGCTGTGAGGCAAGAGTGATAACCACAACGCCACCGTGCTGCTATAATGTTAGAACATGAAGTAACTTGTTTCTCGGACATTCCACAATGTAAAAGCTGTGGATAAAAAAACAACATTTTTTTTTTTTTACAAATCAAACATTGTAATTATTGGCAACTCACTGTGGTATAAGAGGAATTGAAAACCTCCGGATGTGCTGTTATTGGACATAAAACACTTTCAGGGTGATAAGAGTTACTCTTTTAAAATCATACCACCTTGTTGTTGGTTATTTTCCTATAACAGCATGTGTTTTATTCCTTACATTATTATTCACTAGAGAGTATGTTTCTATGCACAATTTGTTCCTTCCCTCCACAATCCATCAGCGTAAAACAAGCATTACAGGACCACAGCTGAACCAATATTATTGGGCTGGGACATCTTTCTGAGCCTAACAGAACACTGATACACTGACTAGCATGTGATGATAATCATGCTTAGGTTTTTACACACCCCAGCATCACTGGTGGTTTGAGACCAGGGATAATGTGCATGAAAATTAATAGCTTTCATCTTTATCTGGATAGCTATAAGAAGGAGCAACAAGAAAGGTGTGTCACATTAGCCAAATTTGAAGGGACTCATGCCAGCAGCATGCACTACCATGTCTTTGTCACTGCTGTGTCACCATGTTAGTGATGTACAGGGTAAAGATGATAATAAATTGTGCACAGTGACAGAAAAACCTTCTCAACTGTGCACCTAAAAGTGTACCTAATGTGGTTGGTGTATGTTATATAATAGCAAACAAATATAAACTACGTATTATCCAAGCGTGAGGTCTCTAGAGAGAAATCTCAGCCCGAAGACTTTAGTACAGAATTCTGTGGAAAAAAGACTTATTTGTACTGAGCAAGAAAATTAGCTTAATAAGTAGTTGATTACAAACCATTTTAAAATGGCAGCCTTTTTAAATTTACTACAGGCACTGGTAGGTTTTTTATTTTATTTTTTTTAATTCCAGCTGTGGTGTTCTTCCTACATCTCTACAAGGCCTTAGGTGGCTTTTGGCTTGTTTCCCTGGGTTGGGTGACTACTTCACAGTACTTTATAAACTTTTTATCTCTTTTCATATTTTATATACCTTTCATTTTTAAGAAAACACAGAATGCATCTCTGGAAGCTGTTAAAGTTCATAACACAGTGCAGCAGGCTAATGGCTAACTTGCTGGTCGGATACACACCGGTCTTTACGTGATTTATTGCTTGTGCTTTGACCAATTAGTTTGCACGTACTGCTGTTGCCATATAATGAACATTGTTATTACGTAAACACAAAGCAAGAGATGTATTTTGGAAAACAGCACATGTTGTCTTCATTTTAGGAGGCAAGTTCGAAAAAGATGTTAAGCACACCCACTCATCGTGTATTAATGGTGATGCATGTGATAGCGTTTGCATCCAAACACACAAAAAGAAAGCTGCTGAAAAGTTTTATGTGCACAGGAGATGAGTGTCCTCAGAGAATGACGGAATCTTAACACCTGTCAGCACAAACACATTAAGTTGCTTTGCAAATACTGACGCAGACACAGACACACACTCACATGCTTTGATCCAGAACACTGGTGCTGGACTTATGTGTACCTGCAGACTTTGTGGTAAGGAGACAGGGAGGTACTCTGCAGTTCAGTGAACTGAAGCTCTATAGTTACTGAGCTTCATGTTACCAAAGGGTGACCATAAAACCAACTATTTGAAAAATCAAAGAAAATCATATGCGTTATCTCTGTCAGACATTAACTCAGACCTGTTCTACAAGATTCCTGACGAGTATGCAGTCTTATTCTAAAATAATAACTAACTTGAAACCAAATGCTGTTTTTCCTTTCTGGTAAATATGTAAATTTTTCATTAATTAGCTCAGTGTATATTTCACCTCTGTATAATAACTCCATATGGTCAGACAAACAAAGCCAGCAGTGAGTATTTAAAGCCTAATGCACTCTTTGTGTGTGTGATTAAGTGACCTATCCATCAGTGAAAGTATGTGATGTTGATTATCTTTAATCTTTTTAAAGCAGGAGTGTAAGACTCCTGTCCTGAAGGTCACATAACTACAGTTTTGCATCATACCACATGAAATTCATCGTTCATTTTCTGAACTGCTTAATCCTAAATAGCGTCGTGGGAATGCTGGTGCTCATCTAAGCCAACTCTGGGCTAGGGCAGAGTACACCCTGGACAGCTCGCCAGGCCATTGCAGGGCAGATATACGATGACAGCAAACCAATGGCCTATTCTTTATGAACATCAGCGGTAGTTTTTTTACATGCCTCTCACTACAGACAGTGAGAGACATGGCAGGCGTTTGAGAACCCAGTTAGCTGCACCGAGGGGACAGCAGTAACAACTCAATGATAGTGGGCTTGAACCCCCGACCTTGGGATCAGTAAGCCAGAATCCTCCCACCGGGCCACCATTGCCCCCACAAGTAATTCAGCACCTCAAATAAGTAGCAACATTAAAAAGTGGAAAATACCAAATACAAATTCACACACTTCTTAACTAGAGTAAGACATGAATCCTGATTCTTTGAGCTAATGCCAGATCACCCTCTGCTGTCCATAATGGGCATTTACTTCACTTGTGATTGTGGATGATATAAGATTGAAAAAAATATTCTTGGAATAGCAAAGCTGTGCAAACATCATGTTAAATTTACATGTAATAACCTAAACTTAAACAGTCAACTAGAAATTCTAACCCAGTCTAAATACAATGTAAACATGACAAGAAATCAAACAAAACATTTTTAAATTCCCATTTTAATAGTCGTTCATTACCTCTGCCAAAAAGGTTACATTTTACCTTCTGTTTGTATGTTTATTAGCAGGATTTTGCAAAATGTTATTAGTGGATCGTGAGATGGGACTTTTATTTTGGGAAGTGTGATATTACAGCAGTCCCAGCAGGGGGCACTGTGTAGTTTCTGTTATTTGATAAAAGTTATTTATAGATAGTCAAGAAATTTTTAATAGAAGTGGGGCTTTGGAAAATTAATACTGTTAGATTTTGTAAATGATGCAGATCAAACTCTGGGAAGGATGGTTTAATACTGTAAACAAATTTTGTCATTTTAGTTCATGTGGGGGATGACTCAGCTGGCAGAGGTTTGTGCCCTCCCACTGCTCTTGCTTATATATGGCACAACTTAAAATTTGTGTGTATATAAACAAATGTCTTTTGTACTGTAAATTACAATGAAAATGGAAAAAAGGAAAGAGAGTCTCCTTAACTACAGAAAAGCTCTCAGTGCTTTAAGAGCAATATATTTGTCAAATTAATAGAAGATAACAAAAATAATCCAAAATACTTATTTAATATTGTTGCAGAATTAAGTAGGAATAAGGCCATTAAAAAACATGCAGACCATCAACTTATAGCAGTGACAACTTTATGAACTTTATTAATGTTAAAATTGAAAATATCAGGCAAAATTGTACTTATACTTAAAGTCAGATATGTCAGTAACTAAAATGGTAAATAATAATATACCACTATCAACTAGAGTGTTTTAGCCCCATTCAAGAGTACCTACATGTTTCTTTTAACAGGTACTACCAGAAGTGATTAACCCTTTATTAAATGTAAATAATTCTCACCTTAGCACACGTTATGTATCTAAATCCTTTAAACTAGCAGTTATCACACCTCTGGTTAAAAAATCTGATCTCAATCCATATCAGCTGTCCAAATATAGACCAATAGCAAACTTATAAAAAGTGTAGCGCAGCAGTTATTTTCATATCTTTGTAGGAATAACATCCATGAAATGTATCAGTCAGGATTTAGGCCTCATCATTGCACTGAGACAGCACTCATTAAGGTGGTAAATGATTTACTGGTGGCCTCTGACCACAGCTGTGTCTCCCTGCTTGTGTTACTTGACCTTAGTGGAGCCTTTGACTCTATTGATCATAAAATTCTCTTGACAGATTAGAAAATGTTGGTGGGGTTCAGGGAATGGTCCTCTCCTGGTTAAAATCTTATTTAACTGATCGTTATCAGTTGGTCGATATAAATGGTGATTTCTCTATACGTTCTAATGTTAAGTTTGGAGTTCCACAAGGTTCTGTTTTAGACCTGCTGTTTTTTCTCTATACATGCTCCTTTTGGGTAATATTATTTGAGAACATGGTATTAGCTTTCATTGTTACGCTGCTGATACACAGTTATATATTTCAGCAAAGCCAGGTGAGAGACACCAGCTAAATAAAGTTGAGAAATGTGTAAAGGACATTAGACACTGGATGCTTAGTAACTTCCTCTTACTAAACTCTGATAAGACAGAAGTACTTGTGAAGTGTAGATAAGATGTGGATGATATGCTTGTGTCTTCTGGTTGTAGTAAGAACTCTTGCTGCTGCATTCTGGACTAAGTGGAGCTTGGTTATGTATCTAGTGGAACATCCAGACTGTAACATATTACAATAATCTAATCTCGAGGTAACAAAAGCATGAACAAGTTTTTCCACGTCATCCAGTGACATCAATTTTAAATTATAAAGCACTTAATGGTCTTGTACCACATTATCTTAGCGAACTTCTTGCTGTTTATGATCCAGCTCACCCACTTCGATCAAAAGGTGCAGGCTGCTTAGTGATACCTTGAATACTGAGGACTACTGCAGGGGGCAGAGCTTTCTCTTACAAAACCCCACAGTTAAGGAATAAACTTCCAGTTAATGTTCATGACTCAGACACAGGCTCTGTTTTTAAGACAAGGCTGAAAATGTACTTGTTTAGTCAAGCATTTTGTGGGTTCTCCGGCATAGAGAGTTCTGGTAAACTGTGATGCTGGGATGCTGTTGCTCCCTCACTCTACATGCTCACCCAGGTTCGTTGACAGTGGAGTGGCTGATTGCCCAACGTTACAGGGTGCCCTCATATCTGCCTACCTTCTGGTTTCTCTTTTTTTTTAGTTATGCTGCCATAGTTAGTCATACTGGAGTCCCTGCTTGCACCCAGCACTAATAAACTGTTCTTTTACCATTATACACCCCCTTGCGTTTTTACTGAGGTACCCATGCTTCTTCTGAGATGCTGGTGATTCTGATCCTTCTGCTTTTTGAGTCCTGTGGTCTGTCCTGGTGTGTTAATGCTGGCTGGAGTTCTCATCTTGGAAAGACTCAGAGAGTGTGAACATGACTTTTCAACACTGGTGATATAAACTCGTTTGGTACAATTATTTAGGTGGTATAACCATCCGGACTACATGTCAGACTGTAATGAAGTTTCTCTTATATGATTTGCATTTTATAGTTTCACCCAAATGAGGATGGGTTTCCCTTTTGAGCCTGGTTACTCTCAAGGTTTCTTCCTGAGGGAGTTTTTCCTTGCCACTGTCGCCACTGGGTTGCTCATAGGGAAGTGTAGGGGTTGTAAAAAAAATTATAAATTCCTTTTTAAATTAGTTTTACTATGTAAAGTTGCTTCATGACAATGTCAATTATAAAACATGCTATACAAATAAAACTGAATTGAATTGAATTTTGTGCATTCATGCAGCTAAGTAATCATCCAATCATGTAGCAGCAGCACAATGTATAAAATCCTGCAGATAAACATCAGAATGAAGGAAATGTCTGGTCTCAATATCTTTAATCATGGCATAGATGTTGGTAATAGATGAGTTTTTGAGTATTTAAGAAATTGTTGATCTCCAGGGGTCAGCACTGTGATGTTATGGTTTCCTTCCACAGTCCAAAGACATTTGGTGGTCAAATGCAAATAATGCCACAATCAAGAGCCAAGAAAGCAAAATTAGCTGTTGATAGCTGTCTGTTATAGGTAAGAACTATCTGTGTAACTATGTAGGTTTCTGAAATTAACTATTAATAAGAATGAACACTGGAAGTGGTGTGCAGGTGCGTGTTCCTGAAGTGAGTTACACAAATATTTTGGTCATCGGTAGGAAGCTTCTTCCTCATTACTTGATTTGAATGTGTGTTAACATAGTTCCATGTCGCATGCCAGTCTTTTCCAGTTTGGCTGAATGAAGCTTGGCAATGTTGGTGAATTTCTGTGGAATATGTTTCATGAAGTCTTCACCTAAATAAATTGGGAATAGGAGGAGGGGGGTTTAGTTATTATGAGAAGTTAGAGAACAAAATACTTATATATGTGTGTTGGAAAACTGTTGGACAATGAATGGAACATCTGTATTTATAGGAAAAGTTATATGCAAAAATCCAGCAACTGTAATTTACTGTGAAGAAAATTCACATGAATAATTATCGATTACATTTGACTTTTAAATTATGAATTAAATGAGTTTTAACCAGAAGTAGGAACTGTCTTGCTCTAAATAACTTATAATAAATTTACTTTGAAATATTTTTTAAAAATGACAAACAAAACAGTAATTGGGGAAAATTAAATTTTTTTACTCATCCTCAAATAAAATGGACTGACAAAACAAGCGCAGAGGATGTGTCTGTATAAACCTTTTGACAACATCCTCAGTGCTGATGACCACTGCCTCTGCGTGATGTATGGCCACCTCTGCCAATCCAGTTCCTCCTCAGTTATTTCTGACCACAGATAAATCTTGAGACGTCTCAGAACAGAAAAGTATGTCTCTGCATCAGTTAACCCAACTGGAGAGACACAGCCAACTATGAACTGCTGGATTTTGGGGTAAATATCTTTATTAGCATTTGGCAGTGTATTGATAAGGTTATCTGGTACTTTCCCTCCATTATATATAATCAGAAGTTTTCATTGGAGCTCTCTCTGCAGTGAATTCAGGAAGTTATTTTTCATGCAGTCATGAAGATAATTAAGCAATTACAGTTAAATTAAGATTATTTATGCTGGTATTCATTCATCTAACTACAACTTGAACCGGGAAGAGTCGGAATGTTCTTTAAATTTTAATAAAATGAAAACTAACAGACTTTCAAATCACATGAGCCCATATTTTATTCACAACAGAACATAGATAACATAAAAATTGATTAAACTGAGAAATTTTACAATTTTATGCACAAAATGAGCTCATTTCAAATTTGATGCCTGCTACAGGTCCCAAAAAAGTTGGGACAGGGGCATGTTTATCATGATGTAGCATCTCCTCTTCTTTTCAAAACAGTTTGAAGATGCAGTGGGGCAGTGTTCGCTCAGTGGTTAAGGCGCTGGATTACTAATATGAAGGTTGGCGGTTCAAGGTGCTACTGTTGGGTGCTTAAGCAAAACCCTTAACCCTCAATTGCTCAGCTGTATAATAAAAATGATTAATGTAAGTCACACTGGATAAAGGTGTCTGTTAAAAAAGGTAAATGTCTGGGTTATGAGTTTCTGGAGTTTTGGTGTTGGAATTTGGCCCTATTCTTGCCTGATATAGGTTTCCAGCTGCTGGAGTGTTTATGGTCGTTTTTGACGTATTTTTTGTTTAATGTTAAATGTTCTCTATAGGTGAAAGATCTGGACAGCAGGCAGGCCAATTCAGCACCCATACTCTTTTCCAATGAACAGTTCTTCCCTGAAGTAGACATGATCTAGAGAGGAGCATATGTTGCTGTAAAACCTTTATACACCTTTCAGCATTCATAGTTTCTTCCAAAACATGCAAGCTGCCCATACCGTATGCATTTATGCACTCCCATACCATCAGAGATGCTGGCTTTTGAACTGAACGCTGATAACTCACTGAAAGGTCTAGTTCAGTTTGGTAAAGACACACATGTGGTGATGGCTCTGTGTCTTCAAACCTTTTGGCCAAATTTCAAGAATTTCAACACAAGTCATCAAGTCATGGGTTTAGCAAGGGTGTGTCTGTGTGGAGTTTGCATGTTCTTCCTGTGCTTGTGTGGGTTTCCTCCCAGTACACCAGTTCCCTCCCACAGTTGAAAGACATGCACATTAGGCTAATTGGCTGATGCAAATTGTCCCTAGGTGTGAGCATGAGTGTGAATGGTTGTGTGTTTTGGGCCTGTGATGGCCTAATGAGCTGTTCAAGACGCACCCGACCTTTTTTCCTCAGAGATAGGCTCCCTGCAAGCCTTAGTAGGATTAAGCAGTTCAGAAAATGAATGAATGAATGAATGAATGAATTTCAAACAAGTAGGTGTGTCCATACAATTGACTGGTAAAGTATACAGGGGTGTTTCTAGGGTTTCTTGGGACCACAACCAAGAAGAAAATTGGGGAACCAGCCTCTTCTTACCACCCAGCCAACATGCAGGAATGAATGCATAAAGACTTCATTTCAAACATGTGAAAATAATACATTAAATTCAAAAACAAAAGCAAAAAAATATAAATTGAATTGACATGTCCGCTTCATGCAATAATGTTAAAAGTCTATTCACTAACCAAACTTTTAACACATTAACAGCCCTAACAGTATGGAAAGGAAATTTAATTCAAAAGGGTTATAACAAAATTACGGTTGCTGTAGACAAATATAATATAATAATAAATCTCAGGGCACCTGTCCAGCCTGAAGGCCCTGGCAATTGCCTGCTTTGCCTCTTCTGTTACTTTGTGTTGTGCATTAAGGTGGAAAAAATCCTCTCAGGAAAGTTTTCTAAACCAGTAACTGTACATTATTATCAATACATTTCAAACACCAAATGACACTTATTTCACTCAATCAGCTGTGCTTCTGACATTACTGCAGAGGACGTATCACATAGTTTGTTCACTGATGCCTCCGGCAACTTACTTCTGAAAATATGTTTATAAGAAACATCGTTGAATACCATAGAATATTCAAATGTGTCTTTAGGGCCAAGACACATTTGAATAAACCACAGTACTAGAATATGAAATACCGTAGCTCACATGACAGATATACAATACATATATCGATATCTGAAGGTATTTGTTTATGCAAATAAATGAATGGCTTTAAAACAGGTTGAAGTCTAGCAATAGGAGCAAGATACCAGTATCTATCCATATGAGCTGTTTGGTGTTAATAATTTTTTTTTATGAAGCAATCCTGATTTTCAAAGGACCATCTTAATAAATTGGTATGAGGCTGATTGTTTTATTTATGGACAATGGCAAAATTCAGCATTATTTGTAATATGAGTTATGAATTATTCCTTGGATGGATTGTTCTATTTTCACAGAAACAAAGAAGAGTTTGTCACAACATAGATTATCTTGAGTTGAATTTTTAAAATTTTTCTGTATATAAAAACTATTTATACTTTTGTTATTGTTCTTATTTTTATTTTATATTAGCTCTACCTACGCTGTGATTTAAATGTATGTTTTGCCTTTTACACACTGTTATGTGTCCTGTCTAGTGTCTAATCATTTTATTTTATCTGTGTGTCAGGGAGCTACTGATATGAAACTCCTCTACCTTATGATCTTGGGAGCCAATGTTGCTTATTCTTATTCCTGTAACACAAAAAAGGGTACAGTCATTTAATTTTATCCTTAATAGACTTAACAAAGATGTTTTTTGGGTGTGTTTTTTTTTCTTTTTTTTTCTTTTTTTTGTTAAACATACCACTAAAACATAATGATAATATAGGATATATTCTCATTATAATAGGAGAATATAGGGGGAAAATATTTCATATGTTTTTTAAATTATAATTTTTTTAGTTTACTTTCTTTTTTTGTCCATTTCCTTATTTCTGTCTATCAAACAGTGTTGACTTTATTTCTTTTGTTTACACAGAAAATAGATATGTTCTCTACAACAGCACAGAACTGGAAATTGCTGAGAACCTTAGTGGAATATTCTGCAACTGGGGAGGTGTCGAGTGTTACACTGAGTGCACCTTTTTCAATCTTACAATACACATTGCCGATGCAATCAACAAAAAAACACTGGTGGCAAATAATTCAACCACAGATGTGACGAAAACATTTGTCTTCAATATGGGTAAGCAAACAATTATTATTTTCCTGCATAAGTTTCAGTTTCATAATTAAGATCACTGTTGTTGTCGTTGTTGTGGTTGTTGATGAAGATGTTGATTTTGCTTGGATCTTTAGATGGGAATCAAATCAACTGTGATGTCATAAAGTGTGTACAAGATGAAATAAGTAAACTGATAGCAAACTCATCCAAGTCTGATGATTTAAAAGAGATTAAAAAATCACTAAGAATTAAAAAAGCATGTTCTAAATTGTTTGCTTCAAGTGTGACAATTAAAAAAGCTTACAACAGGTATGAAAAATATAAATAATCTACTTTAAAAAAAAGTGTGTCAGTAGATTTCAGCTGAAAGGTATGTTGATGTCTGTGCAACAGGGCAGAGAAAACATATATTGATGCTCTCATCAGCTTACCGTTTAAGGAAAAGACCAAAATCTATGACCTAGAGGAATTTAGCTTGGCTGTAGTTAAGATGAATATGAGCCCTTCAGATCTTGGGCTTGTACAGATCTCTGCTCCAAAGGTAATGATTACCACATATGTATAGCTGAGTGATAACTGGGGTAAAATATTTGTAATGCAAATTTCTGGTACTAGCCCAAGTTAATTATTTTGCAGTAACAACAAGTGGCAGTGAAGCAGCAAAGAGGAATGTGGATGCAGAATGCAGATCAAACTCACTTTAATTAGAACAGTGCAGACAAATCCAAAATCACAATCCAAACCCACAAAACAGGCTTACACCATTTACCCATTTAATGCTGTGCTTCCTAGCATTGTAGGAATAGTTACATTGAAAACACTGAATGATTTAATTAAACCATTAATATAATGAACATTTTTCATTTATGAATGATTAGGTGAATCTGATTCATGTCTGATTTTACTGACTGATAGGTGCCTAATGATGATCTGCTTTTGGATATTTTCATTCCTACTGAGCCTTTTGTAAATGTCTCGGAAGAGCAGCAAAAAGTGGGTGCAGTAAACTATCCCTCTGCTGATCAGTTTATTGTAAGTCTTTCATAAACCTTTATAAATCTCTATAAATTATATGTATTTCTGTTAAAAGCTTGAGTTAATTTGCCCCTCCAAGCAAAACATAAATTTATATCACTATTCTGTATTTATTCTCAGATCGACCAAAGCACTGTGCTGAAGTCCAAAGTCATCCGTGTTGAAGCTGCCAAGCGTGAGCTAAATGACTTGCCCACTAGACTTGTTATCAATTTCTCAGTAATCAATAATGAAATAATAACCGTAAGTAATCATCTGGTAATATTTTTTCATTCGTTGTTTTGGCATTCTTAACATTTTTGTCCAGTAATGAAAATGCATGTGATTGGTATAATAAAATTTATATGCGCATGGTTTTCAGACTCTTTGCATGTTGCATTTCAAATCTACATTCTGTCTGTTTTTACACAATGAAATTATACTTCAGATGTGACTTTTACACACACTGGCGGGGTGGACCTTGGCTCAGCACTGTCATCTCACAGCAGCAAGTTGACTCTCGGCCAATGCTCTTTCTATATTGAGTTTTTATGTTTTTCCCTGCCTCAGTGGGTTTTCCCATGGTGCGTCGGTTTCCTCCAACAGTCCAGAGGCATGAACACTAGACTATTCCAAATTACCACTAGGTGGGAATGTGAGTGTGATTGGTTAGTTGTGTGTGTATTAGCCCTCTAATAGACTAACAGCTGGCCAGGGTGTAATCCTGCCTCTATCCTGAATTTAGATAGGATTGGTTCAAGATTACTTGTGATCTTGGTGGATAAGCAGCATAAGTAATGCCATATAGTTTAATTTCTCAGATCAGATGTTGTCACATCTAGAACTCATACGTGAAGACTCAAGACATCACAAGTTAAGTTGTACTTACACATGTTATTATTCTTACAGAACACAACTACCCTGTCATGTCGGTTCTATAATGTGGATGCTTCGCAAGGTATGCAGGACTTTTTAACTACCTTTAAGTACTGGTTTAGTTTGCTGGTGATGGTTCATTAGTGATGAGATCCAACAATGTTGAAGGTCTAATGTCATAATGAACTTGTACCAAAAAGTGCTAAAGTTGATCATAGAGAAATAAAGAGTGCTCTCTAAGCTCTATAATTTGAATGATAACTTGCATCACGTTAATACATCTGATCAGTAAAATAAGATTGAAGGATTAAAGGTTTTTAAGGTTTGTTAAAGGTTTGTTAGCATATATAAAAAGGAGTAAGAATAAAACAGGACAAAAATAAAATGCAAAAAAATACATGTATGTGAAAATAAATATACAAAAAATATACTAAAGGATACAAAACATGTATCTAAACCTAAACCTATATACAGCAGGGGCAGTAGTGCAATGAGGTAGCAGCATATTTGACACTTGTGTTTGACAGTTGTGCATAAGGTAAAGGACATTGCAGTACATTACAGTAAGGTGCAAATGAGCACAAGTGCAAATGGTGCAGTAAAGTGCAATGATTTTAATGTTATGTAGCAGAAAAATGGAGGACCAGCTGAGGTAGTGTTGTTGTGAATTGTGAAGTGTGTGTGTTACAGTCCAGGGGCAGAGGGCAGAGGGGGAGGTAGTGGGCAGAGTTCAGTATCCTGACAGCCTGGTAAAAGAAGCTGTTCAGCAGTCTGGTGGAGCAGGCCCATAGGCTCCGACACCTTTTGCCTGAGGGCAGAAGAATGAAGAGAGATTGTGAGGGGTGAGAGGTGTCACCAGCACTGCTGATGGATCTGAGGGTTTGGCGGGTGTGGTAAATGTCTGTGAGGGAGGGCAGAGGGGCATCACTAATTTTGCTGGCTGTGTTCACAGTGCATTCAAGACTCTTTCGGCAATGCATATTGCAGCCTCCATACCACACTGAGATACAGCCAGTGATGATGCTCTCAATGGTTCCACGGTAAAAGGAGCACATGATGGGGATGGAATTTGTGCTCTCCTCAGTTTGCGGAGGAAGTAGAGATTAAAAATAAAATTACCTAATATACTAGGTGAACTATCTTTCGGGGCTTTAAAGATTTGCACGCTGTGAGAGAGACTACTCCATCTGAAGGGTTATGCTGACTCTTCACGGAGATTGTTAGCCTAGAATTTAGTTAATGTTTTAAAAATGAATGGCTACCTAATTATGACAGAGGTTTTAGAGGGCCGCATCAATGACTGTGTCTCCATAATAAAGGGCGAAACCATAGTTTTGACATTTGTGGGGTCCAAATGAGAACTCTCCCTAAGAAAGTGTATTTCGCTCAGTTGTATTATATTAATATATAAAAAATTTTGTTGTGATCAGAATCACAAGGATGTGCTGTGGACTTTATGTTAATTCCAAGATCCAAGTTTATTTGCATTTTGTTGATTTGTTTCAAAATGAATGTGATTTTTTACAGTGAAAAGTTATGAATTAAATCACAGACTTATACAAAGAATTAAATGTCTCCCTACAGCATCCGTCTCTCTCTCTCTCACTATCTCTCTGTGCTGCCTGCATTGTGACCGGATATCTTTACTGTACCAGAAGAACTGACCCGGATGACCATTTTAATTTGATGCTAATGTTATTTGCTTTAACTCACCCAAGCCACTATGTTCAAATGTCTGAATTTTAACAATTTAACTGTCAGTCACACATGGGGGAGATAAATTATCTCTCATATTATTTTATAAGCAACACAATAACAACCAAACTCTCCATCCAAATCCTCCTACTCTCATTCTCCCGTTCTCATTATGTCTGTGACTGTGCACATGTGGGAGGAGTGCATTGATTTACACAAACGTAGTTCGCCTCGGAGGCGGAAGCAGATGCCCATATCTTCGCTCTAGCTTTGCTGTGTGAATTGAGTCACTTCAACACGATACATATTTTCACATTAATTAAAAAAATTGTCACACACATTTCATTTCCTTAACAAACAGATGCAGGAAAATAAATCGTAGGAGACGTAGGAGATCTGCTAACAGTTGAGGCTCATAAAAGTGGTTCAAATGTCACATATTAATGTATATTATTGGGGGGGCAGATTTGTATTTTCCCAATATTAGGGGGACTTGTCCCCTCAAAGAATACGTGGTTACACCCATGTCCATAATTACTGTAGTATTACATGTAAATGTTTTGATTTATACTCATTCATTTGGACCAGAGATGAAAATATAATAATAATATTATTATTATTATGACAAAAGTTTAGAAGTATATTTCAAAAGAAAATTTTGCAATACCTAGACCAAAAATTACAGGATGATCTGGGTGACTCGGATCAGCACAGACACATCACTAAAACCCATCTCTCTTGATTCATGTCAATCTTATGAAATTTTCTTGCAGTGTTTCATGCAGTGTTTAATTTTAGATGATCTTCTTCTTAAATGTATGTGCCGGAATGTGCTTTTTCATGGATATTCATATGAAGCTATTCACAAATTTTTTTTGGGTCCCAAATAGGGCAGGAGTGGGATGATAAGGGGTCATTTACCAACCTGGATAATTTTAACAGCAGCAGAATTGTAAGCTGCTCATATGATCATATGACCCCCTTTGCTGTACTTCTGGTAAGAACTGCATTGGTATCAGAAATTAAGTGAGTAAAAAAATTGTTTAGCTAATAAATATGTATTAAGAATATACATATTCTCTGATTGTCTGTGTGTCTTATTAGGTTGATCTGACACAAATTGATCAGGTACAGTGGGAAATCCTGTCCTATATTAGTTACATTGGTTGCAGTATTTCATTGATTTTCTCAGTGATCACCATCCTCCTCTACACGTTCTTAAAGTAAGTAAAAACTTTGATGCTGTACCATTGAAACATTTAAGCGAATTGACTTAAGAAAGTCAAAGTGAAAAATACCTAAAAAGTAGATAATATTGTTCTAGCAGTTTCTGTAAACAATTACTTTACACATGATTTGATGCTGTCTAGTTTCAACAATGATGACATAACTACAATTTTATGGTGGGTCAATCTGTGAAAATTGTCATGTTAAATTCCACAGTTAACATCAAACATGACATGGAAGTACATACAGTAGCTCTGAAATGTGTTGGAGCCCTAATTCAGGAGGCTCTCATTAATTTATACAATTAAATGATTTGTTTTCTTAAAGAAAAAAAGTTCTTGCAATGGTGTTACTGTATGGTGTTTGCTTGTCCTCCCCTGGCTTCCATGGGTTTCTTTTGGGTGCTCTGGTTCCCTCCCAAAGTCCAAAAGCATGCACATTAGCCGTATTAGCAAAATGCCCCTGGGTGTGAGTGTGAATGATTGTGTGTCCCTTGGGTTTGCGATGCTCTGGTGAGCGGTTCAGGGCGTACCCTGCCTTTGCCCAAAATCAACTGAGCTAGGCTCCAGCCTCTCCAAGACTCTAGCAGGATTAAGTGGCTCAGAAAATGAATTAGTGAATGAACAGGGTTCCTCAGAAATGTATACACAGCCAATAAAACACTATGGTCTCTATATCCATATCTAGTGAGTTATTTATGGGACAGTCGTGACTCTGTGCTTAAGGGTTTGGGCTACTGATTAGAAATGGTGTGAGCTTAATCCCAGCATCAATAAAACCCTTCTGTTGTGTCCTTGAGCAAGACCCTTAACCATAATTTTTTGGACAAAGGCATCAGCCAAATGATAAGGTGTCAAATGTTTAAAAGAAGTACATTTAGGCAGGAGGAAAATATCACAAAATAGTGGCTCATTCATGTACTGGAATCTATTTAACTTCTTTAGGGAATTTGTGGTCTTAGACAAGTATAAATAAGTAAGGGATAATGTACACAATCCAGTCATATTCATGAAATAGATGTATTGTGGAGTTGAATTATTCTGGAGGGGTTTATTTCTCCATAATGACCAGCTCACTGTACATTATCCTACTCATGATGTGGCTACTTACTGAAAAGAACAACAATTTGACAGAGAAAATTATTTTGTAAAATGCTTTTATTGTTTTTAAAAAAAATTTTTTGGCTTCAACTAATAACCTTTGCCATAGCGAAAGTCTGTTAAACTTAAAGGGGAGATATTATGCTTTTTCCAAATTTTTGACCCATAAATATTTTTACAGTATTGTATAGTCACGCTGCGATGGCCTGGTGAGCTGTCCAGGGTGTACCCCGCCCTCGCCCAGAGTCAGCTGAGATGGGCGCCAGCCTTCCCGCGACCCTAATTAGTAATAAGTGGTTGAGAAAATGAATGAATGAATGAATGAATAGTCACGTTAGATGACACCAGGGTGTCAAGTAACAAGGTTAGCTAATGTATTAGTTTTCCGTCTGGCTATTTAATCTGGCTGTAAAAAGGTTTTTGATTATTTCTTATTTTTATCTTTTTGGACATACTAGTGCGTCACTGGGCCTTTTAAGTGCCCCCCCCCAACACACACATACTCAAACACAATGGGCAGAAAGACGACACATGAATAAATGGGAGGAAGAAGGGGAAGTAGATCCAGACAATACCAGGGAAATAAATAAATTCCCCCAAATCCCCCTGCATAACAGAGCAATCACTGTTGCGTTAACATGTAACCTGTCTGTATATAGAATTCAACAGTATACAAATATACATCACAACCACATGCACTCTATTTTTGCAGAAGCTCAGACAGAAACAATTCCATCCGTATCCATGTGTCCTTAAGCACAGCCTATTTACTCCTCAACACCAGCTTCTTGTTCATCGAATGGGGAGCCACTTGGTCTCAAGAAAGTCTTTGCGTCTTTGTAGCAGTGATAATTCAGTACAGCCTTCTGTCCTCTTTCTCCTGGATGGCCATTGAGGCCATACACTTGTACTTGCTTCTAATCAAAGTGTTCAACACCTACATCAAGCACTACATGATCAAGCTGTCTCTGTTTGGATGGGGTAAGAAATAAGACCATGTGGTCCACACTGCAAAACACATTGTAATTCAAACCCAATAATGATAGATTGAATTACAATTATAGTATACTTACATTCAAAGACCACTTTATTATCAGTTCGCAACTATATACCTGTATGTTCTTGTTCACTTATTCTTGTTTTTTACTGAAGAGAGGGATCTAATGTGATCATCTGCTACTGTATTCCATTAACATTATCTAAATAACTTTGATTGTACAAGCATTATTTTATATGTTATATTGCTGTAATATGACTGGCTAACTAGATAATTGCATGGATATTCAGGTGTACAGGTGTTCCTATTATAGTAGCCAGTGAGTGTATAGCACACATGCAATTCTGGAATTTTTTTCCCCCTCAGGAGTGCCTGCAGTCCTTGTTGGCGGAAGTCTTTGTGGGTATCAAGTTAACCCACTTTACGGCACCACAAAAATAAAACTATTCAATACAAGTGAAACAACTGAATTGTAAGTAAACATGTTAAAAAATCTACATTGCTGTATTTTAAAAAAACTTATAATAAATATCTTCTGATCCACAGCTGCTGGATTACTGATATTCACTTTCTCTATGGTATGAACATCACATACTTTTCCATAACGTTTCTGTTTAACCTCTGCATTCTGACGTTGGTGACACATCGGATCTTTAAGATGCAAAACGTAAACGTCAAAAGCCAAAAGCTTCCACGTTTTAAGGATATTTGCACTGTCCTGGGGCTGACCTTCCTCATGGGAATGACATGGGGTTTGGCTTTCTTCACCTCAGGATACACAAACTACCCTATTCTTTACCTTTTCTGCATCTGCAACACTCTGCAAGGTACTAATACTTTACAAGGAAAGAGAAATGTTCTATAAACATCAGTTTTATTGATTTCTATTCATTATATTACCAAAGTTTTCAGTTTGTTTATTTTGTATAATTTAAAAATAAATAAACAAACAAACAAGGCAATATGGGCAGCTGTAGCCTAATGCTTAGAGAAGTGGGTTTTGACCAGATGGTCACTGGTTCAATTCCCAAACCACCCGGAAAAATGTGTAGTGGCAGGCAGAGGACCCTCCTCCTTCCTTCACCTTTGTGAGGTCCCGCCGTAGGACTTAGTCATGTCTGTTCTGTTTTGATCTGCTCTCTCCTCTCCTGTGTGTGTGTTTCTCTGATTACAGGCTCTGTCCTGATTAGCTCACCTGTTCCTCATCCCCACCAGAGGATAAATGAGGGCCGCTTACCTTGTCCCTATTGCCAGATCAGTTGGGCCATCATTGAATGAGCGCTGCGTTTTCACGGAGAGAGCTCCTGCCGTTATAGAGAGAAGACGTATCTCAGTATGCGCACCGCAATCCAGCCGAATCTCCATAGTGTTCATGCTCCACGTTTTCCTTGTTTCTAATAAAGGATCCTTGTTTGCACTTTATCCTGATCTTATTGTCTCTGTCCTGCATTTGGGTCTATCTGTTCTTGGTACCGGCATAACATTACGATCTGGCCTGACATGGACCCAGCGGACAGAGATCCGATCAGCCAAGTGCTTGTGTCACAGGAGCTACAGATCAAAGCCCATGAGACGCAGCTATCCACAATAGCCACAGGAGTGCAGGAGCTCGCGGACCGCCAGGACCTGTTTCAGCAGGACGTGAGCGCGCAGGTGAATCTGCTGAGCGCGCAGCTGAGCCAGTTAAGCGCGAGTCTGAAGCGGCTGCTTTCACCTCCGCCGACCACGGCGGCGTCCCCCCCCCGCTAGCTGCCACCCTGCCTCCAGTAACCCCCCCGACTCATCCCGTTCGCCTCGCCCCAGCCGAGAAGTTTTCGGGAGATTCTGGGAAGTGCCGCACCTTCTTAGTTCAGTGTAAACTGCACCTTCTTAGTTCAGTGAGCCGAACAGGCTCAGGTGGCGTTCATGATCTCCCATCTATCAGGAAGAGCAGCGGCATGGGGCACAGCGGAGTTGGCTCGAGGCGTAGCGGTATGTCAAAGTTGGAAAGTATTTAATGAAACACTCACCAGAATGTTCGATCACTTCTCCCCGGCTCGCGATGCTTCCAAGGCGCTGCTCGGATTGAGACAAGGTTCTCGGAGGGTGATCAATTACGCCATTGAGTTCCGCACTCTGGCCGCCGACAGCGGCTAGAATTCCGCCGCCATGAAGGACGCCTTTGTCAGTGGGCTCGGCGAGGAGATCCGGGACCACCTCACCCCTCACAAAACTCCCGCCAAGTTTGAGGACCTAGTGGACCTGGCAATCCGCATCGATAACCGGCTTCAGGAGAGGGATTCGGATCGGCGCCGAGCCACTAGGGGGTCCTTCGCGCACCGAGAACTTCGCCCTGGTTCACCGGTGTCTTCGCCGCCTAGCGCGGAGCTAGTGCCCCCTCCCGTCCTGGAGGAGCCCATGCACTTGGGACGGGCCAAGTTGAGCCCGGAGGAGCGCCAACGCTGCCAGAGGATGGGAGGGTGTTATTACTGTGGGCAAACCGGCCATCGAGCAGTCCGGTTTGGCCCCAGAACCCTCATTGGAGTCCATAGAAAATTGGAGTCGCCACCCTGTCTGCTAGTCCACATATATATATATGATCAAGATCTTGAGTCGATTTTCCGTAAAACAGTGCTCGATACGTCGAAGTAGAGCTAAATATATTGTATGTGGGAA
>JAOUQZ010000004.1:5586192-5596780 GCA_028564935.1 Neosilurus hyrtlii
GGAGAGGGACGTCTGGGAGTCACTACTTAGGCTGCTGCCCCCGCGACCCGATCCCGGAACCAGCGGAAGAAGATGATAGATGATGATATATATATATATATATATATATATTTATTCACAATATTCTCAGCAGTGTCAGAGCTACTCTTACAGAAATAATCTTAACTGTCGGACCAAACAAATCCAAGAATACATTTGTTTTTACATGAAGACATTTGTTTAAAGGACGTTTTTAAAGGAATAGCATCTGATGTAAATAATATTTGTTTTCATGCCTCCAGGTGACCGGGGATCTTCCTTTTGATGTCTTTGTCCCTATTGAACCTTTTAAGAATGTTCCAGAGAATCAGAGCAAAGTCGCTGTAGTGGTGTATCGCTCTGCTGAACAGTTTATGTTTGTAAGAATTAAGTAAACTTTCATTATCTCTTTAAATGACATAAATGTATAGTGCATATGCTGTATGTAAATCAAGTTTCCCTTTCTACATATATTAACAGAATAAATCGTACCCTGTACTTAAAACCAAAGTTATTGGTATTGAAATTGTTGGTCGTCAGCTTCAGAATTTGTCCAATCCACTTGTTATCAACTTTACAGTGAACACAAGTGAAATAATACATGTAAGTGATCATCTCGATATTTCGATATAGTATATATTTTTGAGCCATAGTTTTTGTACCCTTAGAATCTTGTTTAGGCTTGTAACACTCAAAACACAAAATATTTCACTTGGTCTTCACAAGATTAAAAATGCTGTAATTCAAAAATTAAATATACACACCTAGGTTTGACACTCATGTTTTATGTTTCACATAATCAAATTATGCTTTTTTTATTTTTCCAAATGATTCAATTACTTTAATATAAGATTTTTCATGTTCATGCATGTGTTCATAGTTGTTTTTCATTGCTCCTTTAGTTCACATGTTTCTGTCTTATTTTGTTTTTCACATGACTTTTGTCACATTTCATCCCAACAGTTCAGTTGTATGTGTTGAATTTGATAACAGTAAGACAGGCTGAAATGCACTTTCATGTTTCAATGTTATTCATTGGAAAGGGTTATTTGAGATCTGTTGGTTAATTCTTCTCTTATGCTGATTTTCACAGGAAAACCATACCTTTTCATGCCAGTTCTATAATGAAACAGGTATGCAGGATTTTGAAAAGTAAACCAACAGTGATGAATACTGATGAAATATTAATAAAACTTTTTTTATTTAAATAGGGATGGATTAAAACCACAAGAATGACTTCAATGACATTTATTTTAATATTAAATTGTGCATTATTGTCCAAATGATGCATGTAAATAATTGTCACTGATCACTTGATTAGTATGAAATAAAGTGAGCTTTATAAGCATTATCATTTGAAGGATAAAAGTATATCTCACATTAACAAACCAAATGAGTAAAAACCACTAAGATCACATTTATTCATTTGGATTTGTACAAACCGCTTAATCCTACTAGGGTCATGGGGAGGTTATAGCCTTTTTTACCCGATTCTGGGCAAAGGTGGGGTACACCCTGAACAGCTTGCCTAACCATCACACACACAACGATTAACACTCACACCTAGGGGCAATTTGGAACCACGAATTAGCCTAATGTGTATATATTTGGGCTGCATAAGGCAACCAGAGCAATCACAGGAAGAACATGCAAACTCCACACTGAAACAACCTTGCCAAGTCTGGGACACGAACCCAGGATGGTGAGGTGGACATTCTAAACAATTCACCACTCTACTGCCACTAACCTCAAATAATAGGTGATTTCTGTACAGCAGTACTTCAGATAAAAATGGAAGGTAATATCCACCTTAGCTTAGATTTGGACTGGTGGCTATACCCAATAATAATAATAATAATAATAATAATAATAATAATATAAATAGCTATTGATATAGTACAGAATTATTAAACTGTTCATTGCCTTATTCTTAATACATAAATTATTTATTTTATTTTAATTATTGATTTTTGTGATTAATGCCTATAAATTAAAAATAAAATAAGGAAATGAAAATGTAATGACACTTTAATTACTAAACAAGGATGTAATGAGCGCTCATTTTTCTTGCTTTGTTCACAGATGAACCCAATCTAAATTAATATTACAGAACTGTCAGGGTGATTTACAGCAGCTCAGGGACATCACAGCAGACTTGATTTATGTACATCATGGGTTTTAGTCATCTTCTTCTTGTGCAAACACTCAAGAACCTACCTGTATTAAAACTAACTAGAGATTTTCATTTGTTTCTGATTAGCGTACAACTGGAGTGATATGGGGTCTTTCACCGAACCAATGGACTTGAGAAACAGCAGCACTGTAACCTGCTCATATAATCATATGACTCCCTTCGCTGTGCTTCTGGTGAGCACTGAATTTGTATCCGAAACTAAATAAGTAAACTAGTCATGCTATAATTTTGCTAATATACCTATATTCTCTTTCTGCTTGTGTGTGTCTGTGTGTGTGTGTGTGTGTGTGTGTGTGTGTGTGTGTGTGTGTGTGTGTGTGCTATTAGGTTAACACGAGCAAACAAAAAGTTGACCCTGTGCAGTGGAAAATTCTGTCCTATATTAGTTACATCGGTTGCAGTCTATCATCAATTTTCTCAGCAATCACCATCCTCCTGTACATTTTTATGAAGTGGGTATTATTATTATTAAAAATAGTTCCTTAAACAAGTGATATAAATATTCTATTAGAGCATTCATTCATTCATTCATTCATTCATTTTCTGAACCGCTTAATCATAATTAGGGTCACGGGGATGCTGGCGCCGACTCTGGGCGAGGGCAGAGAACACCCTGGACAGTTCGCCAGGCCATCGCAGGGCATCTATCATAGCATCTAATCCTTAAATCTTGCTTTTAAAATGGTGTTATTGTGTCAGAGTGATATAGGATTACACAGGTTATGTTAGGAGTGTAATACAGGATCAGCTCATTGACATGATGACATCACACACTTCAATAACAAAGATAACACCAAACCCCAGAAGTCAGATTTAAATAAGACAGGTTGCACCTGCAGCAGGTTCTAATTAATCACATCTCATTTGGGAAACCTGATTCAAATTTTACGGGATTGAACATGTGATAAATGTAATGAACTTTTTCTGGGATGCACTTATGAAAATTAGTTTTTATTTAAAGGTACAGTGTGTAATATTTAGGAGGATCTATTAGCAAAAACTAAGTATATCATCAATTATTAATCTATTATAATTTTTAGAAATGTTGTGGAGTTTTCAGAACCTTAGAATACGCCGTTTATATCTATATGGGGAACCGGTTCCCTCTCATGGAGGCCACCATTTCTATGTTTTTACAGTAGCCCAGAACTATACAAGATTAGAAGGGGAGGGATCAGAAACTAAATTTTTGTTGGTTGCAATGTGGAAAATCGCTCTAGATTGTGCTAAATCTTTTAACCTTTAACTAGCGACATATATTTTTAACTAGTGGTCTGTCAATATAGTAAAATTTAGTACCATACACAAATACAGCACAAACCTTTGCACTCTGTTTTTGCAGGAGTTCAGACAGAGACAATTCCATCCGTATCCATGTGTCTTTGAGCACAGCCTATTTCCTCCTCAACACCAGCTTCTTGTTCATCGAATGGGGAGCCTCTTGGCAAAAGGATGTGTGTGTTGCAATAGCAGTGGTAATAGAGTACAGCCTCCTGTCCTCTTTCTCCTGGATGGCCATTGAAGCCATACACTTGTACTTTCTTTTAGTCAAAGTGTTCAACACCTACATCACGAAATACATAGTGAAGCTGTCACTGTTTGGATGGGGTGAGGAATCATATTGCAGTATAAACTCAATAAGAAAATATGAGCAGATACACTCAAAGTCAATTTCATTTGGAATACATGTACCACTACTTGTTCATGCAGTTATCCAATAAGCCAGTCATGTGGCAGTCATGTGGCAGAAAATCTTCAGCACTCTGGTTTTTGGTTCTTTGTACACAGGTTGCATTTGGGATGTTCCCTTGTCCACTTGATCCCTCAGTATACAGCGTACACAACATAGATCCCTCAACAAATACAGATAATTGTTGATATATTTTGGATACTAGGGATTTTATTTCTTTTAGATAAGGACATGTTTTGACAAACTGTTAATTGTTTCTAACAGATCGTGACTTTCACCCTTAACATTTCAAAATTCCTTTTGAAATCAAATTCCAAAATTTTGGAGAACTTTGAAAATAATCAGCTGTAAAGTTCCTTGGACAGCATGCTTCACCAAATTCATTCATTCATTCGCCAGGCCATTGCAGGACCAACACACCTACAACCATTCACACTCACACATAGGGAACTACCAATCCGCCTACTGTACATGTTTTTGGACTGTGGGAGGAAACCGGAGTATGCGGAGGAAACCCACGTAAGCTCAGGACCTTGCTGTGAGGCAGACGTGCTAACCACTAAGCCACCGTGCCACCTGCTTCACGAAATATGCCAAAAACAAAAAAAAAAAAAGGGGGGGGGGGTGGTGGACTTATTTTTCCAGACAGGTGCACTAACTGTACTATATAGTGGGAGTGAACATTTCAATTACAGCAACAGATTTCTGTTATTCACTCGCAGGAAAGAAACCTGGTGTGGTCTTCTGCTTTTATAGCCTCTTTACAACAATTCTGCTGTGTTGTGCACGCTGAAACAAATTTCTGCTCACCATGGTGGTAAAGAGGGGATTGTTGGTTGATTATATCCTTCCCATCAACTCAAACCAGTCTGGTCATTCTCTCCTGACCTTGCTCATTACCAAAGTATGTGTTTTGCTTTTTGTGGGTTTTTTTGTTTTTGTTTTTTTGTTTATTTGGAGGGGTTTTTTTTGGGAATGTAAACTCTAGAGCACTGTTATATGGTAATATCTCAGAAGACCAATAGATTCTGAAAGACCTAAATGAGCCCAATAACAAAGTTACTGGGTTCACCTTTATTTTTTCAATCTGATGTACAATGTAAACATTAACTGAAACTCCTGACCTATATCTTCTTGATTTAAAGCATTCCACTGCTGCTATATGATTGGCTGATCAGATAATTTCATGAGTGTACCCATTCCTATTAAAGTGGTCAGTGAGTTTTTAGCACACATTCTTTTTTTTTCCAGGAGTGCCTGCTCTTCTTGTTGGAGGAAGTCTATGTGTATATGACACTGAGCCGTTTTATGGAATCAACTCAAATACAAATAATGAAATAAAATTGTAAGTAAACACCTTTTTAAAAAACCCTAAAAACTAAAAAAAAACTGTAAACCCCAAAACACTTTGGAATGAATGGCCAGTAATCAGCTCTGCAAGTCATAATTCTATAATAATCATGTGGCTTTGTTGCCTTGTACTAAACACCATGTACAATTTGTTCCACACAGCTGCTGGATTACTGACACTCGCTTTCTCTATGGCATGAACATCACCTACTTCACACTAACGTTTCTGTTCAACACATGGATTCTGGTGTCAGTGGTGCATCAGATATTTAAGATGCGGCACTTGACTGTCAACTGTGGTAACCTTCCATCTCATAAGGAAATTTGCACTGTCCTGGGCCTGACCTTCCTTTTGGGAATGACATGGGGTTTGGCTTTCTTCACCTCAGGATACACAAACTATCCAATTCTTTACCTCTTTTGTATCTGCAACACTCTGCAAGGTACTAATACTTTATGAGTAGTAGAAATAGACAGCTCCGTAAATATTACTTTTAATTATTTCATTTTCTAATATAAAAGTAAAACCATGCCTAAAAACAAAAGGGATACCTTAATTGCATAATATTCGCTGATGCCCAGCACAAACCCTTGAATGTACATAGGTCTGCACATTCATTATCTATTCCTCTTATCCATGAGAGGAAGCTAGAGCAAATCCCAGCTGACTTCAGGCGAGAGGTGGCATACACCCTCAGCAGGTCACAAGTCTATTGCAGGGCTAGCACAGACACATAATTATTCATTGATTGGCTCCTGCACTACTTGGATATCAACTGTTGTACCAAGAGCACAGAAAAAAAATGATGGTGCAATTTGACAAACCAACCATACACAAATCTATTAAGTGGAATTAAACTATGTAATAGTTGGAACGTTTTTTTTGTTTGTTTGTTTTTTCAAAGAGGTTTTTAAAAAATTAATTAATTATTATATATAATTATTAATTTTTTTTTTTTTTCCTGGGAACAGGACCAACTGCTTCCGAAAATGAACTGATCAGCGATTTTATGGAGTCAGTGGGCCACTCCAAACATTTATTTTTTTAAACATACATCACAACTACCTCTCGTGGCCGATTAGCTCAGTTGGTTAGAGTGTGGTGCTAATAATGCCAAGGTTGTGGGTTCGATCCCTGTATGGGCCTTTGCACTTTTTTCTACAGATGGATTTATATCCTTTTCATTGTTACATATTATACACATTGCCTGTGTGTAATAGGGACTACTATATGTCTCAGCCAACTCTGGTTAAGTGCGGGGTACACCCTGGGCTGCTCACCAGGCCATCACAGGGCCAACACCCACACAGTCATTCACACACTCCCACCTAGGGTGATTTGGAACAGCCAATTAGCCTACTGCGCATGTTTTTGGACTGCGAGAGAAAACCGTAGTACCCAGAGGAAACCAACGCAAGCACAGGCAGAACATGCAAACTCCACACAAATACACCTGAGCCCAAGAATCAAACCCAGGCCTTCTTGTTGTGAGGCGGACATGCTAACCACTGTGCCACTGTGCTGCCAGTCTAAATAATTACATAGAAAATTAAAGAGAATTTTTAAAAATAGCTGAAAGTACACTTGACAAAAACCAACAAAAATGTTGCCAGAAATTTTAGAAGGCCATCAAAGCCAACCTATTGTGTTATTAATTAATTCATGTTTTTATCTTTTTGATGTCAAGGGTTGTTTCTCTTCCTATGGATCTACAGCACAATGAAGAACAAGCGTCTCATGGCAAGAGACTTAACTGTGTCCATGCAGACCAGATCTACAGAGACACTTAAAAGCAATTTTATTGACTAATCAGATATTGCCTGTTATTTTATGGTGATGATGTAGCACATTCTATACAGTACTAATACTATCATGATACAATAATTTGAACAAGTTATTCAAGAGATTTGAAACCCTATTCATTACCTCATAACTTATCACAATTTATTGAATATACTTTTTTTTTATTGTGAGCTAGTGTGTTTCTTATTATCAACCCTTACAAAAGTAAACATGAGTACTCAGAGGGTACAAACCTTCAAGAAGCTTAGCAATTTCTAATTTGTTATTGGACATTGGGATAAAATATCTTTGAAACCAATACTATAGCTTTATTTTATTTTCTATCGCTTATATTCTCTGTAAAAATTAATAAATAAATAAATTCTCTAATGGTGGCCCACATATAAATTAATTTAATTATCATCTATCCATGGTTTCACAACTGATGAATGTGTCCTCTAGTGGTCTATAAAGTAAACTGACCTATTGTGAAAACGTCCCAAAATAGAGATTGACCAGTCAAATAAGTATGTGGACAGTGGTCAAACAACTTGTACAAGCGCACTGGAACCCATTTCAAAAAGTGGTAGGGCCAACTATAACACTTTCCAAAAGTTTCAAATTTAATACTTTGTTGTGCTTGTTTAATGTAATTTGTAATTTGATTCAGTATGCCACCTTTGTAAGTATGCTGGTTAAATTTAATTGTAATATTGTATGTGCTAATGTACAGAAAAACTATATAAAAATAGAGAAAATGTCATTCATTCCTTTGCTGAACCACTTAAACCTACTAGGATCACAGGGAGGGGAAAACCTATTTCAGCCGACCCTGGAAAAATATTAACAGCTCGCCAATCCCAGGGCCGACACAACAAAGAATCATTCGTACATTCGCACCAATTTGGAGCAGCCAATTTGCCTGATGTGCATATCTTCAGACTGGGGGAGGAAATTGGATCACCCAAAGTAAACCACAGGGAAAACATGCAAGCTCCACAGAGAAGCACCCTCACCCAGCTTGGAACTTGAACGCAGAGCCTTCTTGATGTGAAACATACATGCTAAACACTATGCCTTTGTGCTACTTGTGGAGGAATATGGAAATGAATAAGGGACAGGAACAGGGCTGAAGTTTTTAAAATACCCCTGGAGAGAAATTAGAACAGAACTCATAGAGTGCAAGGTACCTCCACCAGGCACATGTTCATAATGCTGAAAATTGCATTGATTAACATGAAAAGAATTTGATGGCAGGTAGCATGCTGTTATTATAGCTTGGCATATTTATAATGAAATGTCTTCCCCTGTTGGGTATCTTATGAACTCAAATATAACCACACCCTATGTTAAAGAATAGAGAGAAATTTTTGACCTCACTGTGACACTGAGCTTTGACCTAGACGAGGGGTTGGCAACCTTTAGCATTACAAGAGCCATTTGGGCCCATTCCCCACCAAATTAAAATCTACTGGGGGCCACAAAACTTATTTGACCTTTAAATTGAAGATAACAGTGAACAGAATTAACTATGAACAGAAAACTACTAACTTATTTCCCTTTTTTACAACACAAAACACCAAATTCCTTTGAACTGTGAAAGAAAAAGACACTGGGGCACTTATAAAGTAATTTTCAACTAAAATGTACAGTGCAGGCCAGTTTGAGTTTTTTCCTTATTTAAGGATTTTTTAAAATCTGTTTGCACCGACATTGTAAAATCTTACAGCTGCAGCATATTTAGTTTCATTAATAAGGGCAAACAAAAAATGCCAGTTTATGTTATGCATGTTAACGCCTATTTCAGTGGGCCGTTATTCCTTAATTTACTCATGTGGCATACAGCAGTCAACCTGAATATGAAACACAACTACATCAGTTCAGGGTCCGATATAAAAATATATATTTTCAAAATAATAGCTCATTAAATTATTTCTTTTACCTGGTCAATGTGATTTCTGCTCCTGAACTTCACTGCACAGCGTCTCCATATCAAGTTTCTAAGACGTCGTTTTCATTTTCACGCAGGATTTCAAGCTCTCATCTGTGAGGCGCGAGCAATGTAGTTCACAATGGAAAAATCCATAGAGCCACATAACTACAGCTGCATACTTTTTCATGTTTATACTGTATAAGTGTCGGGAATGGCACTCCATGTATCAAGTTTGTCCAGTTTGAAAAGGTTTTTCCATTTCAATGAGACAGTTCAGTAATTTAAGAGAGAGGAAGCGTAGACAAGCAGGATAACTCAACTGATTTTGGCCTCCTTCATGTGTTGGACACAATGAAGTGGGGCATGACCTGAATAAAGGCCACCTTCTTTGTGAGATCAGTAAGTGGACTGATGACATTTAAAAAATTACATACAGTGGGGCAAAAAAGTATTTTTAAAATATTTAAAAGTCAGCCACCAGTTGTGCAGGTTCTCTCACTTTAAAGATGAGAGAGGTCTCCAATTTTCATCACAGGTACACTTCAACTATGAGAGGCAGAATGAGAAAAAAAAAATCCAGAAAATCACATTTTTAAAGAATTTATTTGCAAATTATGGTGGAAAATAGGTATTTGGTCAATAACAAAAACATCTCAATACTTTATATACCCTTGGTTTGCAATGACAGAGGTCAAAGGTTTTCTGTAAGTCTTTACAAGGTTTTCACACACTGTTGCTGGTATTTTGGCCCATTCCTCCATGCAGATCTTCTCTAGAGCAGTAATGTTTTGGGGCTGTCACTGGGCAACACGGACTTTCAGCTCCCTCCAAAGATTTTCTATGGGGTTGAGAACTGGAGACTGGCTAGGCCACTCCAGGACATTGAAATGCTTCTTACGAAGCCACTCGGCCGGGCGGTGTGTTTGTTATCATTGTCATGCTGAAAGACCCCGCCATGTTTCATCTTCAATGCCCTTGCTGATGAAAGGAGGTTTTCACTCAAAATCTCATGATACATGGCCCCATTCATTCTTTCCTTTACACAGATCATCCGTCCTGGACCCTTTGCATAAATACAGCACCAAAGCATGATGTTTCCACCCCCATGCTTCACAGTAGGTATGGTGTTCTTTGGATGCAACTCAGCATTCTTTCTCTTCCAAACACGACATGTTGAGTTTTTACCAAAAAGTTCTATTTTGCTTTCATCTGACCATACGACATTCTCCCAATCCTCTTCTGGATCATCCAAATGCTGTCTAGCAAACTTCAGATGGCGTGGACATGTACTGGCTTAAGCAGGGGGACACGTCAGGAACTGCAGGATTTGTGTCCCTGGTGGCATAGTGCGTCAGGCACTGCAGGTCATTCACTAGGTCCCCCCGTGTGGTTCTGGGATTTTTGCTCATGTTCTCGTGATCATTCTGACCCCAAGGGATCTTGAGATCTTGAGTGGAGCCCCAGATCGAAGGAGATTATCAGTGGTCTTGTATGTCTTCCATTTTCTAATAATTGCTCCCACAGTTGATTTCTTCACACCAAGCTATTGCAGATTCAGTCTTCCCAGCCTGGTGCAGGTCTACAATTTTGTTTCTGGTGTCCTTTGACAGCTCTTTGGTC
>JAOUQZ010000004.1:5608212-5627694 GCA_028564935.1 Neosilurus hyrtlii
ACACACACACACACACACACACACACACACACACACACACACACACACATATATATATATATATATACATACATACACACACACACACACACACACACACACACACACACACATATACATACACATACATGTGTGTGTGTGTGTTGCCCTTTCTTGTTTTCTTAAGGAAGCGTGAACTAGTGCTTTGAACAAGTGCTTTAAATAATTAATAATTTGAATACAGAAGTCTGGTGTACATGTAGTACTTTTCATACTCTGTATATTCTGTTGAAACTCTTGCTTTAAACAGACCAGTGATGCATACTGTCACGTTTTCCATAACATTCAAAAAAGGAGGTCGCCCTAAAAATACTTTCATAGACCTCCCCTTTCACTTCACCTCTGAGGGTGTGATTAAAAGTGACGGGAAATTGTTTTTTTTTTTTTTTTTCACTTTATGAGGGGTTAATGTGGATAGGATAAAGAGCCAAAAGGGTTAAGGGCCTTGCGCATGGGCCCAACAGTGGCAGCTCAGCTCCAAATCCAAACCCCCCGATCAGTAACCCAAAGCCATAACCTGTTAAGTTACCTCTTTCCCAGCATAAGTACTCAGTATAAGAATTCCATATCACATGCATTGCTCAACACCCCGTGAACACCGTAGCTACAGAAAAGCATGGTGGTGGTATCATCATGTTGAGTGTTTCTGTGGCCCTTTTGGTTGCTTCTCTGACTAACTCTCTTCTTGCTTGGTTCTTAACTTTTGGTGGATATCCTCTTTTAAGGCAGAGGCTGTTGTACCAATATATTCATAATATTTTTATTATTAGAATTAATTCTACGGCTGATGTTTAAAATTTGGGATTTTTTAAATGACCAAACTCTAATTAATAGGTTTTTTTAGAACTTGGTCTGGAACTTGGTTTAAAAGCTCCATGATGCTATTTGTTTAGGTATCTTTAACAAACTCTGGGGACTTTCAGAAACAGTTATATTATTACTGAAATCACTTTAATTGTACACGGATAGAAATTCAATAAATTATGCAATCCACCGTAATTACCAATCCTAAATCATAAAACCGAAGACGGTGCAACAACAGGAAAGCTGTATTAGTAATTTGTTTTGTGTTTTATGTGTGATATTTTGTAGGCAAACTTCAGATATCAAAGTGTTTAACTGATATGATTTATGCAAGATTAGTGACCAACCTGGCTCCGAGGCACACGAGTAACTGGAACTTTCCATCTTTGCCAATGTTTCTGGGGGTGCTGCTGATGGCACGCATGAAGCGGCAGAAATGGCGCACTCTCGTCTGATAGTTTTCATCCTGAGTTACCTGACTCTGCTCGGCACTTTCGAAGTAAACTTGCGCCTTTTCTAAAGGGATAGAATCATAGTTCAGATAACATAATCAGAATATCCAGAAAATCTAAAATAAGACTTAAAATCCACTGTTTTTTTACCCAGAAAATCCCAAATAAAGACGTTCTTGAAGAGACGTGGTGACTTGAAGCCGTGCTGGAACACCTGCTCGAGAGCCCAGACCAGACCATACTCTCCGCAAAGAAGAAGAGTCAGACTTCCTCTCTGAAATCAGACACAGAGAATGCTTCTCAATAAACATAATCATCTACTTTATCATGGCACTTTTCAAGGATAATAAAAATCTCCTCCTCAATACCTCTTTCTCTGGTTTATGGAAGTGTTTAACAATTCCATTAATTGCCTCTCCGACCCCCTCCTGGATCTGCCCCGTGTTCAGTTCTGACAAAAAAAAAAAAACAACAACAACTGATGTAGCAGACTTTAATACTAAGGAGACAATGTAATTTATGATTTCTGTGTTGGTACTCACTTGGTTTGCTGTTTGGTGAGATGGTAACGAATCGGCGCATCATCCCAGGCGACTGCTGCATGGGAGGAGTGCGACACATCCTATCATCATTCTCTGAACCTGCAGTCATCAACTCTCCCACTAAAATCCTTTCCAAACTGCCATCATCAACGCCTTTTCCCAGCCAGCGGCCACATGGGAACCTGAACACAAACAAACACATCTGTATCTCCTGTTCTAAAACATCAAGATACATTGATTGCTACCATTAATAAACCTAATCTCACTTATAAGTGTGTCCTGTGATCCCATTTCGGACCAGAACGCACTCCACCAGCCACTTGGCATACAGTCCTGAGTTATCATGGCCCATCTGTACTGTGGTCAACTTGCCCAGGTTCTGGCACTGAAAAGAGAATTCAGAATACATCCAACTTTACAGTGTTTATTTATATGATAATTTGATGAAATGATGCTGATGACGGTCTGAGTGACATCATCAGGTTGTGAAAATGTAATTTGGCACAATGACAGAAAATGTAATTTAATTATTATGGGGTGTGTTGATAACTTGCTTGAATGGTTCTTGATTCTACAATTCACCTAAAACTAATCTTACAGAAATTGTACTAAAGTAAAGTAATATAACAATAGTCATTACATTTACATAGACAGGAACTTTACAATAGTTCCGCCAAAGACATGAAAGAGGTACGTTTTTAAATTAGAATTTCTCCACTTATGACATAGTAACTAATGTCACGACAGTAGTCATGTTATTAGTAGTATTAGCGTGTACATGTAATTCAGGTACAGGCGAAGTGAACGAGTGTTCACTCCATCAGTCATTCTCGTAGCCGTTACCCTAAATTCTCTGAAAAACTATTTCCATCACAATTGGATAACTGACAGACAGACAGAAAGATGGATTTTTAGCTCTGGCTATCTGTCTGTCTAACTCTTTATCCATATCTAGCTAGCTAGATAAATAGATCAGATAATAAATAGTTAGATAGATAGATTAGATAATAATTTTATTAATCCCTAGAAAACTGCAAAAACATAAAGTTCTGTCAATTTTTGTTTTTTTTATTGCCAAAAATTTATTTTTATTAAATATTTTTCATGGGGGGCACATGTGGTGCAGTGGTTAGTGCGTTTGAAAGACATTTCTGAGTTTGCATGTTCTCCCTGTGCTTGTGTGGGTTTCCTCCGAGTACTCAGGTTTCCTCCCACAGTCCAAAAACATGCACAGTAAGCTAATTGGCTGTAGGTATGACTGTGAATGGTTCGGTGTGTGTTAGCCCTGCGATGGCTTGGTGAGCTGTCCAGGGTGTGCCCCACACTCGCCCAGAGTCGGGTAAGATGGGTCCCAGTCTCCCCGCGACCCTCATTAGGATTAAGCAGCTTAGAAAATGAATGAATGAATATTTTTCACATGTGAGTTTTTTTTTTTTAACATTCATTATTTAAACAAAATATTGATCAGGAGGAACAAATAACAAGGTTAAAAAGTTTGACCCAATATGAAAATTTTTAAAAACTATTAAATTCTGTATAATTACAGATGTAACTGTAGACGTATGGCGTCTCAGTCGTTTATAATCACATCGGTGGGAAATGTTGATATTCCGGATGCTGCAAACCATTCTGCCTGGTGGGAAAAAAATGTACGTGCGGATATACCACAACGCACCACTGTGGTTGAATAACGGTCACAGGACCAGACTTGCACGCTGTCTAACTGATCATTTCACAAGCCTGTGTGGGTTGGAATGCTGGAAGTGCCCCATTCAAGCAAGGTGACTTTTCTGTCAAGAAATCCAAACAGAAAAACATTCCTCACCTCGAAAGTGATCTCCAGAGTATTTTTCGGCACTTGGAGTACTCCAGTTTCAGCCAGCTCCCCTGACACACACACCCAGGGGTTAGCAGTGAACATGGAGCCACCCAGCTTCTTGCTAGGAATGACCACCACGTGATACGGCATCACTGCAGAGCAAAGAAACATAGGCAAGTCAGAAGAACATACTCCAGACTGCCTTGCTGTTTAAGTATTGCTGTCCTGCAACTCACTGATTGTGGTGAAGACGTTGGTGAAGCAGAAGTAATCGACGGCATTGAAAGACAGCAGATGATAGAGAAACTGCTCCTTCTCATCATCGCACCGTAAAAAGGCATAGCGCTTGTAGAGCTTTCTGCAGCAAAAGAAAGAGAAAATGATATATTAACTGATAATGACATGTGCCAGCAGAAGGCATGTTTCTTCATGTTGAAAGACACTGTGCCAAAGTGTAAGGATTCTTCAAAAGAATCCCTGCACAACCGTGACCCAGTTTACCCTGATGAGCTCATTAATAATAGAATATGTTTTCAGTTTTAATGGCAGATTGCTAGATTGGGAGGTGATACTTCAGATATGTTCATTTATTATAGACATGAATCTTCATCTGACTTTAACAGATTAAAGCGTGGGGTTTAAAGCCAAAAAAAGTGAAAAAAGACAGTCCACTCAGAAGAATTACGTCTGAGGAACATTCACACAGCATGATGATGGTCTTACTTGGTGAGCTCGTGATCAGACAGGAGCTGTTTAAGGTGTCTGGACAGCAGTTTCTTCTCCATGGAGAGACGCACCCAGGCTCTGGCTTTCCCTACGTCTGTCTTTATCTCTCCAATGTTCTGAATGTGCCTGGGGGGTAAAAAAAAGCAGTCATGTTCGCTGAGTGTTTGGAAAAAGTTTTCTTAATGTTGCTACCATACTGACACAAAAGTTGAAGACATAGGAACATTAACACTGACATACACACAATTTTTGTTTCTGTGAACCTCATGAAATATGTATGTGTGATGCACTAATAACACTACCAAGCAACTCATTATCCCAGATGATCATGTTAAGAAAATGATTTCTGAAAAAATACAGTCTAACTTATTTATCTAAATTATTCTGTGAATAATGCTTTAATTCAGTGATAATTAACAATTTTATTTACCTCAGAGGTGAGGTGGATATCACTGAATTAAAATTTCCCCTCAACATGTATATTTCTTTCATTTTTTAAAATCATGACACAGGTGTGATTCAGCACAGGCATGAGCAGGTACAAGAGCTGTGTAATGACATCTAATTTAGTTTCAGAGTTTTAGTAAATACTACATGGAAACATAAAGAAAAGTAAAGTAAAATAAGATTTTTTATAGTTATTTAGATATTCTCATCATTTCAGAAGTGGATTAAGTGATCTTTTCACTTTACATTGAGCTAAACGCTGTGTAGCTCATGGCATCTCTTTAGACTTCTCATTTCAACACATTCATGCAATTTCTTGAAAGATTTGTGCTGGAGGTGTCAAAAGGCTAAGACTAAAATCACTGCCTGTGCAGTGGGAAATTTTATATACACCAGGATTCATATATTTAAGTACAAACACATGAAATACTGAAATAAAAATCCTAAAATCCTCCATGTTAATTTGGGCATTGATAACATCATCATTCTGAAATTCAGTTTTCAAGATTTTGCACAAATACAGATTTTAATCTAGAGTTGGAAAAAGGGGGCAGTAAGATGAGCGTTAATTTCAGCCCAGACTTCATCAGCCAGCCTGTCAGTCTTTTGGAGCCAGTATCCTGGCAAGCTCTGCAGGCACACTGTCTGGAATCTTAAAGTGCCATCCTATCCTCTAAGACTCTCACTAAAGTAGTTCAACCTCTTATAAACCACACTCACTTTTCTCCCTTTAGTTACCACAGATAAATAAGCATGAAGTAAAAATTGAAGGAAAAAATTGTTCCAGGCAAACTTGTCTTAAACTACAGCTTTAATATTAATAGCACCATAATGTCAACAAAGTAATTAATACTTCTAATAAATAACATTTTAAAATAAGTAAAATAAAAACCTGTATTCATTTCCATTCAGAAATAATTAAAGTTGAATGGCAGGGACTGACGTTGACACCCAGGGACCAAGCTCATTATCGGTATTTAGTAACATGCTAGAACTTAAACAGCAATTAATACATCTGAGTAAAATAAGTAAATATTGTTAGTTACAGGAAACTTCATGTAAAACAGTAAACATTAATTATGATCTAATTATTCATCAATTAACTAAAAGCTTATTGTTACCTCCACCCAAAACAGAGGTTTTTTTGTCAGTTTGTCTGTGAACAAAATCCTGACAACACCAAGGATTTTCAGTTGGTGAGAACACTACTGTACCTGAGTCCCAGAGATTACCTGATTTTGGAATGTCTATGTCAAAGGTCAAGGTTAGAGCAAGGTCACAAAATTTTGGAGATAAAGCATTTACAACATCATTTAAACGATAGGCTGTTACAATGAAACAATAATAGGAAACCATGCATGTACTTTCAAATGAAGACAGTTATCTTTGACCTAGAGTGACCACTAAAGGTCAAGCCCCAGTTATGTCATTAATCCTTCCAATGAGAGAGTTTTTTTCCCCACTAATTTGATCACATACTATACATCATAATATAGGCTCATCAATAATTAAAACCAGTACCCATATAGCACCTATTTGCTTCATTATTCATTACGCATGGTAGAGGTACCTTGCACTCTAGGAGTGCATATATAGTTAATATTGGGTTGGTCAGTAACACCTGCTGGTTCTTCAAAAAGAAAGCTATGTGTTTGGCATGGAATGTTAACAGACTTCCTGCACTGTTTCATTGGCTCACCAGAAGATCCTGCTGGGGGGCTTAGGCTAATTAGACTGGAAATAACTTGTCGAGACTCAACGACCCTGTTTTATCTTCTTAATGCATTGTGGAAAGAAAATCTCTACCCAGATCCACCATTCTGGCATCACAGATAAAAATATATTTCTAATTGGGCTTTTTTGGCTTATATTTCAATATTAGATACAACAGTTTGGATAATCAAATAAAAAAATATATTAAAAAAGTAATAGGTTTGCAGATTAATATTAAAATGAATGAATAAACTAATAATAAAAAGTTTTACACAGTAATGAATACAGCAACTAAAAGGTTTGTTCTGGTCTCTCCTCTCCAAACACACTTTGGGCAATTTATCTCACCTTTATCCAGCTTCATAGTTTCATTGACATGCCACAAGATGGCAGTCCAGATTTTAATTGGAGCCTCAAGGATTTAATAACAAACTGCTTATATAATGAAAATAAGCATAGATATGTATGTTCCCTCTCTCATACTGACCTCATATCCTCAATCAAAGAGACTTTAAGTGGAGGCAAGGCGAAGCTGGCATCTGATTTCCTCCGCTCTGTGTCATGAATGAGACCTGAGAGAAATGAGAGAAACATCAGACCTCACCATCAAAGTACTGAAGAGTAAAACAGAGCAGAAGAAACTCATTGAAGTCTGTCGCCAGCTCATTACCAGGAGGCCCTAAGCCAGCTGGTGTAGCATCTCTCTTCTCTTTGCTTTCCTGATAATGCAGCAGGTGTGACCATAAGGCAGATTTCCCCTAGTAGAGCAGAGAAAGCGAGGGGAGGGGACACGTTAACTCACCTTTTACATCACAAAAAAAGAAAGTCACTGTGTGGCTGTGATCTATCTGCAAAGTGAAAAAAAGCTTAAGAATATACTACTGTACAAAGTAAATCATATTTACAGGTAGACTGTCATTAAAAGCAATACTGTTGCTCACAAACAGTGGTTGAATGTGACAAAGTCTCTGCACTTTACTTAAGCAGATTTAGGCCAACCCCAGACTTTGGGATCATTAATCCAACACCCCACCACCGGACCACCACTGCCCCTAGTACTTTTCATACTATGTATGTTGAAACTACTGCTTTAAACAGACCAGTGACAAATACTGTCACAACATTTTAAATGCCATTAAAAAGGTCACTCAGACCTCCCCTTTCACTTCGCCTCTAAGGGTGGGATTAAAAGTGACTGGAAGTCAAATCTGGAAGTCAAATCTGAAGTCTATACTTTCAAAAATAAAAACAAAAATACTTCAGATCAGTTCTGTCACACAGGTCAATAGTATCACTTCCAATAGTCTCACGCGCCAAATGCTTGTATGCACACACTGTCTGGGTCGCTGGATACAAAACAGTGGCTGGGCACGGTGACACTTCTAACGAGCAAGTGCGCATGTGCAGTTGTACATGATGTAGTTGCAGTCGCTGCCGTAAGAGGGTGATGAAAGGACAAGCTTGGTGCAAAAAAAAAAAATCCATTTTTAAAATTCATTGCGCACTCGGCAAGTTAAGATCAGCGGGAATAAAAAAAAGACGTTTTTTTCCTTCTTTTTAAAAAACATTTACATCGCCTGATCTGTGGAACAAGGAATAAAAAAGAATGGCCTTACTTCTGGGAATGTTTGACTTTTACTCAATTACATTTTACATCAAATTTCGATACTGTCTGCTCCACTACATATACATGTTAAAGTCACATTGTGTTTGCTTGTTTGTTTTGATTTGTTTTTCAAAAGTGATTAAGAGCAAAAGGGGAATTGGACCACTGAACCAATCAAAGCAGGCAGGTCATGTTAGTGCTTCCTTTAATGAGAGCAGCTCCATCCGCAACAGCACTAACAGCTGATAAAACACACAAAATGGATTCAGAAGAAGCCATCACCAAGTCTCAGCAATTCTATAAATATTTTAGGAAAAGACATAGCCTGTACTATTAATGTATTTACCATAATATACAGACAGTAGGCACATTTAATGATAGTGTAGGCCATTGCATTATGGAATACATTCAGCAGGTACTTCTAATTTTAATACTTTAAATATATTCAAAAGCAAGTGCTTAATTTTGCTCAAGTAAAAAGGTTAAAACGGTTACATTTACTGGATTACATTTACTGTCTGTTTATTTGTACGTTTACAAGTTTCAGTACTTCCTCCAACATGCCTGATGAGTGGTACAATAGAAAGCTTTCACCCTATCATCCAAAGTTTACGAGTTCAAGCCCCAGGGGATGCACACAGTCATCCGTAGCTGGGAGCCATCAGAGCTGATTGGCAGAGTTCTCATGGTGGTGGAGACCGACGGCAATCACTGTCTCCCCTGTCACTTACAAGAGACACTGGCCAATCATGGGCATCTGTAATCTCATGCATACGAAGGGGTGGATAGTGCATTACTCCGAGTGTGTTACGCCACTCCTGACTACAATTGAGCATGTCTTTGTGTAATTTGTGTTTTCTAATTTGCTTTGTGTTTGTGTTATTATGTATGTGTTTTCCTGCTGTACCTGTTTAACCTGCAGCCCATGGCTCCAAATTCTCTCCAGCAGGTCACAGAGGCTGGCAATGAGTGTGTTCTCTTCCACGCCGGTGATGCTGACCTCGCCGTGTCCGAGCTCCACCGCCTCCCTGCCCATCTTCTCCACAAGCATGCGTTTTGTCTGAGACAAGAAATGCCATCATGTAACAAAACCACTACACCAGAGATGTTATAGACAGCTGAACTGAAGCATGATGTATGTATCCCTCTTCCTATGAAAAGCCAATTTTTCCCATGACATACCTTATTTCTGCACTCCTTCAGAAGACCTTCCACAAACTTCCAGTTGGTCTGAGCGATGACAGAAGGGGACAGGTTGGACAGTTTGGGCTGGCGGATGGTAGTACCCATGTTACGAGCCTCCTGGATGTATTTCTGAAAATGCAGTGTGCAAAACGTGAAGTGATGCAATGTAAATACAGCATTTCTTTATTGTGTTGGCTCAACACTTCTATCTTATAGAGCTCTGGGGGGTATTTTACCACAAATGGCCTCAAACTGCAGTCAGGATTTTACCATTTTACTAAAGGGAAGTGAAGCAACTTCACAACAAGTACAGCTACTGGTTCTGATATGGGCTGGTTTGTGCTATTAACCAATTTCACATTTGTAAAATGTAAATATAAACTTTCTCTGATGGCTATGTGAAATCTGCCCATTAAGAGCATCGTAGCTCCTGACAAGTGACAAAAAGAGTATCAAATCAGTGTAAAAACAGAATCTACATAAGATCTTATTTACTAATGTGAAGTTGGTCAGAGGTAACATCATGGGTTTGACACATCAAGCTCATATTGAGAACAACGCCAACCACAACACTCCGTTAATCAAAAATGCACTTTGATATACTGTAACAAAGACAGACAGGATTTGTTCTTTCTCAGTGCGAAAAGAAACAAATCGCCCCATCAGTTGTGGTGACAGTAACAAAATTAATAATGAAAGCAACAATATGGTGGAAAAATAATTTTACCATCCCTTAAGGGTTTCTGAGTTACACAACAGAAATACGCTTGCCCTGGTTTCGGAATATCATGAGTTCAAATCCTGGTGATGTCATGGCTGTCCATGAGCAGGAGCCAAGAGACAAAAAATAGCCCTGCCAGCTGATAGAGACTAATGGAGCTTTTCTGTGAGTGTGTTTATGTTGATGTAGATGGCATCATATGTCACAGAAGGCACAAGAAGCCTTTACCCTGCCTGGTTGGTAGAGGAGAATTAGCTAATGAATGGAAATTGCCAAAAAAAAGACTAAATGTGTGCTAGAAATGTATGCTCTGCCTATTCATTACAAAAATGTAGCTACAAGAAATAAGCAGAAAGCTTGACTTGATGTGTCAGGGCTGTAAAGCAATCTCAACTGTCAGAAACACAGGAATTCTGCAGGACAACCTCATAGCTAGCACATACCGCATCCACCATGACAGACTTTATACACGGCCTGAAGGACTGTGAGTACCAGTAGTGGTCCAAAGACAGTAGAAGCCGGAGCTCCGAATAAAGACACTCCGAAAGCTGAAAGTGTGCGTGAGTGAGTGAGTGAGTGAGTGAGTGATTGTGAGAGAGAGAGAGAGAGAGAAGTACACAGATCATGCAGGAAACGGAAAGAGTAGGATGAAAACAGGGCCAGGTGACAGTTGAAGGATAAAGAAAATAAATAATCAGTTGCTACATGGAAACGTTTCAACCAGAGAATGGACTGAAATCAAAGTGAGTAATAAGGCATGCAACAAAGAAGTGAAATGGTGAAGTCCTTGCCTCTCGCTGGTCGTTGTCCAGGTAAAGGTGCTCTGCATGCTGCTTCTGTCTGTCCCTCCTTCTCCACTGTGCAGGAGCGCTGCGCTTAGTCCACCTGAAAAACAAGAACAGGACTCGTTAAGTAACCAACATAGACAAGCGCTGTTGATTCTACAGTAAAATATTGCTGCACACTAATATTCCATAATCTCATTCCATTAGCTACACAGCGCTTAGCTCTTCTCGGAGGGTGTAAACTCACCTGACCCGCCTCTGTAATGGTTTAAATATGCAATACTAAACATTAAAAAATGAGATTTTGTTGTGGTATTGTAAATACTAAAACAATAATTAGGTGTAACTTTAGTCCCTCAGCTCTGAGCCTAACTCCACTAACTGTATAATTCTAGAAAATGCAAAACATTTGCACAGGGCAGGTGGTGGGGGTTGCTGAGAGGGGAGCAGGGTGAGGAATGATGAGTCTTGATTAGCACATTTGAAAATGTGTGGGTTTTACAGACTCAGACTCAAAGGTTGAGCTTGGAGCCAGTAGATGCCGTTTTGAGATATTTTCAAAGAATAAAAGGCCGATTTGATCAGAAACGGTAATTTTGTTAATATTAACACTAGCTTTGATGCATTTCGTCACCGTGCAGTCATATAATTTAACTGTGTGGTCTCCATAAATTCTGAAAACTGCACACTACAGAAGAATAACAGACATTATAAATGAGCCGGGTATCAAATAAGACTACATCATGTATTTTATTTTTGGCTTCACCAAAGTTATAGCATCTCACTTGTTGCTGGTGGGTCCAGTGGCGAGCACGTCGGACTGCAGTCGGGGGAAGAAACCCTGCTCGTAACGGCCCTGTCCGATCTTCATATCCAGGAGGTGTGGGTGCACAGCCGTGTGGTCAATCTTAAAGAGTCGCATCTCAATGGCCTTCTCTGAAAGGCAGGCAAATGCAGAGAAACATTAAAACACGCTGAGTGGTGATTTTGTTCTTTTGTTCACTTACATTACCTACATGAGTCATGCGGAGTGAGAAGAGGAAAAAACATTCAAGCCAGTAAATCCCACCCACACATCAAGATGTGAGCAAGCATTACACAATTTACACCTCCTCTCACAAGGAATCACAGTCCGTTCATGCCATTCTGGGTTCAGTCCATTAGAAATATACATTTTTTTTGCAATGAACAGTATATACAGTTTGGGTTCATCTACCAAATTTGTTAATGAAAATATAGATGAGCTTAGATGGTTATTTGTTATAGTTATTTGTAATTTTTTTAATGATTTTTGCAGAGGCCATTTAACGAAAAATTAACATACAAAAACATCTTAACTATAAAGTCCAAGATTCCTTTGTGGCAATATTCCAATAGCAGAAAATGCTGGAAATAGAAGGGGCCATGCATCATGGTCGAACCATTATGAACCAAGCCGTGTTAAATGAAGTGGCCTAGTCAGGTTGAATAGAGAGCTAGCTCTCACCTGCTTCTTCAATGTTGGTGCATTTCTGGTACATGGAGGTGCGCAGGGTCGGTGTCCTAACATTCAGAAGCCGCACCTTTTCCACACGACTGTCAAACACTCGCAGCGTGTGCTCTTTGTCCTCGTCGTCGTGGTATAGGATCTTGCTGTCGATAAAAGAAGCAAACATCTGTGTCTCCAGGAAGCGGGACAGGAAGGGCAGGTAGGGCTCAGGCTGGTCAGACAGGAAGGAGGCCTGAGAGACAGAAATGTGAAAATTTTATTTTAAATAGCACATGAACTTCAATCTGAAAATAAATGAATTTATAAAATCAAAAACATTTATGGACAGCACAGTAGTGTAGTGGTTAGCACTTCCGCCTTTCAACAAGAAGGTCCTGGGATCAAGCCTCAGGCTCAGAGAAGGTGTTTTTGTGTGCAGTTTGCATGTTCTCCATGTGCTCGCGTGGGGTTTCCTCCGGGGGCTCCGGTTTTCTCCCACAGTTTGAAAACATGCACATTAGGCTAATGACATATTCTCAAATGCCCCTGGGTGTGAATGTGTGTGAATATGTGGGTGTGATGGTTGTTCAGGGTGCACCCTGCCTTTGCCCAGAGTCATTAGGAATGGGCTCCAGCCTCCCTGTGACCATAAAAAGGATAAAGTGGTTTGGAAAATGAAATGAAGGACATTTTCAAGCAACTCAGAAGATGGAGGACAACAAGGTGCACAATGATGACCTCATCTGGTGGTAACTGGTCAAAAGAAAAGTCAAAAGCAATAAATAGGTGTTGATCCTGAAACAGGTCCTACATATAGAAATTATGTTTAGCAAAACAGGATATAACATGAAAAATTGTGCATCATGAGCAGTTTGTGGAACTTAGGAAGATGTTTACCTTGTCGAAGTTCTGCATTTGGTCCCGGTTACTGAACCAGGACTCTTTGTCTTGGTTGGGCTGGATGACGAAAACCTCGTAGTCAGCAAACATCTGTGTGAAACGATTGGCGAAAACTTCCCGCAGACGGATGTTCAGCTGGTGCATCTTCATCTCCTCTTCATCACACTGCAACTTCATATCCTTATTAGTGCCTGTGTCCTCTTTCACATCCAGCTGTCAGACAAACCAGAGAGCAGACTATGTTCACAAACAGACAAAAAAGTGGGAAAATAGTTCAAAAGAATTTATCCTTGAAAGAAAATCATCTGAGCAGGAGTGTCCAAGAGTAAATCTTTACTGTTGCTTTAAAGTTGCCTCCCTATAATCTTGTGTGATGGTTAAGGAAAAGGTTGTTTCTCAGAAATAAAACAGAAGGGTGTGAAATTCAAAGCTGGGTTTCAAAGGCAGAAAGCTGCTTGGCTTATCTCAGTATTGCACAAAAGCCTGGGAAAGGAAGTGCCCAAGTATGTTTGGTGCCAAGTATCCAAGAGGGAGTATTCCCCTAGAGAGCCTTCTCCTCCTGCAAAAGAGGGCAAAATAGTAAAACTACACAAAGCCTACTCATGACATGGAGTGAAGACCTGGGTCCTGAAAATAGAAGCACATGCGGCCACAAACTGGTTTCCTTTACGTGAGCGATATATGAGCATAAGAGCATTGATTTGAAGATTCTCTCCAAACTGCTGATCAGGGCTGTTTAAAGGGGTCTGTAACCATTTGTTTCTTTGGTTTCAACATGTGAGCTCTGTGAACCATAGCCAGGGGTGTATTATTTCAGTGGTACAAAGCACAAACCAAGTTATTATATTTACCTCCACCAACAATATAATGCTTTTGTCTGCATTGGTTTGTTTATCTGTTTGTTGACACCTTTAATTCAAAAGCTATGAACATATTGTGGACTGTGGCCCAATTAACTCTCCATTAGATGGTGATGACAGAGATCAAATTCTGAATCAAGGATTTTTAAAAATTCTTTACTTCTAATTCTTTAACCATTGTGAGTTAGTTGGGAAGTGTAGTATTACAGCAGGCCCAGCAGTAATACTATAGATAATACTTGAGAGTTTAATCCAAATCTCCATAACTGATGAACATCTTAACCTGGACTTGATGCTTTCATTAAAATACAGTATTCAAGTAATGGCCATGCTCTCTCATCTCAGAATGTTATTGTGCTAACTGTAATAATAGATTTGCTATTAAATATCTACAGAATTGTATTTTACAGTTAGTTTTAAATGTCTTCCAAACGTACGAGAATCTCTCCTGAACTAATATTTCACAAAACTACAGTACAGCTTCCATTTATAACCACCTCATCAAAGGAGGTCAAATCACACAGATGCACTGTGATACCAACCGTGAAAAGAACTACTGTGAGCAGCAAGTTATAACAGCAATAAAAGTGAAATTTCCTCTGTTGTGTATGCCTGTAATATGCTAGAATCGGTCATCATCTCATGCACTCTGAACAACTTGCCAGTCCATTGTAGGGCCTACACACACACACAAAAAAAACATTGACACTCACATACACATAGGCGCAATTTGAAACCGCCAGTTAGCTTAATGTGCATGTTTTTGGACTGTGGGAGAAAACTGGAGTGCCCAGAGGAAACTCGCGCAAGCACGAGAAGAACATGCAAACTCCACACAGAAACACCCGAGCCCAGACTCAAACTTGAGATCATGCTGAAATGATGAAATCAGTGCACTATGAGATGAGGCACAGCAATCAGGTCTATAAACGTTTACCCATATCTGAGCCAGTATATTTTATATACAGTGTGGGGACAGAACCACATCTCACAGCGGATGTTTTTTCGTTGTTGAGCCAAAGCAAGGCTACAAGTCTAGTTTCCACACTTAATCAGTTAAATAATTGGTAGAATTTTACAGTAGCTAACACCTTTTACTCAATTTGGTTATATGTCCAGGCCACAAACCATGGGGAATACACTTCTTGTCAGATGGGATAGTTAATGTATTTATAATTTGTACACCATAGATTACCCAACTCATTCAACTGTTGGGAAAGGAAGTAATTTATTCTTTTGCAATTTTAACATTTTAAGTGTTGTGTTACTCAATATAATATACAGCCAAAAGTATATAGTGTACAGTATGTGGGTGTACACATACCTGACATGGCCAAAGTATGTGGACATCTGACCTTTATACCTTTATGTGAGCCTTGCACCAAACTTTTCCACAAAGTTGGAAGTGCACAATTGTACAGAATGAACAAATTAAGATTTCCCATCAATGGAAATAGGAGGCGCAAACCTGTTCCAGCATGACAATGCACCTGTGCACAACGTGAGCTCCATGAAGACTTGGCTTCTCAAAGTTAAAGTATAAGAACTTGAGCAGCCTGCACAGAGCCAAAATAAAACCCACCTTTGTGATAAAATGGAACACCAACTACAAACCAGACCTCCTTCCATTACCTTACTAATTGTCTTGTGGCTAAATGAACACAAATTCCCAGAGTCTTGCTCCAAAATCTAGTAAAGGCTTCAAAAAAGACACCAGACTAAAATGTTCAACAGCTACACATGGATATGATGGCCAGTTGACCAAAAACCTTTGACCATGTAGTGTATTTATAAATTAAATGTCCCTTTAGTCTTTAGTGGACAAACCTTCTCTAGGCTGACTCTGGTTCTCTTGACCAGGGCCTGCAGTCGAGCGATGGTCTCATTCTCCCTCAGCAGGTATGAGTTCAGTGGAGAGCTGGCCAAGTTCCCGTTGCGTTTGTCGGAAGCCATATCCACCGCCCGGAAGCCCTTCAGCTTACTTGGTCCTTCGGTGCAGTGCACGTTTCCTTCTGGGGACACGCCGAACGCCATCAGAACTTCTGAGATCTCCTGGATGAACTCCAACTTGTTGGGAAACTGTGGCAAATCTTCAGGCAGCTCAATGAAGTGGTTGTCAATGTCAACAAAGCACAGATTGGCCTGAGTGTTAAAAAAAAAAAAAGATATCATTTTATGATGTCAAGCACATACCATATGCTGCATCATATGCTGACTTGACTTTCATGACATTGTATGTTGTATCTCCAACAACAAAAAAATTACATTTATGTAAATATTTACAAAAGCATGAAGGGTCAAGCTTTTGTTTTTTTTTTCTCTAAATGCAGTAAAAATTGTCTTCATAAATGATCTAAACTTTGAGACAACTGTTTTGTATAATGTCAGCAGATTAATGATGAAAATGTGTTCACGTAAAGCACTCATTGATGAATAAAACTGTAAAAAGATAAAGCAATTGTTTAGAAAGTAAAACTGGCACACATACAGATTTTTTAGATCTTTAAAAAGAGTGTTTAAATAAATGGTAGATTCACTAATTGAAAATCACTGTGTAAGCTCTAATATGAAAAAGATTAATTTAAACATCCTATCTAAAGGCTCAGAAAGCCTGCTTAGGAAAAGGAGTTGTTTGTACATGAGTTGTACATTTTATGGATTCAGACTTGCAGTAAGATAAAGGGTATAATAGAGGGGCACTCACAGAGGGCAAGGTACCTCCACTATGGATAATGTGGCAAAAAGGCTCTATATGTGCACTATTTTTTATTGTTTTTTATTACCCATGTGCTCATTTTATGATATGTACTGTAGTATGAAGACAAGACCAAATTAGAAGGATTTATGAGATGGCTGGCTAAAGGTAATTGGCTCATTTGGTTTCCTATTAGTGTTCCATAGTAACGGAATATCTGCTGACACTCGATCAGAAGTTATAAGCGATCTCTCTCCTAAGCACTGTGACCATGCTCTGACCCTTACCATTAACCTTGACATACCAAAATCAAATCATCTCTGGGACACCAAGTATGGTGAAAGTCGTGCTCAAATGTGGTTAGCATTTTGTTAAAAGACAAAGTGACAAACAAACAAACTGTGGTGATGGCATCGCATGGTTCGGGTGGTGTGGCCTTTGTTTTCCTGCGTGTGTTTTGTGCATGTTGTTTTTGGAGATGGGGCGGCTCCCACCGGCACCGGCTCCACCCACTCCTGCACACCGGCTCCGGATCCCCGGCAATCACCATCAGCATTTAAACTCAGCGAGGAGGCACCTCCGGCGCCAGAATATTGTCGCTGCCACGCGGTATCACGGCCAGTTCTCGTAAAGAACCACTAGTTAAGTCAGTTTTCTTGTCGTATCTTATACGGACACTTATGGTTGTCTCTTTTTTCTCTTTCCAGTGCCTCCTCGAGCCCCAGCGCTTCCACCCCATCTCTGCGACAAAGGATACCCTCTCTTCCGGATTACTCGCTCAGCGCTACCGCCCCATCTCTGTGACAAGGGATATACTCTCTTCCGGACCACTCGCGCTGTGCTTCCACCCTACCTCTGCGACAAGGAAGACTCTCTCTTCCGGACCACTCACCCAGCGCTTCCGCCCCATCTCTGCGACACGGGATACGCGCTCTTCCGGATTGCTCAACCAGCGAGCTCATCCCTCTGGGTCCCTGATTCCCCCCACTCTCTGATTTTTGTTTAATAAATATTTTAACTCTCCTTGTGTCTCCGGGTATGCTCTTGGGTCCTGGTAGTTCATCGAGGTTCAAACCATAACACAAACGCCAGTGATTATAGTACTTCCATCAAAATTCTGTTTTGCGGTATTATTAATTAAGGATAAACTATGTCTGAATATATGATCTTATCCAATTAATGTTTTTTCTGTTTATTAAAACTTGGTCTAAAACCTGGAACTTTAAGAAGGATCAGATATGAAACATCTTAGAAAATAAGTCTGATATCCAGATTTTAAAATGATTGAATGACAGATGAGCATGTTTTTTTTTAATGAGAAGCAAAAGAAAGACAGTCCTAATAGCTGTGATAAAAGTGTGATGCATGTCCACTATTACTTATCTTACTTCACACATAAAGAAAACTGGTATTAAAGCCAGAGTCTCTGAACTTATTCTTACCTCCTGAGGCAGTTCTAGCTTGGTGCGGTCGTCCTGGCCATTGGAGTGAAGGCCCATGAGATAAGGCACGGGCGCATCCAGGAAGTGCAGCAGTGAGGCAGGCAAGATGGGCACGTAGACATGCTGCCACTGGAATGGAAACATTAAAGCTGTGATGCTCTCGGCCACGGTCATCAACCGCTGGTAATCTGTTTGACGTAGAAAGAAAAAGACAATGTAAGAGTCTGGGTGGACTGAGGGGCATTATTATAGCCTAGTAAAGACAGTTATTGATTGAGGCTGCTGAGAAGAAGACACAAATGTTTTTTCTTTGGATTTTCCACCTGGTCTCTATCTACTGTATCTGTACTGTGTAGAATTAAAGACAGGACTTAGACACCTTAATTAATCTTAATTGGTACTAACAATAAACCATGACAACCCTGTCTTAGAATTTTTTCATGAATCATTTGCTCAAGTTTATTTGTTCTGAGTTAATTGTCCAGTATTGAGGCGGCAGCCCAGAGCTGTGGCCGGAAGGTCATCGGTGCCTGTCGAGGGGGCAACCCCCGCACCGGGTTGTGGACACCTGCGGTGAGGAGGGCTGTCAAGCTGAAGAAAAAGGCCTATCGAGACTATGGGACTCCTGAGGCAGCAGACGAGTACCGACTGACCAAACGTGCTGCAGCCCAGGCTGTCACCGATGCAAGATCTCGGGTGTGGGAGGAGTTTGGACTCGAAAAGGACGGGGAAGCAGTACTCCACAAACACTGTTTACAGTGGAAGTGGGGAGTTGCTCACCTTGACTGGGGATGTTGTTGGGAGGTGGAAGGAATATTTCGAGGACCTCCTCAATCCCACCAACACGCCCTCTGAGGAAGAGGAAGACCCTGGGGATTCAGAGAGGGGTCTGCCGATCACTTTGGCAGAGGTCGCCAAAGTAGTTAAAAAGCTCCTCAGTGGCTGGGCTCCGGGAGTGGACAAGATCCACCCTGAATACCTCAAGGCTCTGGATGTTGTAGGACTGTTTTAGTTGGCACGTCTCTAAAACATTGCGTGGTCATCGAGGGCCGGACCTCTGGATTGGGAAACCGGGGTGGTAGCTCCCCTTTTTAAATAAGGGGACCAGAGGGTGTGTTCTAACTATCGTGGAATCACACTCCTCAGCCTACCTGGGACTTGGGGAAGGCTGTGTCCCTCGGGCTATCTTGTGAGGTGTGCTCGGGAATATGGAATACCGGACCCGTTGCTACGGGCCGTTCGGTCTCTGTATTGCCGGAGCCAGAGCTTGGTCTGCAT
>JAOUQZ010000004.1:5671872-5693360 GCA_028564935.1 Neosilurus hyrtlii
ACACTTTGTTTGTTCAGTGACCAGAGATTGTCAATCACTGCTGGCAGAGAGCAACATTCCTTGAACATTCCTTGAACGTACCTTGAACATTCCTTGAACATTCCTTGAACGTTCAAGGAATTCAATCTCAAGCATATTTATAATGCATAGTTTACTCTTATCTTGTGATAGTAGTAATATAGTACAGCATGATTTTTTTATAACGCTGATATGGACACCAAGCCCAAAGCAAGTAATAGTGGCAGAACTGCCATCAGTGTCTGACACTACCAAAGGGGTCACAAATACACCCCCCACCCCCCACCCCAATAATTCTCATGTGAAATTTACTGTTAGCAGAGGCAATGTGACATAAGTCTGGGCTTAAACAAAACCCTTGTTTTTGAGATTTAAAATGATACCTGGGAGTTGCTGTTGTTTTGATTGGTTACCTTTCATGTGAGCTATGAGGAAGGTACTATGATGTGCTGATTTTCTTTCCGCAGGAAATTGTGTATGTTTGTCCACCAAGCTGCAAGTTATCTTTTCGACGTGTGATTGGGAAATCTTATAAATTTTCAAAAGGAAATGCTACTTGAGCCCTACAATAGACTGGAGTGGTTGAAGGCAGCTGGTTCCAGATTCCCTGTGACTCTAATGGATAAGTGGTACAGAGAATGGATTAATGAATGGAAGTGCTATGTGATTGACCAGTGAATTTATTTGATTTATTTTTTGACAGAAAACAGTTCAGGTAGATCCTGTTTGAACCCAGATGTAACATGGGCGGCGGTAGCTCAGTGGTTAATGCGTTGCATTACTGGGGATACTGGGTACCATCAAGCTAGTCTGTTGTGAAGTAGCACCTTGCCTGTTGTATAAAAATTATAAATGTAAGTCACTCTGGATAAGGTAGTCTGCCAAATGGCATAAATGTAAATGTAAGTAATGAACAAAGCTCTGTGTTCCTGGGGTGAGCATTTACATCCAGGTGTTTACAGCATGGCAAGCACCCAAGTGTCCATAGTACAGAGCAGGGCAGAGTGGTGGGCAAAGCAAAGAGGTCAAATGAGAGAGAGAGAGAGAGAGAGAAAGACCTGCTGTCTTGTGGTGGTACCAACTGTCCCGCTGTTCTCTCACCCTAAACATGCATGCAACATAGTGTTTACTTTTTTCTGATTGTGATGAGCTGCATCAGTTGTGGATGATTAATGACTAATTCCTTTACAGAAAAAACCCAAACCTGATAATATTTGGAAGATTTTGTACACCAATATTTGTTAGCTTACATTTCAGATCAGACATTTAAATGTTTTCATGACTTTGCCTGATGTGTACCCTGCCTTAGCCCATTGTCGGCTGATAAACTTCACAGCCTACCTGCCACCCAAGTAAGACTCAGCGGTTCTGCAAATGAGCTCGTGAGTGTTTTCCACTCGATCTTGATTAATTTCCTGAGCATATATATTCGAAAGGTTTTGATCTAATTGCTAGATAATTTTAAATGATGTCACATGTGTGATCAGGATGACTATGCAGGATGAGTCAAGTTTTACTTGAGTTAAACGTCGCCACACTTGAGTGTGGAAAATCTTCATTCATTCATCTGTATCATGTAATCATACTGAATTATGCACTACACAGTGATTTTGATCTCACCTCAGGTAGAAACAATTCCTCGAGCCACAATAAATGAATGAATGAATGAACTTGAGGAGCCGCAGGTGACTTTATTGATTCCTTTGAGGAAGATGGTGAAATGTCGTGCTTTCAGAAGTTTCTTTTTCATTCCTGTATTCATTCCTGTTTTCACTGTATACATTTTCCTTTTGTAGTTCGTTGTTTTAACGTTTGAGCCCCACCTTTGTGCCCTTATGACCCCAATGTGTTTTGTGACGTCAACTCTTTTATGTTTTGTGACGTCACACCAATCATTATGCCTTATTCGGTGTCTCAGTACGACACCAAAGCGTCGCTGGCCAAACAGGTTGCACTTTTATTTGAATTTCATTAATATTGATCCTTTTTTTTCCAGGCCACGCTGCCATAAAAGAAATTATCCGTTTACAGAAGCCAAAACTACATATCCCAGAGTGCCTAGTGCGCTGAGCGGAAGTAGTGTGTGGAATTTTTGGCGCTGATCTATCCGGCCCGGTCACAGCCTTCTTCCTTTCGCGCCGGTAGCTGGAGAGCCGCGCGTCCCATGTGCGCATCGCCCTGGACTTGCAAAGATCGCTGATCCTTCCAGACCGCAGCCGCACTCGAACAGCTTTGTTATGGATCCTAACTCTCTGATCGAGGCCCTTCGGGGCACCATGGACCCGAATTTGCGGGAGGCCGCTGAGAGACAGTTAAACGAGGTAAAGACTTGCGGGATGATGTGGTGGTGACGGCGGCGGCGGCGGCCTCGCGCTCAGCGGGGCAGCATGGAGTCTCCGTTCACTGTATGATTTTATAACCCGTGTCCTCTGTCCTGTCCTTCACGCCACACGGGTGAATGTGTTCACGGTTTGAGACGTGAACAGTGTGCGTGATTGACTTGACTCAGAGTCGAGAGTTATTTTGTCACGCGAGGCCACTTGGGTTCTTTTTTATCTAACTAGCCGAAAAGCTAACTAGCCTAGCCGAGAGAAATGAACAGAATTCCTGCACCGAGACTATCAGAAACGGCGCCGTTACCGAGTTATGTCACTGTTTAGGTGAAAATGATTGTGAATCGCCGTCTGGCCAGTTAATTTTCTACCTAACAAACTCTTCCACGCTAACGTTCCCCACTGACGTACGTTGATTTAGCTTAGCTTGGCTAGCATCACCTCAGCGAGTCTCACGTGTCATGTGGCCGTTGTTACTCTTCGTGGCGATTCGGACGGTGTATGTAAACATAAAAAACAAGGATAAGTGTTAGATAATTGGTCAGAGTAATCAAAAGCAGCCTGTCGGTCATGCTAGCAGAGTGTTTCGAGCGAAAAGATGTCATTAGGAAAAGTTCACGAGGCTCTGTAGCTGCTAGTAGCTCCGACTGTTTGGGCCGTAATGTCTGCTAAGTTGGCAGCTCGGTGGAGTTGATCGCTTGTGCTAAGCTAACTAGCTGGTTATGTTTAGACGGTGTGTTTTGGTCCATTTCTTGTTGGAAATAACATGGCCGTTTTTACCAGGTGCTAATCGGTGTTAGCAGACCACTTGTGGTGTGTTATTTTTCTTGTTAGCTCAGAGGACCGAACGGGTTTGTGGCGTTGGCTGAAGCGGGTTCAGCGTCGCTAAGTGAGTCATTTGTATTAAGTAAAGTCCGAATGTATAACTCTGTCATTACACCGAGTTAGTGGTCAACTATAACGTCTTAATAGTGTACAGCGGACAAGTTCAGTATTATAATAGTGTTATTTGCTCAGTTTTCCACATGGACTATTTATTTTTGAACAGCTGTTTATAGGAATATTTTAACTAAAAGGTAAAGCAACAATAAGAATGGTGTGAAGAAACGCTTAACATTATTCTAGGTGAGTCATTTGTGTGGTATCCAGGGATAGGAGAGGGCAAATGTGTCACCGCTCGTGTGTGAGACAAGAGAGAGACAGGCACAGGGGGAGAGAGAGACAGGCACCAAGAAAGAGAGGGAGAGACTGGCACGGGGGAGAGAGAGAGAGACTGGCACAGGGAGAGAGAGAGACTGGCACAGGGGGAGAGAGAGAGAGACTGGCACAGGGGGAGAGAGAGAGAGACTGGCACAGGGGGAGAGAGACTGGCACAGGGACAGAGATAGCCACCGCGAGTGAGCAGTGAGTCTTAAAGTATATACTGATGTGTGTAACGGGAAGTAGTTCAGCATAACTCGACTTTGTTTCACAGAAAGTCAGAGGTGTTTTTTTTTTTTTTTTTTTTTTGGAGAAGTGGGGAAGAGTCTCCATTGTCAGCGCTTCAAAACAATTTAGCAAGTTTTCCACCTCTGGAAAGTTTTTGTCAGGGTGCAACATGATATGCTGCTTTCTTTTGTCCTGTTGATTTTGAAACACATTTTGATTCCACATCATTTACAGATAAAAGTATAGTGTGTCATTTTTACGTTAAAGCTGGTGTAGCGCAGCAGTGACTTAGTGGTTAGTGCTTTGGGTTACTGATCCGAAGGTTGGGGGGATTCAAGCCTCGTACCACCAAGCTGCCTCTGTTGGGCTTTTGAGCTCTTAACTTTCAATTGCTCAGTTGTTTAAAAATGATATAATGACACAAATATAAATGTTTTGGGCATGAATATAAACGTACAGGGTGGTGATTGGTGCAGATAAATTACTTCTGCAAAAATAAAGGAATAAAATGCTTGAAGCACAGTTCTAGGAAAATAATCAACCTCAGTTGTAACTATAAGTCTCAACGCTTTGTGTCAGACTCCATCACACCGCCCTGTCATGGATTATTTTTTGTCCAGCAGCACGCCCCCAAGTGTTTTGTTCCTTACATAATGGCTGCATCTGAAGTGCGGAGCGTAGGATATGAAATCATCTCTGACGTTCATAGGAGTAGTTGTGATGAGGAAGAACAGTCGTGAATATCATATTGATGCGGTTGTTGTAGATGAGCGATTATCGGGCTGATGTGTGGTTATTGCTCATGCTTTGTAATAAAATTGTTCTCGAATACTTAATAGTGCTTTTGCTGTCAGGTATTTTGAGTTTTCGGGGGGTGGGAAGAACTGCTAATTTTTTTGTATTTAACGTTCATTTTAGCCTCTTTTGTCTCTGTTCAGAGAAGTGTTGATCATGAGTGGATGTTTATCTGGGACCCCTCAGGTTGTTAAAATTGTAAATAGACTTTCATGAGAGGATTTTTCTCTTACATGTATCACATGTCATTTGTTATGATCTGAGCTTTATTACATCAATTAACACATAAAATGACATCACATGTCACATGTTGGCGTTTTTGTATGTCCATGCTTTTGTAACTCATTTTACTCACTGGAACAGGCAGGAGGGGATAAAACAATATTCCTGAACAAATTGTTGAACTTCTCAGCTGTTAAGTAATGTGATGTATATTTATATTCCTTATCTGTGTTTCTTATGTGCAATATTGAATTATGTGCCCTACTCAGTCCAAGAATTTCATTGCCGGTAATGGTGTTCCATTGTTCCCTGTATATGACAAATAAAACTTGAAACTCTCACTCCTTTTTGCTGTAACATTTGTATTAATATCTGTGTTTATTAGAATTGGACCAGAAGTTTAATCACTCTTGTGTCTATACAGCAAATCATCTGAGATTCAGTCCAGCACTGTTGTCTGTATGAATGACCTCGGTCTAATATGTTTACCGTGGTGATCTATTCCTCGTCCTCCCTGTGGCCTTCTAATACGCCAAGCGATCTGTCGTTAAAGAGGAAACGCTTTGCAAACGATACAGAGACCCTGTTCGAATGTGGGAATGCATTGTTCATTGCCGAAGCCACCGTACTGGCCCAGCTCCAGACGCACCATGTGGACGACAGTCTTGGATTCTTGGATGCTGATACGTTCTTTGCAGATAGACAGACAGTGAGAGAGAAAGACCATGTAGCACCGGTGACATGGCATTTTACTTTTTGTTACCCGTTTAAACCCCCACCCCACCTCGTGTGGTTCTTTTAATGGGTCACTAAAGAAATATTTTGACTGTAAGGAACTTTGGTGACGCTGTGCTGGGAGTTGGGGGGGGGGGGGGGTGTTCTTGAAGCACAAGTGATCCCTTGAATAATCCAGTGTCCCAGTGAGTGCTATACTATTTACTATTTTCAGCTACTTGTGGATGAAAGAATGTCTGTATCATTGTTAGAGCAGGATCATAAGACAAGAGATGAGAAGACGGGTTAACAAACTGGGACACTCTATGTAGCTGGAGCGTAGGGTCTGCTTGCTAAGGATTCAGAAGCACGTATGCTCTCATGTTACTCAATTTGTTGATCATGGTCAATTCCTGGAAATTCAGATTCTGTTTTCTCAGCTCTTTTTTTGATATATATATATATATATATATATCTGTGTGTGTCTTTTCATGCCAAAAAAAAGTTAATGTGTTGTTTTTCCTTTAACAGGGCCACACTCAGGTGAACTTCATATCCGCACTACTGCAGGTGACCATGTCCGAACAGCTGGATTTGCCGGTCCGACAAGCAGGTAATCACTTTCAGAGAAGTACCCAGGTCTGTTCGAGAGAAATCTCCACTCCTTTAAAGGGATTGAAAGAGCTCTAACATGTCAGGGCTTGGTGTGAATACACATTAAGCTGCCCAGTTGTTGCACAGGTGACACTGTCTGTGTGACTATATACCCAGTTTATCCATCCTTGCTTTTTTCATTGGTCTTGTTAGCTCTGTGCACATGAAACTTGTATTTGGCCGTGATACAGATAGTTTCAGTCCTACACTTGCTCTCGGGCAGAGTGGCTGTATGTATGGAGACAGACGGAGCGCTCGCCGGCATTCCTCAAATGAATGTCGTGTTCTTTATGAAGTGCTTGTGAAAGCTGCTCAGTGTATTCTGCATTGAAGGATCTCTGATTACCTTTTTATTAATTTATTTATTCATTTTTACTAGTTTTACTTCTCATAGCTTTTTCGGTTCGTTGTGTTGCTGCCTGACATTGTCACGTCAGTTGGCTCACAGCTGTTGTGGCACGTACCACTCTTGGGAAAGGAGCAAAGCTGTTGCATTATGGAGTGTTTCTAATGCCAAAGGGTGATACAAGTGACAGACAATAACATCTTTAGATTTGTCACCAGGTAAATCGTGGGTTGTAGTTACTGGAGTTTGTAAGTGTGTGTCTGGAGATCAGAACACTAAGCAACCTGTCCATAAATGTGAGTACCTCGACCGAGGAGCAATCACGGGTAAAGGGAGTTGCTGGTGGAAAAGCTAGTATTGCTTATCGAAACCAATTTGGATGTCTGTATCACTGTTTTTCCTGTTCTTGTAAATGTTCGATCCTGTTGCAGGACTTCCCAGGTGCAGATTTTGATGACACTTCCCTCAGTTCTTCTTTTTGTTATTTGAAATCTCTTGGCTCTCAACCATCTAAGCCTGTTGAGCTCAAATGAGAATCAGTGAGATTAAATTCAGACTCGATCAGGATTGGAGCTGGACCCCCTGGACAGTTATGGCACTTGTTCACCACAGTGTGATTCACTAATTCAGTCTGTAATTTTATTTAGAATAATGTACAGTAATGTGTGGCTTGGGACGTAGTTTAGTTTATAAAATCGTTTTTCCATTTAGCCCACATAGCCATTCCATTCTATCTGCAGCATTGCTTTGTAGTGTCTGATAACATTTCCATCAAGTCCATGATACGGGCCTGGAAAATCCTATTTGTTCAGCCCCTTTGCCCCAAAACCATCCCTTACAGCATACACTCACACATACAATTACAGTGATGGTGAGTGGATGGGTAAGGTACATTGTAGTTACATATAGTACTGGAATGTGTTGGTTTCCGTTCCGTGCTGTAGACGGAGAGCTGCTGAATCGGCAGTCGGACGGATTTCGGCGACACGGGTATGTCCGTGTCAGCAGTCTGATTCACACCCAGCAGAAGCATCTTGTAGCCACAGAGCTACAGAGTGCAGGGTTGCAGATTGGCCATACAGATTGGGTTTAAACCCCATTTCACACTACTCTTTTACTTTTAGCAAGTTCTTGCTCGCACACACGCTCGCTCAGAGTGACCCTATTGACACTAAGCAGGACTGGTTTTCCCCTACCGTCATCTGGCCTTCAGTGCCAATTTCCACATGAAGGTGAGACTGATGTACAGGCCCTTGTGTCTACTGAATACATGAGTGGATGGAGGTTTTTTTGTAACAAACTGTGTGTGTGTGTGTGTGTGTTGGGGGGTGTGGGGTTATGGATGAATACGGTAAATAGCTCTGTCTAAAAAGCACACCTGCTCGTATTGAATGCAAGCTCAGCTGCAGGGATGGTGTAATAAATCAAGTTTTCAGGACACAACACAGACACTTGTTCCCATGAGAGTCTTACTTTTTTTCAAATTTACTTTAATGGTTTGGTCGTCATGTGCCAGACGAAGTGTTTGCGTGCTGTACATTTTTCTTCATTGCCATTCTGTGTGTTAATCGACTTCCCCAGAGTGTTGATTGTCATTAAAAAGGCTATTTAGTTGCTTGTTGTGTGCAGTCCATGTCTGTCGCAAGGGCTGCCTTCAAGCTGTGAGCATACATTATGGTTTCTTGGTTTTTATAGGTCTATAGTTTGTATGAGAGCATTTCTCCTCAGTTTTACATGATAATTCAGTAATCCTAGTACCTCTCTCTCCCATCTAGGTGTGATCTATTTGAAGAACATGGTCACACAGTATTGGAGCGAAGGTGACAACGCGCACAGTGAAGTACCTGGCAGCAATATCCCCGAAGAGGACCGCCAGTTCATTCGAGACAACATCGTGGAGGCCATCATTCACTCCCCAGAGCGCATCAGGTAACAATCAAATACCCAAGCTGCAGAGAAGATTGGTTTATTCCATAATTGCTTTTCTCCCCTAACTGATTTTTTATCCACTTTGTGCTTTCAGAGTTCAGCTCACTACCTGCATTCACCACATGATTAAGCATGATTACCCAAACAAATGGACTACAATTGTGGACAAGATTGGCTTCTACCTGCACTCTGATAACAGTGCTTGCTGGCTGGGCATCCTGCTGTGCCTCTACCAGCTAGTGAAAAATTATGAGTAAGACTACAGCACATATTTGGTGTGTTGGTGTGCTGTCGTTGGGGTTACGGTTGCTGATTTGGGTATATCCATCACAGGTACAAGAAACCAGAGGAGCGGCAGCCGTTAATCGCTGCCATGCAAATCTTCATGCCCATGCTGAAAGACCGCTTCATCCAGCTGCTGCCAGACCCCTCCAGCGAATCCGTTTTGGTGCAGAAACAGATCTTCAAAATCCTCTATGCTCTCTTTCAGGTATTTCTGCCAGTTTTTTTTTTTTTTTTTTTTTTAATTTTAATATTTTTTTTTTTGTGTAAAGTTTAGTGTAGAATTAATTTTTGAAATTGTTGAACACATGACCTCCATTCCTGCCCCGCAGTACAATCTTCCACTGGAGCTGATCAACAGGCAGAACCTGACCGAGTGGATGGAGATCCTGAAGACGGTTGTGGACCGAGACGTGCCTCCGGTAAGGCTGTACAGTGAGGGCCTTGCCAGACTTATGAGTGTGTTGTTTAGATTGTATAAGGGGCTGTGGGTTAAGCGGTGTGCGTGGTGCCTGTCTGCGTTTAGTGCCATCTCTAGCCTGTGTTTTACAGGCTGTATATGTGCTAACACCACACCTGCAGCCACAGAACCACTGGAGATCATAGTACTGGCCTAGTGATGTCAGAACGACCCTCTACCACTGGCCAGCCTCCACTCCCTCCTACAAATCCATCATTAAAGTCTAAAATTATTCTAGACAGTGTAACTCACCTGTTAAGAAATGGGACCATTATGAATCATCAATCATAAATGTGCCAAAAAAGCTTTTTTTCTTTCTCAAAATTGCACAATCAGTATGCACATGGTTAATAGTTTGTAGACCCTTTACCATCATAACCATATGTAGTTCTTCCCAAAGTCTGCCACAAATTTGGAAGCACTCAATTGTATAGAATGTCATTCTGTGCTGAAGCGTTATTTCCCTTAACAGAACCTACAGCTCTGTTCACATGACAGCCCAAGTCTGATTATTTTGCACTTTGGATCACATTCGAACTTCATGACCGTCCTTTCAGAGAAAGGAATCACTTTCTGTGCCTTGCGATGTAATTCATCGTCACACTTCTAAAGTAATTCTCAAGTCCTCTTCAGCCAGTCAACTTATTTCAGCCAGACGTGCACAGAATCTTATTTATGTTATCGTATTGTTCACCTCCTTTTCTCTTTTTTGATAAGTTGATTTATATATATATATATATATATATATATATATTTTTTTTTTTGAGCAGTTTTTATTAATTTAATTGTTTGTTTTAAGATTTTTTGATGCTAGTGCAAATAAACATCACAGGCAACACAAGCCTACAAGTGATCAAATCCAATCTGTTTCCCCACTGACATTCTCTAATCCACATTGGTTGCTATAATAATACGTATGCATGTCTATAACTGATGTAAATAATAAACATAAGTGGCGAACCGGGTTTGCTTCTTTCCCAAAAGGCTTTTTAGACCCAAGTTCCAAGGTTTGTTTGGAGGTCATTATTATGGCAAAGAAGAACTGAAAGTGTAATTGGATGTTTAAAAAACCTGATGGTGTGATGATGAGTCTGCATGCTTTTGGCTGTGCACTGTATTCAGGTTCTGTAATGAGATACTGGTTGATAAATGCTGATATTTAGTTAGTGAATAATTAGTCTGTATAATTATCTATGTATTTTAGTTCTCCTCATGCTGACTTTTTGTTTAATACTTAGTTTCTTGGTCAGTTCTTGTACAAGTCTGACTACTGCACACGTGTATATTCCTCCACAGGAGACCCTGGAGGTGGATGAGGATGAGAGGCCTGAGCTGCCCTGGTGGAAGTGCAAGAAGTGGGCTCTCCATATCTTGGCTCGGCTCTTTGAAAGGTACAGCATGCCTCTTTCTCTCGCTGACTCTCAGCTCTCAGTGATAACTCTCTGCTGAATTAGCAGCCCACGCTGAACAGTGTGAAATAATGGACTAGTTATTTTTGGCTGTAAACTGACATCATTCCCGAATGTTTTGTTTGTCTCTGAAGATATGGCAGCCCTGGCAACACAACCAAGGAGTACACGGAGTTTGCTGAACATTTCCTTAAGGCTTATGCCGTGGCTGCTCAGCAGGTAGGGAGTGAACATTAAACGAGTGCATTGTCTCTTTAAATCTTTGGTGCAATGATGTTGAAACCTACTTCCTGTATGCACTCACAGGTGCTGCTGAAGGTGTTGTATCACTATAAAGAGAACCAATATGTAGCACCCAGAGTCCTGCAGCAGGCCCTGAACTATATTAACCAGGGTATTGCTCATGCTGTTACCTGGAAAAACCTAAAGCCGAGCATCCAGGTAAAGGGGTTTTGCTTTGTGTATTTGTGCACTGTGTTGAAAGGTGGTTGATTCAGGTGTTGAAGTCATTTTTGGTGTCTTGTGAAACTCTTGATTGTTTTAAACGTTAAACTAAGAGTCCTAGCTTGGAACCCTTTTTAAAACTATTATTAATAGTAATAATAGTTGTATTATTACTATTATTGTTATTCTGCCACTTGAACAAAACTGCTTTTTTTGTCCACAGTGAAAAGGTCTCTGTGACAGGATATCCCAAATTTGAAAGAGATCCATAAAAAAACCCACATATTTTATGAGCACTTGAACATGCTTCCGTTCAACCAAATTTTTAATGTGAAAAATAATTTTGAATGATCTCAGGATGTGTGTGCTCTAAATAAATTGCAAAGGTAAAGTCTTCACACCAGAACATCAGAGCTATGTGTCAATCAATTTGCAATGGTGACAATATACAAGCTGCTCCACTGACCTCTGCTATTTTAAGACCCCAACGGAATTGGCTTATTCGAGCTTGGATCCCCGAATTGACTATATTTGACTTTTTAAAAAAAAAAATATTTTTTTTTTATGTATTTATATGATTTTAATTTATAGAGGCACTTGTAGTGGGGCACCATACTTGAGAGAAATCGGTATAGCATTGATCTGATTATTTGTGTTGCAAATGCAGTCTTTACATACGTACGTGTACACATGGGGAACCCTGTGGTGATATTTTGCATGATATAACGTGGTATATAACCGTTGTTACTTGTTTCAAGCCATGAAATAAAATGCATGCACCTTCCACTTGTTTAAAAATGAAGATCAGTTGAATTAAACAGGCGGAAGGTGTGGCTCCTGTGTAGTTGGATTGAAAATCTGCACCCACACTGGTCCTTTGCTGATCAGATTGGTCACCTCTGATTTAGATGTGAAAATCAATACAATAATTTATCCATGGAGATCAGATGCTATGAATGTGTGATTGCAGGGAATCATTCAGAATGTGGTCTTCCCCCTCATGTGCTACACAGACAGCGATGAAGAGTTATGGCAGGAGGATCCCTACGAGTACATCCGCATGAAGTTTGGTAAGAGCATCTGTTAAAATTAAAGTCCTCTAAAGCCCTCTCACGTTTCTATTCTATCGTAGCTGCTTGAAATCATAGAAAAGAGAAGGCTCCTTACTATTGTCTTTTGCTCAGATGTGTTCGAGGACTTCATCTCGCCCACGACAGCTGCTCAGACCCTGCTCTTCACCGCCTGTAACAAAAGGAAAGAAGTGAGTGCTCACAAAATGCCATCTGGCACTACAAGGCCTCTGACTGTTTGGGCTTACTTCCATGTGTATAGGTCTTACTGCCAACATGCTGATGTATCTAATCAGCACCCTGCTGTTCATATAGCGTCACTTCTGAGCAACTGCTGAGGTGAACTGAGAATACTAGGAGAATGGTGTAGTTCTGGCCTGTGACTGAATTTACATAGAGATGGTGTTTTATACAAAAACTAGGAAATGAGCTGTTTTGAACACTGCAAAAAATATATATATATATCTTTTTTGAACTCACAGGAATGGTCAGATGGAAGGCAGGTTATATTTGCATAATGAAAACCAAATTCTCATTCATTTGACTGCATCATGATTATTTTAGGTGAACCTTGTAAGTTTTCTAATGTAAAAAATTAATTATAAGGCTACTGAAAAGACTGGGGTCTTCCTATTTATTTTTATTGAATATATTTCTGGCGGTAGGTAAAGCGGTGTACGTAGTGCCTGTCTGCGTTTAGTGCTCTCTCTAGCCTGTGTTTTACAGGCTGTGATTGTGCTCACACCACACCTGCAGCCACAGAACCACTGGAGATCATAGTACTGGCCTAGTGATGTCAGAACGACCCTCTACCACTGGCCAGCCTCCACGTCCTCCTACACATATAAATAGGGAACCTGGGTTTTTTTTAATTATCATGTACTGCTTGATGACTGTCCATACACAAGGCATTCATAATGCTGGGACAAAATAGTAATAAAAAAAAAAAAACCCGCAGAACCTGTGCAACAAACAAAATACCAGAAATACAGGATATGTAAATGGAAACATACATAGAAATGGCTTGAAATTTGTGTTATAAAAAAATAACTGCAGTGACTCAATAAAACCTCCCACATTTCGAAGGTGAATAAAAAATTTGTTAAAGATAATCAGATTATTTGTGCACACAATTTTATTCAAAGCAGTTTTTATACATGTCGTGCACTCTTGAAGGTGATTTCTGAAGGCTGCCATGACTCATGGCCATGGTTCATGTCTGGTGGAACAGTAGCTATATTACAGCAGTATTCTCCTGAATAGCAACCTTAAAGGGGAATTAAACACAAACTTATTAAAAGCTTGTATGCATTGTTTGTCTGTTTCTATTAAAACGTGTTGCTTCATGAACCTTTTTTGCGTTTAAAAAAAAAAAAAAAAGTAAAACTACCTGTAACTCCGCACTGGGCGGTGACAGTGTAATACAAAGTTACATGAACACAGTTTCCACTGTAATACGAAACTAATCTGCATAAGATCTTTAGCATCTTTCTCTAGCTCTCTGTAATCTTTCCAAATCTTTCAGATACACACAGACACACACAGTTCTTGCGGTTGTCTTGCTTTATATGAACTGCGGGACTTGTGTTCTATTCCTTCAATTTTGCACACTCCCAAGAGTGAAACACAGGCTTTTCATACTGGATAATGCAAACTGTCAAACAGATTTTAGCAGATTGCAACTTCGAAACTTAGTAAGAGCCACCAGAAAATGAACATATACTTATGTTTGTGTGAAAGGAGGGTTTGGAACTCTTGGGCTTGTAATTTAAGGTAGCCCCACAGAAAAAAAATCACAAGGGGCAAGGTTCACTCAACACTGCCACGCAACAAGATCACCTGACTTGGAACATTTTTAGTACTTTTAGTGATCTTGGAGCTGTGTGGCGTAGCTCCATCTTTCTGAAACCTCATTGTGTCCTTTATACTCAAGGTGTTTAAGTTGGAGTTAGGATACCAACAGACCGTAACTCCACTAAGTTTCATGTGTGTAAATAAAGATGAATGAAAACTGTACTGAATGACACTTCGGGTTTGCAAATGAATAATTGAATAATCTTTTATTGTTTACTTTTGAAATGAGGTTTTTTGGGTCACCTTTCAGAATTTTCTTTCAGCCACGGTTCTGTGTGTAGCTTGTATGTGATTGATGTAGAGAAACATGTGAATCTGTTTTACTGAAACTTACACAATGTTTGTGTGACTACAATAAATAAGCACAAGTTATGCAGGTGCTTCAGGGGAAAAACTGGTGTAAGAGAAACTTTTAGGAAAGCTGGCATTGGTTTGATCCTTTTAGAGAATATTGAAGAAATCTGTGTGCATGTTTGTGTTCCAGGTTTTGCAGAAAACGATGGGCTTCTGTTACCAAACCCTCACTGATGCCACCGCAGATCCCCGCAAAAAGGACGGGGCACTACACATGATCGGCTCCTTGGCTGAGATTTTGCTCAAGGTCCCTACAATGTTTTTTATGTTTGTTGTTTCTTTCCAAGCAAAAAAGTAGCAAAATTCCACAGTGGTATCAGTATCACCATTCACCAAAATTCTTTTGTCTCTGCACTACAGAAAAAAATCTACAAAGACCAGATGGAGTTCATGCTGCAGAGCCATGTGTTTCCTCTCTTCCGCAGTGAGCTGGGGTACATGAGAGCAAGGGTAAGGAGAAGGCCAGAATGAATGTGATAATTCATTATATCCTAACCATGGTGGTGAGCTATAAAGCCACTGTTGACCTTTTAAAAGCTCAGTAGATAGTGTTGTGAATTTGAAAATGTACTAAAAATTCAGTTTCATACCATGTACTGTTCAACTGCCCTTTTTATATGTAAATAAAAAAGGCAGTTGAACAGTACATGGTATGAAACGGAATAATAAATAATGAATAAGGTTTCATATTCTAAAAATATAGCTGTAAAACTGCATCTTTCTGTGCCATTGCTGCACTAAACACATCCTGTTATCTGCAGTACCATCTAGAAACTTCTTCTGGCTATGAATCAGGTTTCCATATTTGGGTTTTGGTGCTATTGATCACATTCATCTAGAATTATACAAAGAACTGGTGATGTTTTTAGGATTAAGGACAGATTATATTTTTATAATGCTCAGGTGTTTTAAGATTTTTTTTATTTATTTATTTTTATGCTTAAGCAAACTAAATGCAATGAGTTAAGACCTATGTCTCAGCCCATATACTACTAGTAATTATTACATAAGACCTACATATTTTTCTTTGGTGTAGCTCTACTCTCAGCTTTGTTTTATATAATTACCCATACTCTGTCAATGTAGATTTTCACTAGCTTTTGCTCCTGTATTAAAATCTATTTTGCTTATGAAGTTATATTCTGTTCCTAGGCTTGCTGGGTGCTACACTACTTCTGTGAGGTGAAGTTTAAGAGTGACCAGAACCTGCAGACAGCCCTGGAGTTGACCCGCCTCTGCCTCATCAACGACAACGAGATGCCTGTCAAAGTGGAGGCAGCTATCGCCCTGCAGGTCCTCATCAGCAATCAAGAGAAAGGTAGGCATCTTTGCTCTTGTCTCTCCTTCCCAGCATTTCATCTTAAATGCAGCGTAGGAATTTCTTAAGGAATGATGCCAGTGATAATAAACCAACGTTTTATGGTCCTTCAACAGCCAAAGAGTACATCACCCCCTTCATCCGGCCAGTGATGCAGGCTCTCCTTCACATTGTGCGCGAGACTGAGAATGACGACCTCACCAACGTCATCCAGAAGATGATCTGTGAATACAGTGAGGAGGTGACTCCCATTGCTGTGGAGATGACCCAGCATTTGGTAAGGTTCCAGAAACTTACTGCTTAAAGATGTATTTTTACTTTGCTTCTAGGTTTATGTAACATAAGCACAAGGAGTAGCTGCTAATGTTCTCTTGAATATTTTACTTGTGTGCCTGAATGTCTGATTTCCCTATTCCAGGCTATGACCTTCAACCAGGTGATTCAGACCGGCCCTGATGAGGAAGGTGGCGATGATAAAGCCGTCACAGCCATGGGCATCCTCAACACCATCGACACCCTGCTCAGTGTGGTGGAGGACCATAAAGAGGTCAGTGCAGCCACACACCCACTCACTGGATTTCTCAGAACAGACTGGTGCTGTGTTCATGTGTCCATCCTTCTAATCTCCCTGCTGTGCATCATAGTGCTGTTTTACTTCCTACCGCCCACAAGTTTCAGTTCATACGTACTGTTTCTTCAGCTTTCTATAACGTGCCTCATAGGCAAGACCCAGCTCTCAAAATACAGAATAATCACAGGGTTCACTGCCTCATGTTTAGGCAGTTCTGTAAACTTTTTTGTCTTGATTTCAGCACAGTCGTGTTTTGCTGGAGGCAGCTAATGAATCACTGATCCCTTTACTGGCTTGTTTCAGATCACGCAGCAGTTAGAAGGGATCTGTCTGCAGGTGATTGGTACAGTGCTGCAGCAGCATGTCCTAGGTGAGTCTTGCGTTTCGGTGCACTAGAACAGCATTCCACAAAACAGCCTGCAATTACTGTGCCTCACTATTTTTCATTTATTTTTTTATTTCACAGAGTTCTATGAAGAGATTTTGTCACTGGCTCACAGTCTAACGTGTCAGCAAGTTTCCCCACAGATGTGGCAGCTCCTCCCTCTGGTCTATGAGGTCTTCCAACAGGATGGTTTTGACTACTTCACAGGTACATCTTGATTGCTGATTTTAAATGGATTTATTTCTCAGAAAAGAACATAAAACTGCACCAACTTCCATAAACAATGAACGTGAAGTTATATTTAAAACCCTTACACCATCAAATATCCTGAAGAATGAGATATTGGAATATCTTAACTAAGCTGTTCTTATGCATTTTAAACAAGCCAGTACAGTAAAAATGAATTCAGGATATTTCTGATTACCTACTGGTTTTGTGATATACATGCACCTTTTTTCTCTGACTTGTGTGCACAGTGTTAATTTACCAGTGATCCTTTAGGACTCTTAAAAATTCTTAAAATGCATTCAGTTCATTAATCTTAAAATAAGGTCTTGATTGTCATTGAAAAGTTTTAAAAATGAAAATTCATGAAGTAGGATTTTAGGAATCATGTTTTCTGACATCAGGCAGGTCGGGATTGAGAAATGAACGACTTGGATTTTATTTGCAGCTGGGATGCTCAGAGGGAAGCTTTTCTTAACATTTCCTTCGGAGTGAATGAAAAATACTTGGTGTCAAATCTATCTTGTTTATACTGTAGGAATCCTGATTTACAAATTTCTGTCAGAATTCTAGAAAAGCATAAGTTTTGCCCATTTTCATTTTAAACAGGTTTTCTGTTCAGTTAAAATTGGCCAGAACATTATATTGTAAAAGAAAGGTTTGACCAGACTGGTCTGTTGCTGTTTCTCTAACCGCGCTGAATGTTTTAATTACAGACATGATGCCACTCCTCCACAACTACATAACAGTCGACACAAACACTCTTCTGTCTGACACGAAGTACCTTGAAATCATCTACAGCATGTGTAAAAAGGTCAGATCATCTCTACATACAAAGATTTCCATCAATCCATATGTTCGGATTGTAACTCCTAATGGATAACTGCCTTCAGCTGGAGACAATTCTCCCTAATGAGCTATATGACAGATTAGACCCCTTGCTTAACAGGACAGATTTTATAAAGTGCTCTTTTGTCAGATTCTGTCTGGTGACCCAGGAGAGGATCCAGAGTGCCATGCTGCCAAGCTGCTTGAAGTCATCATCCTTCAGTGCAAAGGACGTGGCATTGACCAGGTTCCATAAATCAACATACTCTCAAACAGAACCATCTGTGGTCTCTTGTAACTGCGTCATGCAAGAAAATCATGTTATTTGTCTGTGCAGGTGGTTCCCCTGTTTGTAACCACAGCCCTGGAGCGTCTGACGAGGGAGGTGAAGACCAGCGAGCTGAGGACCATGTGCTTGCAGGTGGCCATCGCTGCACTCTACTATAACCCTCCACTGCTGCTGAACACGCTGGAGAATCTGCGCTTCCCTAATAACACAGAGCCTATCACCAACCACTTTATCTCTCAGTTGCTCAAAGACGTCGACTGCTTCCTTGGGTACTTGTCGCTTTCACATCTACATTCATGTTTTAAATTGTATCCGTGTGTTTTTTTTTTTTTTTTTTTTTTTTTTCCTTCACAAAAGCAACAATCCTGTAGAGCAGGGATTCTAACTGTATAGTTATGTTGACGATTGGTTCAATCTCTACCATTGCTTTTTTGTTACTTTATTTTTTAGCTGCTTTTACATGTGCAGTGTTTAGTTCAGTCTGTTTAAATTGTGTTCTGGTGGTTTTGATCCACTACGAAAACGTGAGTCGCTAAACAGAGTTGTTAAGCACACACAAGGCCCAGGGGTTGTGCCTTTACTTCTGCTTGAACAAATTTTCTTGTTCTTATAGGCTTCACGACAGGAAGATGTGTGTATTGGGCTTGTGTGCTTTGATGGACCTAGAGCAGAGGCCACAAGCTGTCAATCAGGTAGCTGGACAACTCTTACCTGCTGCCATCCTCCTTTTTAATGGTTTAAAGAGGGCCTACGCCTGTAGGGCTGAGCATGAGAATGATGAGGATGACGACGATGAAGATGCGGAAGAAGAGGACGAGAATGGTAACTTAGTGTTACTGAAAGCATAAATGTGCAGCTAATAGTTTAAGTTTGTTTACATTGTTATATAGAAGTTATGTTATATAATTATATTGAAGGGGTGTGTGTTAAAGTTATGGTGTTTGTGTTTAGCTGAGCTTGGAAGTGATGAGGATGACATCGATGAGGAAGGGCAAGAGTACCTCGAAATGCTTGCCAAGCAAGCAGGAGAAGATGGTGATGATGAGGAGTGGGAGGAAGATGATGCTGAAGAAACTGCGTTAGAGGGATACACCACCGCAGTCGATGATGATGAGAATCCTGTTGATGAGTACCAGATCTTCAAAGCCATACTACAGAGTAAGGCAGTTTTATTGAAGATAAATGCCTTGTGAATATTTGTATACATCTGATTACACTTATGCAGGACATCTTCTCTGACAGCGTTCCTACAACCAGTGCATTGTTTTACCTTTCTATTCTGTGAGAGAACTTGTTTGTTTTTTGGCCTGTGTGACCCTGCTCCATATACAGTACCATTTTGTCACCCTGGGTGAACAGATTGCAAAAGCTTACTGCCAGGCAAACAGCATAGAAGCAAACCGGAAACATATATAATGGCTTTTACCAGCTCTAAAAAGCATTGCCATCCTTCTCATGAGCTCCATTTTCTCCTGAATATTTAAGTGTTTAGCTTAAATAAATGTCTAGCTAGCTTTAACTAATTTTTCATGGCTAGGGGTGGGTATTGGTGGCCATAGGATCTCGTCTCTGCTTTTTGCGGATGATGTCCTTTTGGCTTCATCAAGCCGGGATGTCCAGCTCTCAGCGAAGCGATTCTCAGCCAAGTGTGAATCAGCCGAGATGAGAATCAGCACCTCCAAGTCTGAGGCTATGGTTCTCAGCTGGAAAAGGGTGAAATGCACCCTCTGGGTCTGGAATGAGGTCTTGTCCCAAATGGAGGAGTTCAAGTATCTCGGGGACTTGTTCACGAGTGAGGGAAGGATGAAACAGGAGACCAACAGGCGGATCGGTGAAGCCTCTTCTGTATAGTGGAGCCTGTACCCGTCTGTCGTGATGAAGAGGGAGCTGAGCCAAAAGGCAAAGCTTTCAATTTACCAGTCGATTTACATTCCTACCCTCACCTACAAGATCACCGATACAAGTGGCTGAAATGAGCTTCCTTCGCAGGGTGAGAGAGGGTGATGAGCTTGAAGTAGAACCGCTACTCCTCCGCATTGAGAGGAGCTTGTTGAGAGTCATATCTGATTAGAATACCTCCTGAACACCTATCTGGTGTGGTGTTTTGGGAATGTCCAACCGGGAAAAGACCCCCAGGGTCGACCCAGAACATGCTGGAGGGACTATGTTTCTCAGCTGGTGTCCCCCGGAAGAGCTGGAGGGAGTGGCTGGGGAGAGGAACGTCTGGACCTCACTGGTTAGGCTGCTGCCCCACGGCCCGACCCTGGAACAAACGGATGGTGTGTGTGTGTGTGTGTGTGTGTGTGTGTGTGTGTACACATATACACACACATCCCCCTAAAAAATCCAAAGCTGTATGAGTTGAGGATTTGAATTTATGATGCTTTGTTCACTATGTTTATTATATTTATACAGAGTATTTGAAGCCTGAGTGTGATTCAGGAATGTTTCAAGATTGTCCTGTACAGATAACAATGGAATATCATTGGCAGTAGGGAAAATCTTGGACTCAGAGCCTCCACAATTATTGCACAGCAAAAAACAGTTTAAAAAAAAAAAAGATATAAAAATAATATAATAAACCATGTAAAGAATATATGTAGTTCAGCAGGCTGTTGTGTGTGCATGTACATCTGTAAGTGTGCTTATATACATATTCAGTGACTTCGTGTATGTACACATGTATGATATAACTGTAGACACTGGGCATTTGTGGGTTGTGGGGAAAAAAAATGTAAATTTCTTCTCTTAACTCTTATCCCACCCCCCGTAGATATTCAAAGCCGTGATCCCACATGGTACCAAGCGCTTACTCAGGCTTTGGATGAAGAGCAGAGTAAACAGCTTCAGGACATCGGCACACTTGCAGATCAGAGACGAGCAGCACATGGTATGCCACAGATGTTTGTTTAGGATTAATATGTACCTGGATACAATATGTGTCTGGGTGTGTTATGAGAAATTATGAGTGATATGAATAGCAGATAGATATGTAATGACACATAAAAAAAAAACTGTTGACGAATTCTCACCCACTATTTAGTTTTCTTATGGCTTATGGCAGTTACCAACCATAAAGAGTGGAGGCTAAAATGTAGTTTCTCTAAGAAATATAAAGCCAGCCACATGATTGGTTACTGTCACTGATTACTGCAAGGCATCTTGGGATTGAGCATGGCCGATTGGGATTGTCTTGGACACACTGCCTTGAAGGCTTGTATCAGCATCAGGATTCATACCTGTTAATAGATCAGTAATGCTTTTATCTAATGTCTTTGAAACACGACTTACTGAATAGGAAGAAAAAAAATTGTTTATAGGACCTAGCGCAAAATTAACAAGTACACACCTTCCTATCAGTCTCATTGTTGTAATTTCACATGTATGTATAAAAAGCGTTGTTAAAGGTATAGTGAAAAAAATAATGTAATTAAATGTGCAAATTATATTTAAACAGCTAATGGTTTAATGTAACTTATATATATACTTGTATATAAGTTTTTATATATATATATATATATATATATATATATATATATATATATATATATATATATATA
>JAOUQZ010000004.1:5700010-5739041 GCA_028564935.1 Neosilurus hyrtlii
ATATATATATATATGTGTGTGTGTGTGTGTGTGTGTGTGTGTGTGTGTGTGTGTGTGTGTGTGTGTGTATATATATAATACATAGAGAAGTTCCAGGTGGTTAGGAAGATTTTAACCAGCAGACTGATTTTTGAGCCATTTGAGCCAACCCATCAAATGCCTTTTTTTCCAAATCAAATCATGATTTTGTCGATATTCATGCCACCACTGAGGTGTTTCATCACAGTAGTGTCCTATCATTCACAACCCCAATTTCAAAAAATTGGGAAGTTGTGTAAAATGTAAATAAATACAAAATGCAGTGATTTGCACATTTCATAAATCCATGTTATTCACAGCAGAACATAAAAACATTTAAAATGTTGAAAGTGAGACTATCACCACTTAGTTCCGAGGTTTATATCTCAGACAAACTGAATCCACATGACAATGATTTTTGGAAATATTTCTGAGCCCTATTTTTATGACATTTATGCCTATTTGCAATGTATTGCTGCGTGAGTTCTCAAAAATCATGGGCATCCAATATTTTTTGGCTTCGTCCCTTATGCACAAAGAGTCTTTTGATGATAAACTGTCTGGTAAAAAAAAAAAAGTTGCATACTCTAATATTACCTTAGATCACAGCATGTAATCTCCATGGCATTGTTGCTTCAGTTGCTCAGGTCGAGGCTCAGAAACATTAATGTGGCAATAAAATTAAATCAGCTGATGACCTGCATGTACTGAATGAGCAGCTTATCAGATCAATGGACTTCTTCTTCCCTGATGGCATGAATATAAAATGGGGACCCAAATATTGACCGACATTCACACATGAACTGGCACCCCAGAGTCCTGACCTTAACCCTATTGAAAGCCTCTGGGATGTGCTGGAGAAGACTTTATGGAGTGGTTAAATTTTTCTCTCGTCAGTGCAAGACGTTGGTGAGAAATGAACCCAACACTCGCTGGAAATAATTGTTATGTTGCTTAAGTTCATTAAAACAAATCCAAGGAGGTTATGTGCTGAGATCAGGGCTAAAGACTCTCTGAGAAAATAATAGAGTTTGCAACTTTTATTTTGGCTGGGCAGTGTATTATAGACTGTAGATGATGAGATATTCCAAGTCTTTGCAATTTTATATCGAGGAACAATCATTCCTTTTATTCATTCATTTTCTAAACCGCTTAATCCTAATTAGTGTCATGAAGAGGCTGGAGCCTATCTCAGCCAACTCTGTGCAAAGGTGGGGTACACCCTGAACAGCTCACCAGGCAAATGCAAGGCCAACACACATACAAGCATTCACACTCACAGCTAGGGGCGATTGGGAACATGCAAACTCCACACAGATACGCCCTGAGCCTGGAAATCAAACCCGGGACCTTCCTTCTGCGAAGTGAACGTGCTAACCACTGCGCCACCATGCTGCCTCCATTGAGGAACATTATTCTGAAATTGTTCTGCCTTGTAGATTCAGTTTTTGCAGAGTGATAAACCTCATCCCAGATGCTCTTTTTATTCCCAGTCATGTTACTGACCTGTTTCCAATCAGAAAATTTAGTCGCAAAATGTTCTTCCAGCTGTTTCTTTTTAGAACCACTTACGTTTCCAGCCTTTTGTTGCCCCATCCCAACTTTTTGCTGCTGTCAAATTCAAAATGAACAAATATATTTTTTTGAAATAGAGAAATGTTTCACTTTCAACATTTAATATGTTTTCTATGTTGTATTCTGAATAAAATCTGCGTTTATGAGATTTGTAAATATCGTTGTATACTGTTTTTATTTACCCCTTATACAGCATCTGAAATTCTTTTGGAATTTAATTTGTAGTTTTCAGCTCAAGGAACAAACTAAGATTTGATGAGATGGGCTAATAAAGCATTCACTTGGTGCTTTTGTTATGTTGGATTGACTTGAAATATGACCCTCATATCACATTCGAGTCCAATGTAATTGATATACAGCTCATTCAGGGAAACAGATGTTTTCATTAAATTTATGTAGAGGTCACTTGCATTTACGAATATGGATCATCAGACTGATCTGAGCACAAAATGAAGCAATAAGCAATAAAGCTCAAAATGTGAATATCGTCTAAGCTTGTTAAAGCTAAAAAAACGCATTATAATAAAAATCTCTTTCACATTTCTTACAGCAATGGAGTAAGCCAGGAACATTATTGTCATGACAATGAGGAAGCCAGAGATGTCGTTCCAAGCCCGACTCAATGTTGCAGTGATCATTTGCAGTTTAGGATTGAGGCGCAGCAGGTGCCACAGTTTGACTGTAGCCAGCAGAACCAGGAAAGCTATTAAGTATCCAAGAACTCCATCTGCTGTGGCAGTTTCATGGAAGCTAGCATGTCTGGCAAAGGAGCAAAGGGTTACTGGAGACATACAGCAAACAAATGTTAGCTGACAAATAACTAATTTGTGTTTTCATGATAATTCCTTAAATTTAAGGGACTAAATGACTAAAAGGACTCACTGGTCTTTGTGGTTTTGATAATATTCAATGTCCCGGTTGCCCAGCAGTTTCCTCTTGATAAAAACACACAGTGCACTCCAGCTTAAAATAATGATGGCTAACTCCAAAAGATTCCACTTGCTCCTGAAGTATTCCCACTTGAGCTTTTTCATAAGATTGCCCTGTTGAAAAACCCAAACCAACAGGATATACATCTCATTAGTACACATTCAAACCCTCTATGTATTCTCAAGCTCCATAAAAAACTACAGTTCGATACTTGATACCGATCCTAAAAGCTGACGTCTCTCACTTTTTAATAGATGAAAAAAGATAACTTTTTATGAGGAGGCAAAATAAATAGATTTTGTGTACAATACAAGATGCTATATGGAACTTTTCCTACTTAAGCAGAGACGTTAGTCAGAAAATTTTTAGGTTAGCTTTCAGCAATCCACTTAGTGTCATTATTAAGTTTTGTTTTTAGATGTAAAATCTCTAGTTTTTAACATAGTTTTAAATGCTTATTCATCTTTTAATTAGAATTATTAGTGTCAATGGGCAGCCATGGCCTGACAGTTAGAGAAGTGGCTTTGGGACCAAAAAGTCGCTGGTTCGATTGCTGAACCAGCGGGGAATAATGTGTGGTGGTGGGGGAGTGAGCTGCACCTTTCCTTCCTCCACATTCATGGCTGAAGTGCCCTTGAGCAAGGTAGCTAACCCCAAACTGCTCTCCAGGCGTCGTAATCTGTGGCAGCCCACTGCTCCAAGTGTGTGTGCTCAATGTTTACATGTGTGTGCTCACTTTAAATTAAGGTTAAATGCAGAATTCAAAGTGTACCAACTGAAATTATTACAGTATAAACAAAAAAAATTGTGCTATGTTTTTATTATGCTAAAAAAGTAGAATTAAAATAGAATTGTAACCTTGCTTATTTTATTGTACATAACCTATAGCTCTGCATATTAGAGGGCCACAGGTTTGTGTATGTACTTCATAAATAAAGTCCTATCTATCTATCCATCTATCTAGCTGTCTATTCTGATTCTGTAATAAATGTTCTGTGTGTAATATTTTGGAGGATCTATTATCAGAAATGAAGAATATCATCAATAAATAAGATCTCATTAATCAATAATTATATAAAAAATGGTTGCTTAATTTTTGATCCATTGAATAAGCTGTAATATACAGTGTATACATACATATATATATATATATATATATGGCGGTGGGAATGAAACTTCAGTGGGTTGCAATCTGGAGCCTTACCACTAAATTCCTTACACACTGTACCTTTAAATCAATCATAAGTGCTGTTGATTTGTGAGAAGACTTACCTGCTGAAACATGTAATAAAGAATAAAGAGAAAATAAATGACCTCAGAGGCCATCATGAATATATGAAAACCCCCAGTTGACTGATAAAGACGCACACTTTGTAGATCACTGCGATACTGGAATGCTCCTGTAACACAAAATAATGAACTCAGGAACCTTCTGGATCTCAAGTAAACCAAATACCTAGAATTTCCAAGAAAGTGAGTCTCACCCACTGCTGTGGTCTCAAACATTAGTGTGACAATACAGAAGAGATTGACATTAGCATTGTACACAGTGAACTCCACAAAGATGGCCCGAGTGTATTTGTCCACCCAGGTGTTGTCAAAAAGATACTGAAGCAAACTATGGAAGAGAAGCACCAAGGTTCAATTCCATTGTATGTCTAAAATGTAACTTGGACAAAATTTAATGTGATAAATGTAATATATTAATACCTGCTTGCGTTTTGTTTGTTAGGCCCCAGCTCCACAACAAAGCCACCACCTCTGTAAAAAGCCACCCCACCCCAGATTGGGTGCGTTCTGAGTTCGGATTGGGTTTGGTATTGCCATGGAAAAAGGAGACTCTTGGACACATTTACTTCTGTCGATCGGTTCCAACCTGGACCATATGAGTCCATGTCCTCTACCTCCCAAGTGTATGGAGCATGACAGTCATGAATGGAGCGCCTCATGAAACTGGAGGTCCTGCAAGAGTCCTTGAGCACTCGAACCTGCCGGAGGCGAGCACTGCCTACAAGCTTTGAGTTTCCATCTGTGATAAAGCCTAACATAATGATCAAAGTACATCATGAATATATTTCATCAAAGTGAACATATACTTCATATGCAGGCTCATTCCATTCCTATGTATATTAATTAAACATGAAATACAGTGTTATCTCTTGGAAATTAAATGGAATCAATGTCTTTCTCTTTCAGGAGGAACAATGTGGTTTTCGTCTCGGCCGGAGCACTCTTGACCAGCTCTATACACTCTACAGTTTGCCCAATCTGTCCACATGTGCTTTGTGGATTTAGAGAAGGCTTTTAACCGTGCCCCTCGAGCTATGTTGTGGGGTGTGCTCTGGGAGTACGGTGTACCAGACCCATTTCTATGGGCCATTAGGTTTCTGTACCACCAGAGCCAGAGCTTGGTCCACATTGGTAACAACAGGTTGAATTCGTTTCCAGCGAGGTTGGAGTCCGCCAAGGCTGTTCTTTGTCACCGGGTCTGTTCATAATTTTTATGGACAGAATTTCTGACAGGCGTTGAGGGGTTCTGGTTTGGTGGCCATAGGATCTATTCTCTGCTTTTTGCAGATGATGTTGCCCTGTTGGCTTCATCAAGCTGGGACCTCCAGCTCTCATTGGAGCAATTCACAGCTGATTGCGAAGCGGCCAATCAGCACCTCCAAGTCTGAGGCCATGGTTCTCAGCTGGAAAAGGGTGGACTACACCCTACGGGTCTGGAATGTGGTCCTGCCCCAATTGGAGGAGCTTAAGTATCTCGGGGTCTTGTTTACGAGTGAGTGAAGGATAGAACAGGAGATTGCCAGGTGGTTTGTTGTGGCCTCTGCTCTAAAGCAGGAACGCCTCGGTGTCCCCCAGGAAGGGCTGGAGGGAGTGGCTGGGGAAAGGGACATCTGGACCTCACTGCTTAGGCTGCTACCCCCGTAACCCAATCCCGGATTAAGTAAAAGAAGATGAATGATGATGATGAATGTCCAAAAAACATTGGCTTACTTTTGTATGTGAGTGTCAACTTTCCCCTGTAGCAGCCGCCATGATATTAGTACATATTACCATCTTTTTTATTTCTTTTGAAGTCATATACCTTTTCTTGTTTAATACTTGATCTCAGACTATTCCACTTTCTACAAATTGGTGTTGCACTTACAAGTTATCGCACATGTGCAAGATTGTTCCTCTGGTCACACCTTCTTGGTATTGTTATTGCAAACAGATGCAGAACCAAAACAAGATATAAAAAAGGTGAATAAGAGGTACTAAGCCTGTGAGCTGGTGTGGTTTCCCCAGAAAACCTTTGTATTCAGCCACAATGAACTGATAATGGAAGATAAAACACACAGGCTATTTACTAGTGAATGGGCACCTTTAAAATACATACCTGGTTGTCGTCCATAAACACTTTTTAGGAGAGTGGTGTTTGCCCAGGTAAACACGTCTTTGTATTTCATACTGTCAGTGATGCCATTGCTGAAGCTCTGCTGAATATGTTGAGTGAGGTAGTAAGCATTTGGATCTCGCTGACCGTAAGCCACCAGGAGGAGCATCCAGAGGAATCCCACGTAAACTATAAAGGAAACACTTATGTTACACTAAGCTGTTGTTTTCCAGTCAATAATTGTAACACATATGGGCATTTCTTACTGAGAATCTCCCTGATGAGTGCAAACACTTTCTGTTCTTTGATCATGTTGTTTCTCATCTTCTCAATATCACAGGGAGGAGGAGGCTGATAGAAACTACATGTGCTGTCCCTCCTGGCAATGCATATGCCATCAGGATCATCTGTGAAGAATAACTCTGCTAAATGTTTGCAAAATTTTACATATGACAAGAAACTATTTCATTCCTCTTCCATATGTGCTTTATTTTGTTCAGCATTATGGTTGGGCGGCATGATGGCATAGTGGTTAGCACATCCGCCTCACAGCAAGAAAGTCCTGGGTTCGTGTCCCAGGCTCTGGCATTTCTGTATGGAGTTTGATGGAACTCCCAGTGCTTGCGTGAGTTCCCTCTGGGTACTCCGGTTTCCTCCCACAGTCCAAAGACATGCACATTAGGCTAATTGGCTGTTCCAAATTGCCCTTAGGTGTGGATGTAAGTGTGAATGGTTGTGTGTTGGCACTGCTTCACTGCTCAGTGCTGGCTGAGATAGGCTCCAGCCGCTCAGCAACCCTAATAGGATTAAACAATTCGGCGAGTGAGTGAGTGAACATACTGGTAGGTCTGAGCATATCCCAGGGACACAGGGTGTGAGGTTGGAATACACTCTGAATGTGAATCCAACCCATCAAATTTAAAGCTGCGATGTGTTAACACTACCTGCTACACGAGTGTACTGACAATTCTTGAAATTTTTAAAAAACTTTAAAGGTTACCTGTACTTGATACAGCACTGTCAATTGGAACATCTCCATATTCCTCTTGATCAACTGTTTTTAGAACCAGAGCAAAGAAAACGGCAAATCCAAGCACCTGATTAAAAACAATGACAGTTAAAATTTTGTTCAAATTCCACTTAAAACAAAACAAAGTAAAATGAATCAGAACCTGATACCTTTACTGGCTGGGTAATGAAGAGGCTCTCAAAAAAAGACACAACCATAGAAATGAGCCAGCTAATAGAGCGATCCGTTCCATAAGTTAAGCCATACATCATGGTGAAATATGCTGACACACCACTAGTGGCTGCAACAAGAATCCAGCCAACAAACACAAACCACCAGGGCAAGCCTTTCTTACAGCACTTCTTATCACCTCCACTATCTCCCCCAAGACTGGAGCTACAGGACACCTGATCCTTAGTGGAGCTGGAAGAGAGATATGGCTCTAACAATCGTTTCATGTCCTGAACCTGCAGCACTGCCTGAATGTAGCTCTCTGGTTTAGAGAATCGGGAAGGTCCCAGAAGCCTCAGTTCTTTCTCCACATTCTGGAGTTGTTTGTAGAGATACTGCCTGTAGATACCATGTTTCTCTTTTGGCATATGTTCCGGACTTCTCTCTGGTAATGTAGTAAAAAATAATTAAATAATACCAGAGCATGTTTTAAAAAAATCAAAGAGATTTTGGAAGCAATTTTTTTCAGTCCATACCATGGAGATTTACAGAGCCCAGAGAGATGGCAAGGTCCTTTTTGGAGGCATCAGAATAAAACTCGCCTCCTACATGGTTCTGCTGACAAATAATATCTTCGACAAGTGATAGGAGAGCATTGATATCCATTTTCTCGGGGTCTATCCTTGGCATGGGACTTTTCAGTGCCTTGGAAAGTGATTGGGCTATCCTTTTAATATCCTAAAATTTGACAAAGCAAACAGAACAAATATTTAAATGGAAAAGGAAATCCTTTTTTAATGGTCAGGGTTCTTGTGTGTACCTTGATTACAGCATCTGGCGTGATCTCGTTACGGTCACTCTGTGGAGAAGAAGGATGAGTTGGTGACACCCTTCCTGTTTTTCCTTGCTTAGTAGAATCAGTCTTAGATCGTTTTGGAGTTTGATCTGTTCTTCGTTCCCTTGGTCGGACGTTTCTGAAGATGCTCACAATAAGAAGGTTGATGGGGAACATAATAACAGAGCTCTGGATTCCTATCATCACTTGTTGCCAGGTAAACTCAATCTTCCCTTTAATCAGAAGTTGTTAGAGCTTTAATTTTGATTACAGCACATCAAATTGTCATGAAAATGTAAGCAGTAAATTAAATGGATAAAAGCATACATTACCCAGATCCATGGTCTGCTCAGCGGGGTCAGTGGGAATCCCCCAGAACATAATGCTAGTCAACATGGTGCAGAGCAACAGAGACAAACAGCATGAAACACGCTGCACTCGGGTGAAGTTACTATTGGGTGGCCGATTAATCACAGAAAACCAAATGTGACCATCTTGGAAATCCTTTGTGGTTTTCATAAAGAACAGATTACTGTTGAAGCAAAAATGTGAAACTATAACAATTATATCCAAAATAAAAGACCTCTGTAGTCATCCTAATTCCTGATAGTATAAACCACTATCAGCTACGTTGTATGATGTATACTATATGACCAAATGTATGTGGAAACCTGACCCCACTCGGAAAACATTGAGGATTTTTCTGTCAAAATAAAGTTTGGGTAGTGGTGGTGCCATGTTGGTTTCTGTTGGTTTCCTCTATTGCAGAGGATTTTCTGCGTGGCTGCCATGATGCTTCTTGGGATCACTGTAGTTCATAAATTTATAAATTTGCCTGGTATTAAGCTACCTCAGACACCATAATTCCTTTTTTTTTGCCTTGCAATGTTTTCTTTAATGCCAAATATCTACATTTGTACAGAGGAAGTCAAAAGAATTTATTCATATTACTCACTACTTCCTGGTTCGGGTGGATGCAAAAGAACTAGTTCACCCCTGCTGCATTTCTGCAGGGGTGGACTAGTTCTTTTGTATCCAACATTCTGACAGAATGTTAGAAGAACGCAACCACCTAGAACGTCTCTGTGCTATAAGATTTCCTTTCAATGGAACTAACGTGAGATCTATGAAGACATAGTTTACCAAGGATGGAGCAGAAGAACTCAGGTGGCCTGCACAGAACCCTGATCTCAACTTCACCTCTTGTACTCCTGGGGTTGAATGAGTTCCCCAGAGCAACATGTCTAAATCCCGTGAAAAGCTGTCCCAGGAGAATGGAGGTTTTTATAGCTTCATGTAAGGCACAGTTCAATATTAAATGATTAAAAATCAATATATGAAATGGGATGTTCAGTACTCGGTTATCCACATACTTTTTTGGCCATATAGTGCATCTTAAGGAGGGTATTTAAATTTAAATAACCAAACCGACCTACCTAAATCTTTTTAAGTCCATTTCTGTTGCTACAGGAAACACTTTGTCCAGGGTGCATTCTCCTACATCAATTGCCAGCCATGAACTACATAAGAAATGCCACTTTTGCCCAGTCTCCAGGTCTTGGACTATCGCCTTATTAACATACCTGTGTGGTAGATATTCAAGGTGATCACATGATTCCAATGCAAGTTTAAAAGTGGCACTTTAAAGTGGATGTGAAGAAGAAACCATATTTAAAAGTCATCTCTAGGCTTTAAAATATCAGTGAATGTTCTTTTAATTCATTTTCATTTATTCATTCATTGAAGCATCTGCAGTACAGTCCATGTAAATTAGAACAAGTGTTTTTTATACATCTGATTTGCTGGTGTCAGAGCTATTATAGAAATGAATTCATCATGTAATCAGTTACATTAAAATTTTAACAGCTCTGTGATATAAAACTAATTTGCTGTATAAGTCAATGATGTGGTCTATGAATATAGTGAAGAATAGGGTTTTTTCTTACCAAGCAGGATGTTTCCCAGAATTATCATGCCATAATCTGATGCTCTGCAGCTCTCCAAGTGAGAAAGGAGTGGTGAGGAGAAACAGATCCATTCCTCCCCTCTCAAATACTGGCTTGTCTGGGTCACTTAGATGATGGGGCTCGCTCTCTCCTTCTGAGCCCAGTAGAGTAACTGTAACCTGTGGGATCAGCACTAATTATTTAATAACACTTTTACGTAATTCATAATTGAATATTCACTGATATAGACATACTGACCTGAGATGATGTTGAAGCTCCCCGGCGATGCCCAGTGCTGATTGTAAGTAAGTAGCGATATTCAGCCAAGGGATCATTGTCTTCTAACACTGTGACTTTCACCTTTGAGGTCACATTACACCATACAGATAAAAAGTATATAGGTGCATCCATCCATCCATTATCTCTAGTATAGAGTGGTGCAGTGGTTCACACATCTGCCTCACAGCAAGAAGGTTCTGGGTTCAAGTCCCTGGCTGTGTGGAATTTGCATGTTCTCCCTGTGTATGCATGGGTTTCCTCTAGGTAGTCAGTCTAGACATGCACATTAGACTAATTTGCTGTTCCAAATTGACCCTAGGTGTGACAGTGAGTAGCTCTGTGATGGTCTGGCGAGCTGTTCAGGTGTGCCCTCTGACTTTGCCCAGTGCTGGCCTCCCCGCAACCCTAGCAGGATTAAGCACTTCAGCAAATGAGTGAATGAGTGACTTTTTTATTAGGGCCACAGGTGAGCTGGAGCCAATCCCAGCTAACTTTGGCTGAGAGGTAGGATACGGCCTGAGCAGCTCACCATTCTACTGCGGGGATAACACTTACACAAACAACCATTCACACACAACTATAGGCAATGTAGTGTAGCCAGTTGACCACCAGGTCAACCACCGGGATTGCACCCAAAACCTGCACCACCATGCTACCCAAAAGTGATTCCATGAAAGGTTCGTTATTTTTTTCATTTAAATGGCTGACTAGCATTTACCATTAGGCCGGATAAAAAAAAATTCTGTTTTTTTATCAGAACTTCTTTAAAAACCTAAATGTGGCACTTTTTTTTGAAGCCCAAAAGCTGTTAAAGTCAAATGTAGGTAAGTGACTGAAGCTATACAGTACACCCTAGATGAGCAGTCTTTTACATGTGTATTAAACATGCATTAAACTCTGGAACTCTGTATATAGAACAACAGCCTTAAAGTTCCAAAAATCTTTATAAAATAGAACTATTTCAAACAGAACTTAACCAATCTCACAATCACAATCACAGCATCTAACATGGAATTACCTTCTGTGTCGTTTTTACCTTGTCTGAGGTGTTTTCTGAGGTTTTGAACATGGTTTATCGAAAATAAATAAATAAAATAGATGCAACGCCAATTTCCAACTGCGGCCGCTGATGAGAAACTGGGAATTTTTTTAAATCCAGCCTTAGGGGCAGTCCAGTGATCTTCTCCATGGTAGTTAAATCTAAATTAACATTTTTAATCTATAATTTTGGTACCAAAATTGCACTTTTATATGATTTTTATTTGGGATAATTCACTACATAAAAAAAGAATGAGAGAACTTTTTTCCCATGATCCTTTAGAAAATGTGGATAATGCAGTATTTTGACCCATAACTTCTGGAACATTTTATTTCATTTGTAGACATGATGTGGTGAAGAAATAGAATTGCATGAATGAACTAAAATGTAAAATGAAATTTTCACCACCTATTACGGATGACTAAAGGGAAAAGATGTTTAAAGCATGAAGTGTTAAATTGATTTACATATCGATGCAAAACTAAGATTTGTTACATTTGAATAATTCTATTTTAGTGTAGTTACCTTTGCCGAGTCTTGAATGTCCTTTCTACGTGCCCAAACCACAATAATGAGGTACACGAGGAAAATGGCACCCACGAAACACACCACAACAGGGTTATTGACAAACGTAGAAAAAAGTTCAGCAGTGCGAGACACGTCTACTAGGTTAGGCATGACAAAGAAGGAACTTCCAAAAAAAGTTAAATGGGTACACAGGCACTGAGTAAGCAGTGGTGTGGTGCGAGGTCCAACCTGAAGAGATAAGTAAATAAGTACATGGTTCTATAATAAATATTATCCTGGTAAGCCTATCTTTGAGAAAATCTGCTAGTTAAACTTACCCTGCAGCCATGATCACTCCAGCTGGTTTCAGTCTCATCCCAGTACTTACACTGAGCAGCTATTGAAGTGATGAACACTGAGGCATTTGAGGAGTTTACACCTGCCTGGACAACTGGTCTCACCAGGAGATAGTATATCCCTGCTTCTATTGCTATATCCTTGGGCTCCAGCACCCATGCATACCTCTCCTCTGTATCACACAAACAAACACATATGTCACACAAATCACTCACTCACTCATTTGTTGTACCATTTAATCATACTTGAGTCACAGGGAGACAGGAGCCTATCTCAGACAATATTGGATGAAGGCTGGATTCACCCTGAACAGCTCACCAGACCATTTCAGGGCCAACAAACATAACCGGTCACACTCAGACTCACACCTTGGGTCAATTTGGAACAGACAGCCTAATGTGCATGTCTATGGACTGTGGGAGGAAACCGGAGTACTCGGTGGAAACCATGCAAGCACATGGAGAACATGCAAACTCCATACAGAAATAATAGCCTCAGATGTATTAAGTGCCATTTTGGAGTAGAGCTATCTTATGTTTTTGCAGAAATGCTACAAGTGGTGAACCGGTTTTTGTGTTTTGCATATGATTTTGTAGTGTGCAATAATAACATATTCTTTAGGCTTCCTGTGTATAAATGTAGATTTTTGACATTCAACAAAATATTTTACGCTGAAAAAGGAAGCATGTTGTTTGAGGTAGCTTAATACTAAGCTAATTTATTAATTTATAAAGAAGAGTGATTCTGAGAAGCAGCATGCTGAGATGGGCATTCTCGGCATAATTAAAATACTAAAAATCAAACAAGGGCATAGTGGAAACTGTCAGAAATAGCTGGGGGAGTCCTGAACTCACCTGCCCTAAAATAAAAGTAGTACTGGATCGAACATGGTGCCACCACCACCAGAGACATTATTTCAATAGAAATATGCAAGGTTTCCCAAGTGGTCAGTTAAATGGCATTGTGGGTAATGTAGGAAATGGATAACAAAATAAAAAATAGCCTAACATGCCATCGAGAGGGAAAACAGTTAACTTGAATTTCAGTGCAAAATAAATCATGCATGGTGCTAAAGATCAAGTAAATAATAATGATTAATAGGCAAGTCATTGGTGGCGCTGTGGTTAGCACATCTGCCCCACAGCAAGAAAGCCTGGGTTTGATTCCCATGCTCAGGTGTTTCTATGTGGAGTTTACATGTTCTCCTCATCCTTGCGCAGGTTTCCTCCGGTTACTCTGGTTTCCTCCCACAGTCCAAAAACATGCACAGTAGGCTAATTGGCTGTTCCAAATCACCCGTGAGTATGAGTGTGAATGGTTGTGTGTGTTGGCCTTGCAATAGCCTGACGAGCTGTCCAAAGTCGACTGAGACGGGCACCTGCCTCCCTGCGACCCTGATTAGGATTAAGTGGTATTTTCTGTCCACTAACCTGTTGAATTTCCAGGTTGAGGGAGATGAATTGTGGCCTTGTAGTGAGTGTTATTTGGATAATGTTCAAAGCCCAACAGTAAATGTAAAGGGATCTCTTCTGAGGGTTCCAATTTCAAAACCAGAGATATGTTTGGAGTGGTCACATTAATAATTAGAGTACTGTAATTGCCCAGATCCATAAATGTACTGTTGACTTCACCTTCTGGTCTTGGTAAGATAATCTGGAAGACAAGGCAACACAAATAACTATACATACTATATATTAGCTGTACCAGCTCCTAGATGCTACCACTTTAATCATTACATTCTAAAAAAAACCTTTTAATTCCAAAAACATTTTACCTCAATCTCCTCAGTGAGGTTTGATACTGGGATAACAGATCCGTTCTCTCGAGTGATGGACAGAGAAGCCACTGCTCCATTTATAGGCTCGCCTTCCCTCCAGGGGAAAGGATTTATTGCGAAACTCAGCATCTGAGAACAGACAAGAACAAAGTAAAAAAATATATATATATATTAATGCGATATCTGGACAATCAACAAAACAATATGCAAATTAGAATGATAAAGTAAAAAGAAAGTTATGAGCATGTGCTTCCTTGGTACAAAAAGACATTTACAAACGAGTAAGGTACTGGAAATCCGCACCCGCACATCCACTGGTTCTTCTAAAGGCAGCACATTAGGACCCAAAGATGGCAGAACAAAGCTGGCTGAGCTGATGTTCTCAATACTGAAGGACTGTTTGTGAAGTGCCACTGGTGACATTCTGTGAAGTAATTAAAAACAAAAAAGGGCATTCAATTTAAACAACAAATTCTCATACACATAGGAATCATCATATACAGTAGAGTGCAGTGAAGATTATACACCATCACTTCTGTCTGAAAGGGCTCCTGAATGAACTTTAAACTACATGGAATGGTTTAGTGAATGAAGAAATTAAAAATACAGTGATGCAGTAATGATTATACACTTAACAAAATGAAGATAAATCAGAAACCAAGTACTATTCACGTATTTATTTCATGTAATATTGGATCATATTGATGAGAATAAGTAAACAAACAACAATATATAGTAATAACAAAAATAACAAAAGTCAATAAAATGAGGAAAAAAGTCAATATTTATTGTGGCCACCCTTTACTTTGATTACAGCATTTAACCTTTCAGGCATAGTGTTAATTTTTTTTTATTTCTTCACTCGCTAAACTATTCCATATGGTTTGAAGTTCATTCATGCTATGCAAAAATCAAAAAAGAAATTTGCGACACCTTTGAATTTTTCTGAAAAATTTGTATTTTCAATGTTTTTGTTTATTAACCATACTTTTACCTCAATATACTTGTCAGAATGATTTTTTTTTGTTCTCATTGCCTACAATAGCATTGTTCAATACATTTTCATCAAAAAAGGATAGAGAAGTAATTTTTTTTACTTTTTATTAGGAGCCCTTTTATACAAAAGTGGTGGTGTATAATTTTCACTGCACACTACAGTATATATCTACTGTATATTGTGTCACAAATCACAGAAACACAGATAAACCTCTCTGCTGCCCAGGTTTTACAAGCATGCCCTCAATTATAGGTAATGACAGTTATGTGACTGTAAACATTTCTCCGTCTGTTTGTGTGGATTATTTCCGGGTACTCCGGTTTTCTCCAAGAGTTCAAAGACAAGCACATTAGGCTAATTGGCTGGTCTTAACTGCCACTAGGTGTGGATATGAGTCCAGTGGTTGTGTGTTGGCCTGTGATGGTCTGGTGAGCTGTTTAGGGTGTAGACCCAGTGAAGGGGCAGAATTAATATATTTTTTTATATACTAAATTAATCCCACAAGGTAAGTTGTTGCCTCTGCATTTAATCCATCCGAAGTGAACACACACATTTGGAGCAGTGGGCTGCCCCGAATGTGTGTGTGTGTTCACTTTGGATAGATTAAATGCAGAGGCAAAAATTTCCCTTGTGGGATTAATTCAGTATATTAAAAAATATATTCATTCTGCCCCTTCACTGGGTCTGTTTGGTTACCTAAGCTAGAAGGCAGACTGACGAAAAAAGATAGATTGAAAGCCAGCTAATAGTTTTATCTTTTTCACTGTATTTCGCTTACCTGTTTACATATACACTGATCTCAGAGGTGCTAAGAATGATGGGCTCTTCGTGTACGCTTGCACCAGCCAGCAGCGCACTTTGTATGTTGTCTGCTGTATTTAGCAAATTTTCTGAGATGGTTTCCTATGGCAAAATAAAAATAAATTTGAAGGAAAGATACAATAACGTATACCACAGTGAATTCTCAAATCTGACTGTGCAGGTGTTTGATTTTCCATAGACAGTACTGTCTCTGTTCAGTACAGTCACAACCCTGTCATTGATTATTTTCTGGTAAGGGCATGCCCCAAGTTTTTCCTTAATTATGTACTTTCTAATTATGTAGATATTACCAGTTCAGCTAGAAGTTAATACCTGCTGGTCTGTCCTGGCAGAAACTTTGAGGATGTTACTGGCAGCTTGAATTATAGGTGTGACCGCCTGCCTTGTGACTTCTTTGTCATCGCTCTCAGAAAGCGTGAGAGAGGCTAGGGACATACTGAGGTTTGACAAAAGTGAACTAGCCTCTAACTGCAAATAAAAATAAAAGACACATTTGAGTAAAAATACTTGACAGAAGTGTCCATAATCCAGAAATATCTACAGTTGGAACAGGAGTACTACCTGAGCTTTAGATGTCAGCTCTTCGCTCTTTGTAGTGAGGCCCACTACAGCATCGGCCGTTTTATGCACTTCTGAAGGATTCCTGAGGGAGGCAGCATTCACAACTGTGCCCAGGTCTAACAGCATTTGCTCTCGTAGCTTTAGTCAGGACAAGCATATGTTTTACTTAGTGTGCAGAGACATGAAATAATCAACAATCTAAATAATAAATAAATGAATGAATAAATAATATTAATTGGCAAAAATAATCCACACCATCATCTTTGTATCTTGCTCATGGCCTTTGGTTGTGTCCCCATTCAGCCTGTTAGACACAGACTGGAACATCTGAGCTAATCCTGTCAGCTTCCCAAGCTGCAACATTTGGTCCACCTGCTTGGACACAAAGCTCTGCAGATCTTCCACTCTGGGCCCAACAGTGGCATCCTTTACCTGACATCATGAAAAAAACAAAACTGGAACTGGAAATTAATTTGTAAAATAATACAATATACTGCACAGTAAAAACATTCTCGAAAAATATTCTTGAAATGTTCTTTGAACTTATAAGATTTCTATTTGGAATGCAGTGGGTCAAAATAAAATTATACAGTCGTGTGAAACACATGGAAAAACCTTTTTAATACAGTGCCTACAGATAAAAGACTGTGGACTTGCACAGATACACTAGGGAAATTAAATTTTCAATAATTTATACAACAATATCAACTGTATCAACAGATGTAATGTTCTTCTGTCGGAGAAGTATGTACATGCTTGGTCTCTTTCATATGAATTAACTTCAATTTGTAGATGTATGCACTTTCACAACAATATTTACAAGAGTGACCTGCAGATCCTGAGACTATATTTTGGAGGTCTTACAGACTTGTTGCATAAATGTTCTGCTCCCGGGCTTAATTTCCTGGGATGGCCAGTCATGGGCAATTTGGTCAATGTTTTATACTGTATTTATTTATTTTATGAAAATTACTATAATATATACATCTTTATCATGTCATCTGTTGGAGTATGTCACCTTTATCTGTAGGTAGTGTTACAAAGAGTGTTCAGATATATATTAGAAAAATGACAGCTATAATTTGACCCCTTTGGTCAAAATAAATTTTTGCTGAAAACTTTTCCTTTTCATAATCTGTTACATTTTGTCCTAGAAAACTTAAACAAAACCTTTCTCACTTTCAATGTTGATGTAACTACCATGGTTTGCTTATGTAGGGCAGTATAGATAAGACTGTATTATCGTTTTGTGCAAACCTGGACAGATAAGGTTGTGTTAATCTTTTGTCCTTCCATATTCTTAACAGTGATCACTAAAACCAGGCTGTAGTTAGCATCGCTCCCTACGGGGAGAAAGAGTGACTCCACCATCTGGTTATGGCCACAATGCAGGTAAACACCTAAGCAGAAATCAACAAAAGGCAGTAAAGTATCTTTTGTATCTGTATATTTGAAAACATCATGAGCTCTGGATAAAGGTTTTTGCACCAGTAGATGTTCTGAAGCAATATGTGCAGGGTCCAGTTTCGCAGAACGAAGGAGCCACTGTGCATATGATGTTGAAAGGAGACAGGATGTCTCCAACAGTGGGGTTAATGTTACAGGACGGTGGAGGAGAAACTTCTTGTAGGGTCTCAGGTAATAATGTTGGTAACAAAGTAGATGAGTCACCGAAGATTGGGATGGTGTATTTAGCTGATCCAGATAAGCCATCTCTAACACCTAGAATGTAGAATTTGATCCAAGCCTCATTAGCAAGTGTGGCATTTCATTTGTAAATCCTTGAAGAACTCCTAATAAAAATAATATTGAGTGATACCCACCGTAAGCAACAACATTTATATTTTGCTGTGCATTGAGTAGAGTTGTACTATCAATTATGAACAAGTCGACACCTTCCTTCTGTTTTATAAGTGACTTCTGTCCTTTTTCAGAATAACAGAGGTTTAAATCATCCTAAAAGCAATGAAGCAAAGAAACAAACCATTGGAGGTAATATTTTATCAATATGGCATTACTGCAGAAAATAGAAATGCGCTTACAGGTACAGGGTTTGTGTCCTCAAAGTACCAGACAATTTGCTGACAGCCTTCACACTGTAACTGTAACCTAACATTTGCATTGGGGTTCACTGGGTTGCAGTTGGTACACCTGAAGAAAAATAGCAGAAATATCAAGAAAGTGAGGAAGGATATAATAATATCATGTGCAATACATTATTTTCATACATGATAACTTGGTGCGAGAACCTCTTGCAATCAAAATATTATTATGCTCCAGTGACCATACATCAAGAAAATATATACACTATCACTCAAAAGTTTGGACCTACAAAATAGTAAATAACCTTATACATAAATAAAATGTAAATTGTGACCTTAATTCCCATGGATGCATGTATTATTGAATTACTGTAAAAGCTAATATTTCATGAGCAGTTTTTACTGTAAAGCAAAATTATTTCCCCACTGCAGCAAGGTCCTGTCATAAATCTAAGATGGGATGTGGAGGGAACATCCTCTTTGCAGATCCTCAGTACAGACAAAATGACTGGCTGCAATAAAACAGTTTGCACTGAAGTTCTGTGAACAGGATGTGTGCCAACTTTAAAAACAAATAATAATAATAATTGAGAAAGGCACCAATCCAAGACGGTGTCGCACCCTCCAGTATGAAGCCCTGGCCTGAACAGTTCATACCTGTCTTCACACAGATCTTGAACAGATCACTGGAGTTGTCTAAAGTACCACCCTACTTCAAATCAACAATAACACCCATTTGCAAAAGGCAAGCTCCACAGGATTGAAGGCCTAGAGCCCTGTAGCCCTGACCCTTGTGGTCATAAAATCCTTCAAGACAGGGTACTGACTTATGCAAAGAACATGACAAACCCCCTGCTGGACACCTGCAGTTTACCAACAGGTTGGTGGATAACAGAGTGAACCTGGGTATAAACTGACCCGAATCAGCATGCAAGCTTCAAGCTGTCAGAGGCTCACCAAAATCAGTGCCCCACAAGATTGTATGCATTCCTCTGGGCTCTTCTTAGCATACTGTACACTAATGACTGCATCTTCAAAAATTCCTAAAACTTTGAAGTCTGCAGGTGTCATTGGTTTTATTTGTGATGCTATCATGCCTGCTTACAGACAGGTGGTTAAACAGGTAGTCCTCTGGTGAATTCTCAACAACATGAAGCTTCACACACTCTAAACAGGCTGGATGTCAGGATAAGCCCCTAACCCAGCAAGTATTCATCCTTGACAGAACAATGATAGTTGTGGTGTCCGTCAGGTTCCTAGGGGCTACAGTCTACATGGAATCACAGTATAATCAACACCATCACTAATAGAGCCCAGCAAACAATGCTTTGTCTGCACCAGCTGAAGACGTTCAACTTTCCTCAGGAGCTGGTGATACAATTCTACACGTCATTACACTGTTGAAAAGCCATCAGTGTAAAGCTGCCCACCCTGCTGAATCTCCACACCCCCAGAGCCAGGAAGCGTGCAGAGAAAATCATCAAACACCAGACAACACCTGTCCTAACTCCTTTGCTCAGGCATGTTAGTCAAATGAGGGCAGGGGTGGCCTGGTCGTAGGGTGCTGGATTACTGATCCCAAGGTTGGGGGTTCAAGCACCGCCATCAATGGGTTGTCGCTGCTGTCCCCCCAGTGCAGCTAACTGGGTTATCTAATGCCGGCCATGTCTCTCACTGTCTATGGTGAGAGGCATGTAAAAGAACCATTGCTGATTTTCATCAAGAGTAGGCTGCATAATGAGCTGTCCTGGGTGTACTCAGCCCTCGCCCAGAGTCGGCTGAGAGGCAACCCTCGGTAAGCGGTTCAGAAAATGAATGAATGAATGTTATTCAAATGCAGATTAAAACAGTGAGAATGTAGACTTGTCTTGTACGTCATTACACTCATGACCAAATAAAAACAAAAACAACACAAATCTCCTCATCTTCTGCTTTTCACTTTTAAAGTTTATAATCCCCATTTTTACTGCACCCACCTACTACAATCAGCACCAACCACTCTCATAATCATATGCATGTGTATTGGTTACAGGTATGAATGTTTTTAAGTGGATGTGCACAGTTGAACTCCAGGGACTACCAATATAAAATAGCCTTTTGGCAAATTTACATTTTATATATTCTATTAATGTTTTTTTGTCCCTGACAAATAAACCTCAGCTCGGAGTGTGTTCCTCCACTGTATTGTAATGTTTGTTGTCACTTATGATCAATCTGAGCTACTGTTTAACCAAAGACAAATTCCTTGCATGTGTAAACCTATGTGGCCATTAAACCCTGAGTCTGATTAATCATTAACAAATAAAACGTCAGCAGTGCACGTACTTCATTCTGCTTGTTGTCCAGTTTATCAAGCTGCAGCTTTTGCTGCCAAAAGAAAAGGATCGGTGCCATTGATATATTACTGGATCGAAGCACCTCTTGTTAACTGGTATTTGTGACTTTGAGCACAAAGTGCTGCCATTCCGATGCCTGGGAGCCAAAATGTGTTAGATCAACAGGCAGGAAAGTTCTGTGCACCAGTGAAATAAAAATTCTGATCATATTTCTGGATGATTTAAAAAAATAGAGAATTGACCAAGAAAATGAGCTGCATTTGTAAACTGACATGGATTCTTTTAGTATTTTAAGTTCATTTTTTAAATAAATATCTCTCTCTTTCATTTCATGTCGAAATGGGATGACTACTGCAAAACTTCATGGATCCATTTATCGTTTCGGGTGTTAGTGTTCGTTGGTCATTTGGCAAGCCGTTTCCTTCCAGCCACTTTTGCAGATGTTTGGGCTAGTGACGGTCAGCCAAGTCAAATAGATGCCAAATATAGAAGGTTTTTTTTTTATTTGCAAGTACAAACACTGTACACTTTGCATAAATAAGTAAATAAAATGTATTCTCACATAATGACTGGATTTAAATCATTTCCTGGAGAAACAGATATGCATTTGCTTGCTGTCTGTTGCTCTGGCTGCCCTCTGGTCTTTATGGCAGTCACTGAGTAGACAGAAAAACTGTAGGGTGGAGGAAGACAAGCAGCATTTATCTGATGCGTTTTTGTTTGAGTAGTGACATTACAGGGACAAGTTCCACCTGAAAAAAAAAAAAAAAGAAATAGCAGTGGGGTTGATGCTTTAGTTTATGCTCAGAGGAGGGTTGCATCAATAATACTGTCACTTACCAAATATATACTCCGAAGCCTATGCAGGACCTCCGCATTTACTTAATGCTCGAACGCAGAGGCATTGCCTCAAAAGTACAACATCCCCTGTAGATCTAGCTGAAAACCTTTGTGGATGCTCAGCAGATCATTTGCAGTGTCACCTTAAGCTCCCACTACTAACTGTCAGTGACCATAATAATAAAGGGCCGAGGACATACGCAATACAGACTTTCATTTTCAAAAGTATTTGGTTTAGTAAAAAAAATCTATGTCCCAACATGTTTCTACTCTAGATCACTACATTTAAACTGTACAAATTCAAATCATCAAGCTACCCACGTTTATATTTATAGTTCTGTGTGAATCCTGTTCCTCCACAAAAACTCGTTTCCGTGGAAGCTCCATAGAATTTCTGCAGGCTAACCGTAAAGTCTGTCATTTTATTTTTCTGGATCCTCCTGAAACCCTGTCTAAATCCCCAGCGAAGCATCAGTAGTATCCCTATTGAGACTCTGCGGAGGATGTATGCTTGATAAGTGACAGTACTGTAAGTACGTTTGTAAAACACTGTGCAATTAAATGATTGATTGACTTATCTATTTCTCTCTCTCTCTCTCTCTCTCTCTCTCTCTCTCTCTCTCAATTAATCAAATAACCACTTACTGCAGTTCCAGGCAAATGTGTAAAGTTTAGGATTTCCATTTAGGCCATTGACACCCAACATTATGCTACTCGTGCCAATGACTGGGCTCTCTGGGATTGCAGTGATCATGAAGTTATGGCCATTTTGCTCTCCCACATGATCTTCAGTCTAAAAAGATGAAAAATTATTAATAGCATTGATGTATGGCATTTGCTTTATTGATGACAGGAAGGTATCCATTTATTTTGCATACTGAGTTGTTGACCTGGCAGTGCAATAGTGTATCTCCAGCAACTGCTTCCATTGATGAAAACAAGTTCCATGCCTTGACCTTTACCTGCTTTTGACCTGTAACAGAAACTTCCATTGGTTACCAAGATAGAATAGCTTTAATGATTAAATGGAAAAAAAACAAAAAACACTGTGGTACTATGAACAGCACCTTCTATTTTGCTGGAGATCCTGAACATCTGCAAGCTCCCATTTTGCATCTGATGGGTCTCGGAAAAGCTGTCATTATCCCCTGATACCAGAATAAGCACTTCAACTGGAGCACCATGGTCCAGAGTGACATTGACATATAGAGCTGAGTCTGAGCACAGGTCCTGTTCTGGTGCTACAGAAGCTTGAAGACCTTCCACTAGCTCCACCAAACAAAGTTCGAGAGGAGCAGACATATCAGAAGCTGTCACTTCATTGGAGGCCAGGAGAGTAAGTTGATGGCATCCTGAGCCCAACATCTGTAAAGTTTCTCGAGATATTGTGATGTTATGAGGAATGATCCCTCTGACTTGAGAAGAGCGGACAAGCTCGGTGAACCCATGCTGGATTTTATATGTAATGTTAGTACCTGATGGAATAAAGCGGTCATTTTAAAGTAGATATACGTATATTGCTTTTGAGTTTTTCATTAATGAAGCCGATGTTGAGAGTCTGATATTTTACCAGCATTGAGCTGCACTTGGATGATCAGTGCTTGGTGGTGAAGACCTTTGCAGTTGTCATTATTTGTTGTCTGATTTAGGCTGTGGCACACAATTTGGCTAAATTCCCCAACAGGTTCTTGGATGGTGATGGTTTTCTGAGCTGCCACATGCCATTCGCTGGTGCTACACTCCACTGTAACAGTATATACTCCAGCATGTTGGTACCTATGCACTATATTACTCTGTAACCTAAAAGAACAGTAGACTTAATCTCATTTTAACATTATATTAATTAATTCTAAAAGAAATTTAGATATAATTAGAAAGTTATTAGATATATACTCTTCAGGCATGTAGGGGTCAATGGTGTGTCCATCACCAACATTCAAAGTGCATGTGAGATTTCCTTGGAAAGGGTGGAGCAACCACTTTATTGTCAAGGTGAAATTATCATAGACAGCAGCTTCATTTTTGCCCAGCAGGTGAAGACCTTGTAAGCAATACAACAATGTTATTATATTATTATATATTATGTACAGAATACAATGTGCGCTCTTCAATGTCATTGACAACAACATTATATTACTGTGATTTGGCGGGTATCTTCAGATATAGCTGTGATAATTAAAGGTTGCAGCTCATTTACTGCTTGAGCGGCAACATGATAAGAACTGATCTTGTAACCCTGACCATATCAAAATATCTAACTTATCTAAATATATTTACAGTGACCTATTATTATAAATTTTTTTATTGCAGTATGTTAGCTCAATGAGAGTGATAAAGACTGAGAAAGGTATCTGACCATCTTTGCAGTGATAATCCACTGATAAATAACTTCCTAATCCAGGGCAAGGCTCTCCAATTGATGCTTCGTCTGCTACAGCCTGGCATACCTGCAGTCCATGGCAGTGCCCTAGAGAAAAAAAACAACAACAATAATTATATAAATATATAAACTCTCTCAGTGAGACTCATTGAGGTAATTACCCAGTCAGCCAGTCATGTGGCAATATTAATAATTCTTTCATTCATCTGCCAATCTGCTTAATCCTACTAAGTTGCTAGGAGGCTGGAGCCTTTTTCAGTCAACACTGGGCAATAGTGGGGTACACCCTGAACAGCTCACCAGTCCATCACAGGGCCAACACACACACACACTCACATCCACACCTAAGGGCAAATTGGAACTTGTCGACTTGACTTGGCAATGACTTTCTTGCTGTGAAGCAGACATGCTAACCACTTCACCACAGTGCCAACCTGTGGCAATAGTACATTGTCTGATATCATCCAGATAGAGGCCAAGAGACACAGTGACTGCTCATGTCAAACACTAGAAGGGGAACTTTTTGATGGTCATAGCATTGGTGTCGGTGCTTAATGGGCTCATTTGAGTAGTTCAGAAACTTATTCCTGGGGGCTGCTATCAAACACTGTATGGAGTACATGCTTTTTTTTTTTTTACAGCTGTCTTCTCTTACTATATATTACATATATTTTACATATGACAAATATATGTTTTTGACATTTTTTATATGCACTATTAAAAAAAATCTGTGTTTTAGAGTTTTGGATGAATGGAAGGCATTGAACGAAATCAAAGTGACAATGCATAAACCAGAATAGTTGTTGATGATGCTAACATTATACCTGTTGATGCACTTGGCCAAAAGGACAGGCTGAGCCTGGCCCAGCCACGATGGACATTTTAGAAGCTTCTTGTTTATGCATAACATTCCCTAGAATTTACAGAAAATGGTGTAAAGATATTTAGTGAGCAGCAGTTTTGTGCATAGAAATGCATTGACGATGAGAGTGGTCAGAGGAGAAGAGCCAGACTGGTCTGAACTACAGTAACCACTCTTTACAACCGTATTGATCAGAAAAGCATCTGAGAACACAAAACATCAGAATCTTGAAGCAGAAGGGCAGCAAAACATCACATTCTGTTCCACTCCTCTCAGCCAAGACTGGACAACAAAAACAAAAACATGGCCTGATGATTATTATATCTTGTTATTATCCAGTTATTCTATAACTGATTGGCTGTTTGTATACTTGCATTAATGAGAATGTACACAGGCATCCCAGACAGAGTAAATGTTTTTAAATATTTCTACCATGTTTCCATTCATACCTGACACCATATCCACTACATCGACCCAACTACACTCCTCCTGTAAGGGTGTGTGATGTGGAGAGTGTCCAGTCCTGCAGTAGTGCAGAGTCTTCCTTCCATAGAAACTGTCATCGATCTCAATAACCTGACCAGAGCCACACTGTAGCGTAGCATTGTGTTCCAAACAGGCTAGAGCATGTTCTGACTCTAAAACAAATGAGATTATTAAAAGTTTTTGTTATTGGAATGGGACAAAGAGGCATGTGCAGGTACAAAAACTTACCAAACTCGCAGATAAATTGAAACTCTTGGCTACAGTTCTTGGTTGATGCCCACTGAAATCCAGATTTCTTCAAAATGTAACCACAAGCTTCTCCATGCTCAGGTTCACGGAACCAGTTAGAGTAACTCACGTCAGATCCATCAAGCCACGACAAGGAACCTATAAATGCAAGAAACAAATGGTCATGCATGATGTACAGTGTCTTCCACAATTTTTGCCAACTCTTTTGTTTAAAAAAATTAAATAAAAAATCCACCATTTGGTGATGCATTAAGAAATAATTCCTTTTCAACAAAAACATATGTGCCACGATTACTGGCAGCACTGGAAATTATAGTAAGCATAATGTAACTGAAGCATGTTTCTCATTTAAATTAAACATATTTTGTTGACTGGAGTATGTTTAGGAACCTCCAAGCTATAATCCATAATAATAATGAATCAGAAGCCACATCCACCATCATGGGAAAGATAAACGAACACACAGAACAGTTGAGGGAGAATGTGTTTACGTTCATAATTTCTGAAAATAGCAATTCACCTAAAAATGTGCATTCCTCGTGTTTGATAGTGGAGCTTTTTGTTTGCCATGAATCATGTAGCGCAGGCACACTGACTGTCAAAGCTCACAATATGTTATGCCTTTGTACCACTGGATCATGCTTCTGACCTGAGTTTTCTGTTTACCACTTTTCACTAGCTGATTAATGGGTTTGTTTGTATCACCTGTGTGTGTGAGTGGGGTTGGAGTGATGATGAAAACAATTGACTGATTACATAATCACACAGAAAACCAATCAGAATACCATCAGTTCTCAAATGTGTATACTCCCAGCATGCACCTCTGCAGGTAAAAACCTTTAACATTTAATTGTTAGCACGTCTGCCTTACTGCAAGATGGTCATGGGTTCCAGTCCCATCTCAACTCTCTCAATCCAAAGACATGTGGGCCAGGCTAATTGGCTTTTCCAAATTGCCCCTCGGTGTGAGTGTGAAAGGTTGTGTGTGTTGCTCTGTGATGGTCGCGTGAGCGCTTCAAGGTGTATTCTGACTTCCCCCAGTCAGAAAATGAAAGTGTAAATCAACCAATCATGAGTGGCAAGGCACTGTCAAAAGATGTGAAGGATAAATTTGTGAACATGCACAAGTCAGACGATGATACAAAAAAAATTCCAAGCCTTTATCAATCCCACAACCTCAATCTCAGTCTCTTTTTTTCCCGTTTTTTCTGTTGTTATTAATCTTTCACCTGGCTGTTATGTTACATTTATTGAATAAAGCTGTTTTTTTTTATTTATGTTTCTTCATTTCAGGCTGCACATCAACAAAATGGGGATGTTCTGAATGGGGATATTTCTTTTCTGTACTCGCTGTATGAAACTAAAACTGAAGTAAGAAAAGACCTGAGAACAAAAGCTTTGTTGTTTTTATCTCCTGTGATGAGGATGTAAAGAATGGAACATAACAGCATGTAAACCCATGCAACACAATAGGGGCTGTGCCAGTGTCTGAACGATAATGTTAGCTTATTTATGCATCGTAACAAAAGACCCTCCGACAAATAAAAGAGACTGACACTTTTAGGGCCTCAGTGAATTATTTAAACAAGCCTAGTGTTATCAGTAAACGGCATGTGTAATTATATAACGGGCATTTGGGGCTGTTAAACATGCAGAAACTTGACTGATAATAACAGTAACAAAGGTGCACCTTGTAAAGTCTGTTGGGCTTTTACACCAGAGCCTGGTGGCTCATCAGGCCGGCACTTTAACCCGGTTTCCACAGCGTGAAGCGGACTAGGAGTTCAACTCCTCCTGGATGGGACGCTAGTCCATCGCAGGTTACCTTCCCAATATTTTACTGGTACCCATTTATACTGCTGGGTGGACAGAGGCACACTTGTGGTTAAGACCTTGCCCAGGAGTCTTAGCACAGTGGGAGTCTAATGGGGATTTCAACTCACATCCTCCTGATAAGTTACTGCCTGTTAAAAACATTGACACTGCAAACTCATCTTCTTACAGAAAGCTTTTCCAGAGAAATGAATGAATCAGTCTCAAAAACAAATGAGATATTTTTTAGTTCGCATTTTTTATAGAGTACTGTACAATATTTTCTATGAGATGTTCACGTGATGACATCATAATCATGTAGGCTTTTTAATATCTGCAATAAAACAGGACAATGGTGTTTGATTTTTTAGGCTAGGCTAAACTCTATACCAATTAACAAAATAGTTAAAGCTGAGTATTTAAAACGAGGTGGCACACTGGTGTAGTAGTTAGCATGTCCACCTCACAGTAAGAATGTCCCATGTTCAAGTTCCTGGCTCAGTGAGGGCGTTTCTGTGTGGTTTGCATGTTCTCCCCGTGCTTGTGTGGGTTTCCTCCGGGTAATTCTGTTTCCTCCCACAGTCCAAAGCCATGCACATTAGGCTAAATGGCTTTTTCAAGTTGCTCCTAGGTGTGGGTAAGTGCAAATGGTTGTGTGTGTTTGCCCTGTAATAGTCTGGCGAGATATTCAGGGTGTCAGCTGAGATAGGCTCCAGCCTCCTTGTGACCCTAATAGTAGGATTAAGCAGTTCAGCAAATGAGTGAGTGAGTTTTTAAACTGAGTAGTGATCATTATCATCAATGCTAATTTGCTGCTTTTAGCCTATATTAAGTTTTCATCAGTTGGGTAACAAAGTTCCTGCACAACATTACTTTATAATGCCAACTGTTCACACTCACATTCACACCTAGGGGCAGTAGGGATTATCCAATTAGCTCATCTCTGGAATGTGGGAGGAAACCGGAGTACGCGGAAGAAATACACGCAAGTATGTGGAGAACATGCAGGCTCCACACAGAAACACTTTGCCGGGTATGGGGCTCGAATCCGGGACCTTCTTGTTGTGAGGTGGAAGTGATAACCACTGTGTCACCGTGCCACCCCATTTTAATCATTAAATAATTGAATTTTGATAATTTATAGCAACTTATAGAGTTTCTAAATTAAGTGCAAAAATCTATATATTAATTGTTTATCAAGTACTAAAATGTTTGTTTTCCAATAGGTAATCAATGGTTAATAAATAAATAATTGATTATTAAAGGCTTGTACCCTATTTGAAGTGCATACCCATTGCATTACTGAATTACACATAATTTATTGTTAGATTTATGATTAACAATTAAATGATTAATAATTATTTAGAAATTAGTTGTTAGGAATAAAGGTGCGATTCGTTGCCTACTTATGAATAACTTGTTTGTCACTGAATCAGTGTTGCTGATGTAAAGTCAGCCCTTCATTACCAAACACCAAGTAACTAAATGATAGTAAAATTATAAACCATTAAAAAAACTGTTGGTTTCCTGTCCTTGGTGACATCCTCATCCTTTACCAACATGCGGATATGTGGGGATCTGGGATGCAACCTGATTTCATACTCATTTAGAAAAGTATTTTAATACAACAATACACTATTTTATATGTTGATGCTTTATTTCATAGTTTATTTAGATTCATCTTCATCTTCTTCCACTTGTTCCGGGGTTGGGCAGCCTAAGCAGTGAGGTTCAGACATTCCTCTCCCCAGTCACTTCCTCCAGCTCTTATGGGGGCATGCCAAGGCGTTCCTAGACCAGCCGAGAGACATAGTCCCTCCAGCGTGTTCTGGGTCAAACCCAGGGTCTCTTCCCAGTTGGACTTGCCCGAAACACCACACCAGGGAGGCGTTTGGGAGGCATTCTAATCAGATGCCCGAGCCACCTCTACTGACTCCTCTCAATGTGGAAGAGCAGCGGTTCTACTCCGAGCTCCTCCTGGATGGCCGAGCCTCTCACTTAATTCTAAGGGAGAGCCTTGCCACCCTGTGAAGGAAGCTGATTTCAGCTGCCTGTATCCACAATCTTGTTCTTTCGGTCACTACCCAAAGCTTTTGACAATTGGTGAGGGTTGGAATGTAAATCAACTGAAAAAATTGAGAGCTTTGCCTTCTCTCTCAGCTCCTTCACCACACCGGACCAGTACAAGCTATGCCTCACAGCAGAGGCTGCACCAATCCGATGGTTATTTTGATTCAATCAGGTTATTTAATATCTTATTTTTAAAATACACGGATGTATCTTTGCCCATCTCTGGCCAGCCATTAAACATTCTGGCAGAGGGAAATTGTGTTTTTGTGTTTAATATATTGAAAAAAAAATTAGTCTGTTCATGGACATACATCCCAGCAACCATGAACCTTTGCATGGGCTCACATGGGCCGTGAAGTGGGGTGGGGTTTAATGCTTGGCAGTGATATATAAGGAGGCCGTGGAAGACTGTTTATGAGAACCTGCTCACAGACCTTGGTTACGTGGTGATTGTCACATGCATTCTGTCACTCTCACACACACACACACACACACACACACACACACACACACACACACACACACACACACACACACACTATCTTGCTGTATAGATAAGACATGAGATAAATGTACATAAACATTGGTAGAATCAACAATTAAATGAGATGCTGAGCTTGTCCTGAGTCTTTTATGTCTTGTCTGTTGGCTCAATCTCTGGTCCAGATTTGTGCATAATGAACTTTCACCCATTGCGGTCGGATCAAACCGATAAGCTAGAATTGATAGGTGATCAATTTTCACAAAGACAACCTATAAGTAAGTTTTTGTAAGCCAAATAAATGCATCCTGTTGATTAATTTTAGTTTGCATTTACATTTAACATTCAATTTAAACATCAAAGTTTACACTCTGATATGTAAATTAAATACAAAAAATTACACACCCATTTTAAATTTCAAATGCTCCAGTATTTTAAAAATAATTAACTACATTTTAGTTCACTCATTCATTTGACTGCTTAGATTTGAACTTAATCCTACTAGTTACTCTAGAATTCATGACATACAGCATTAGATGGAATTCATTTTCATAAACCTGTGATTGAATTACAGCAGCTGTTTTCTCACAGCTATTGTTATACAGAATTGATACAGTCACATTAGTTAATTTAAATGAATATTTAATTAAGATATACACTAGGGAATCCTCTGCGATTTCTGTGGAAATAACTCCCTGGGTGGTGGGGGCACGTTAGCGCTCATACTACTTTTATATCTGAGGCAGAGGCATTCAGGATTTCTTGGCTATTTCTGATGGTTTCCTTTATTTCCTTGACTATCCCTGGTGGTTTCCACTATCACTGAGAGTTCTGCCTTATTGCTTCTCATGATTGTGTTGTTTATAAATTAATAAATTATTTTAGTATCAGGCTATATCAAGCAGTGTGATCCATTTTTTGTCTTGATATATTTTCTGTAATGCTAAACATCCACAATTGTACACAGAAAGCAAAAAGAACATGTTATTATAATGCACTTCCTTGTTCACTTGGATACATTAACAACAAAACAAAAACTGTTCAGCCACTGCTGGCACTACATCAAAATGGCGATTAAATCACCTTGAATAGCAGAGACAACAGGAAATTCTTTTGATTGTGATACACTGTATTTATCCTGCAGAGGAAATTTGGCTTCTGCATTTAACCCATCCAAAGTGAGCACACACATGTAAACAGTGAGCCTTCACACACTCGGAGCAGTGGGCTGCCACACACTGCAGAGCCCAGAGAGCAGTTGGGGGTTAGGTGACTTGCTCACTTCAGCCATGAAGGTGGAGGAAGGGAAGGCGCAGGTCACTCCCCCACTGCTACACATTTTTTCCTGCTTGTTCTGGAATTGAACCAGTGACCTTTTGTTCCCAAACCCGCTTCTCTAACCATTAGGCCACTGATGCCCCTAACTATATAATAAATAGTCAAGGGAGTCCCGAATGCAACATATACTGTAAAGGATTGCATCAGCTAAATTTACCAGTTTAAAAACTTACTGATACTTGTTTTCTAATTTCACTTTTTGGGTGAAGAACATTTTGCAAGCAACTGTGTTTAAAATTATAATCCATGGATGCTCTTGGCTTACTACCCTTTTCAAATTCTATAACTGTTTAAAATTATAATCCATGGATGCTCTTGGCTTACTACCCTTTTCAAATTCTATAACCTCAATGACTATGTAGCGTTACTTAAGACAAAACCACTTGCCTTCTGTGGCAGCAGAACCCATGCTGAGGTTGAAGGATGCAGGTGCCAGTCCTATCCACCAGTCCTGCTCCGATTGCAAATGTCTCTGGAGAAACTGCTGCGTCTCATCATTCTGGATGAAGGACAAGTGTCCACCGCCACGCTCACACCAACTTTGAGCTCTGAAGAAGCTGCGCCTCAGGGTCACAAACTCATAGCAGGAGCCGTCAAAAGCTTTTTGGTGCTCGAGACAGAATAGGGTCTGTGTGTCTTCTTCATTATGAGCTGTATTGACACTGAGAGTGAATAAAAGTAAGACAGAGGAGAGAATATGTGTATCCATCTTCACCTCTTCTCCTACATACTTTTACAAGCAGTCAGGTGTGCATTTATATTTAAAGGGGACTGACGTCAGTGCAAGCAAAAAGACAGCATAATTATACTAGTAGCTCTGGGGGACTGGGCTTTGTGTTTTTCACAAGACTAAATTAGAAGAATTGTCCCTGAACACTGGCTGTGCATGTAAACAAGAGCATTCTTTTTGCTGGCAGCCTTTAATGTCTTAAAACAGAGCCTGCATAGGCAGAGATAAGAGCTGAGACAAATCATGAATGACAGTCCTGTGATATCCAATTGGTGCAGCTGTAAGTAACGTGTTATATTTTGCCCTTTTCTATTACATTATCATTTCTATAGTACCAACACATACAAAGAGATAGGTGATGCTCTACATAACTTAGGACTAATAATAAATTTAATAAGATGTCATTTACACCAAAACATATGGCACGCTGGCATAGTGGTTTGCACGTCTGACTCACAGAAAGAGGTTTGAGCCACGGACTCGGGCATTTTTGTGCAGTGTTTGCATCTTCTCCTCGTGCTTGCATGGGTTTCCTACAGGTATTCCAGTTTCCTCCTACAGTCCAAAGACAGACACATTAAGCTAATTAGCTGTTCCAAATTACACCTAAGTGTGAGTGTGAGTGTGAACGGTTGTGTGTCGGCTAAGATAGGATCCATCCTCCCCGCGACCCTAATAAGATTATTAGGTTCAGTAAATGAATGAATGAATGAATGAATGAATGAATGAATATCCTAACTTGACAAAGAATTCAGGCTTTCTCTAAGGAGATGCTTCTTTACATCTAGACATTATAGGACAAAATAGACAAAACATACCAATAGTTATTATTATTATAAGTAAATTCAGTCAATCAAGTAAATAAAATGCAATTAATTAAATAATAAAATAGTACTGGGGAGGCAAGGTAGTGTAGTGGTAAGCACATTCTTCTCACAGCAAAAAGGTTCTCAGCTCAAGTCCCGTGCACATATGGAGTTTGCATGTTCTCTCTGTGCTTGTGTGGGTTTTCTCTTGGTATTCCAGTTTCTTTCCACAGACCAAAGACAGGCTAATTGGCTGTTCCAAATTGCCTCAAGGTGTGAGTGTGAATGTGAATGTTTGTGTGCGCATTGGCCCTTTGATGGATTGGTGAGCCGTTAAGAGTGCCCCCCGTTTTCTCCTAGAGTTGGTTGAGATAGGCTCCAGCCTCCCAGCGACCCTAAAAGGATTAAGCTGTTCGGCAAATGAATTAATAAATAAATAAGTAAAACAACCCCATGAACCTGTGTCAGTATGTTTTCCACCACAGAAGACAACATAGCAAATTGGATTATTGTGTTTAATATATGTGATAATAATATTTGGTGTATTTGTAAACAGATAAAACACAATGTGTTGTTCAGTAATACATTTTTTTCATTGGCGCATAAACACTTTAGGACATGATCTTATTGTAAAATATTCTTTTGGAGTGGGTGGCCTAAACATGCAAAATTTTTATTACTAATTAACATTACTAAGAATTTGACTTAAAAGGGTCACTAGGTTTGTGAAAATAAATCTAACAGTTTGAAACTACAGTTGAAATTGGATTTTTTGGAAATCCATTGGAAAGTGGAAAGTTTGCATAAATGTAAGTTGAAGTCTATTTTACTATACATTATCACAACTAGGGGAAATGGGTCAGAAGTTTAAAAAAAATTATTTACTGTTTCTTAAACAACTTGGAAAATTCTAGAAAATGATGTAAAGCCTTTATGCAATTAGCCCTGCGATGGTCTGGTGAGCTGTTTACGGTGTACACCACTTTTGCCCAGTGTTGGCTGAGATAGGTGCAGTTCACCCCCTTCCGTTTCCCCAGTAATGGCCACAGCAGTGATTTTTATACTTCATTCATTCATTTTCTAAGCCATTTAATCGCAATTAGGGTCACAGGGGTTAATTTTTATGGATGATTTTTATACTTTTACTTGTTAAATAAAATTTGGTTTAAGTAAGTACTAATCAGTACCTCATTAAGAAAAAACTGAAGTGGTCTCTTAAATGTAATTGAATGTTTTTATCAGCAAAATTGGCACCTATATTGAATTTAGGTTAGCACCAGTGAGTTTGACATGTCAGAAAACATACAATTCAATATCTGTGCCATTAATATACACACATTCATTCAAGTTCTGCACTATAAACAATTTTTCATACTTGATGAGACAGCCATTTTAAAAAATGGCAGCTATCATGAATTCATACATGGCTAATGTGCTTTTCTTAAAAAATAGTTCCTGGACATCATTTATGCCAAATTTGGTGCTTATATGATGAAACAAAACTCGGTATGTATATTGACTTAATCTGCCTCACTAATAGCACAGTATAGTTACATAGTCCCAACATCCACACCAAAAATGCTGATGATTGATAATGGTGTTTCTGAGCTAGTGTTTGGAACTACAGACAGAGAGACAGACATTGAACTTGATGAATACCCCTCATGCCCATTGGATTTTCAGGCATCATGCAGTAACATCATATTTCTTATCCTGGCAATATTTCTTAGATGAATGAAGACTATTTTTGAAATATTGTCCAAATGGGCTTCAAATGAAAGTCTGTTTTTGCAATTTCACTTTGCACATCTTCTTCCTCTGTGAAGAAGTGTCTGGATACCTAATACCTGCCAAATCCACTTTTATAATAGTTTATTTAGCTTAATAGGAACATCTGTAATAAAGAATGGGCCTTGTAATACAACATATTAGAGAAACTGCAGTGTGGTGTCTATGATGGAAAAAAAAATCACACGGACAAAAGTCTACCATTACATAATTATTGATAAACTCTCACCCTGTTTAACAACCCCTACAACATTTTACTATTTTTGATCTTCATTCTGTAGCCATGATTAACCGTTTCTTTCCAATGACACATGAGGACAGCAACCGTGTTTGGTTAGGGTCAAAGTTGTAATGTTGCCAGTCTCCTGAACAAGACATGGCAAGAATTTATGGTATAAATATTGCCTAATCTACAACCAGCAATTTCAATTTCAGCTAATTGTAAACACAAGTTATTTACAATATATTTTACTTCTGATAAATTTATTAGCAAATTCGGGAGCAGTAATCAATATAACCAGTAACAGACTAAATGATGTTTTCAAGAAAAATAGCACAGTTAGAAACAAATCATCTAACATTTTAAAATATGAAATAAAAGTTACTTTCACATGAAAGCACAACAATTTAAGCAATAAAAATGTACTTTTTAATAACTGAGCATATTCTAAAAGGAGCAATTTTTAAATTTTACTTTCACAGTAATTTTATATGTGCATTTGCGCCATTTTAATTGACTGTGACGTTGATACATTGTCTGTTTTCACTAAAAATATAACTTCACAGTACTTTAATTCTAATTTCTATCTATGAAGTCTTCAGATTTAATAGATATACTGCAGTATGAGATATGTAACAAATGTGAGTGATTGCACAAAGAGGGGTCGATGACCTTTTTTTTTTCTTTTGGTAATGAGGGTCAAAGTTACAAGATTAAAGTGGATAAATTTCCGCTCAAGCAAACCTCAGTCTGATCATTCCTCATCATGGAAAAGATATTCTGTAGAAATGGTACAGAGACACCAGAACCGGTCAAAGCAGAGGTGTTTGGTAAGAACAAAGTAATTCATGTAACATATTTATAGACATAATTTCAGATAACAAGCAGTAAAAGCAAGCTTTCGCAAGTAACAAATTTCCACACACTAGTCCGAATATATCTTTTCTTAAAGAATGCAATTTTGAATTTTGATTAAGTTTGAATTGTGTGAATAATGAATTAATGCCAATGTTTTGAAATACAAATCTTTGTATGCCCGTGAGAAAATTTATTTCTGGCTTCTTATGCATACATACAATTAGAGACATTCACAGTGTATTCACATATGTAATGCTTATAAGCTGCATATATCAAGAATGCAACAGATGATATTACAAGGACAATAAATAAGAAGACCTATATCAAGGTTGTAACGTAAGTGCTAAAATAAATATTAAGAGTTAGTACATGTCTTGAAAAGACAGCATTTATATATATATATATATATATATTTATATAATCCACCCATCCATCCATCCATCCAATATCTGTACTGCTTATCTGTCATGGTCATGGGAAAACCTGGAGCCAATCCGAGATGTCTCTGGGTGAGAGGAGTGCAAATATCTTTATTATTCTACCATAGTAAAATAGGGTGTGACATATTCGTTTATTAGATTAATAGCTAAGTACTATGTGTTCATGTAGGTACAATCCCTCCATGGCTTCAGGGGACACTTTTACGAAATGGACCTGGCCTTTTCTCCATTGGAACTACATCCTATAAACACTGGTTTGATGGATTGTCTCTTATACACAGTTTCACTTTTAAACAGGGTATGTCAATTGCTAAATATATTTGTTGTATTATCTGGTGTTTAGCGCCACTGTGTGGTTTCATGCTGAAAGAAACTTATATAGCAACATATTCTGGGCATACAAACCATGTGTTTATAAGACCTCTTCTTTTGCTAGGTGATGTATATTACAGGAGCAAATTCCTCAGAAGTGATACTTACATGAAAAACATTACTGCTAACAGGATTGTGGTGACAGAATTTGGGACACTGGCCTACCCTGATCCCTGCAAGAATATTTTCTCAAGGTAAGGGGACCCTTAATTGTGTTGTTTTTCATGCAAAAGACTGGATCAGTTTCATTTAATAATTAATTTTTTTTTCAGAGCGTTCACCTACATGCTCAACACAATCGCTGATTTCACGGACAATAACATTGTGAATATTATAAGATATGGAGATGATTACTACACATCATCAGAAGTAAACTACATCAACCAAATCAACCCAGAGACTCTTGACACTATAGGAAGAGTAAGTTAAAATATTATGATGTCTTGGATTTATTTTTTCCTTTTTCACCAACAGAAGATATCTGGAACTTGTTTGTGTTTTGAACTGTCTCAGGTCAATTACAGGGACCATATTGCTTTGAACTTGGCAACTGCACACCCTCACTATGATGATGAGGGAAATACTTACAACATGGGCACTGCTATCATGGCACTGAGTGGACCCAAATATGTCATCTTCAAGGTGCCTGCTACTACTTCAGATGTAAAGGACAACACAAGTATGTAATTGTCTGGCTCTTAAATTATTTGACTGTATTAATTAATTTACTTTGTATTAATTTACACTTAATTAATTTACGTTATACCATATTGCTGTTGCTTTCTTGGTTGTGGTTGGTCAGAAGGAGTTTTCTACATCAGTAGCTCTGGTATTAGTTCTGGCTGCAAGGCAAATCACAAATATATTATTATTGATGTTTCTATAGAAACAACATGCAGAGGGAGATGTAGGGCAGATGCTCCACATAAACAGATTTTTAAAACGCATAATCACTTATCCTGCCCTGGAACAGAAAAAAGAGAGAAAAAAAGAAAAAAGAAAAGCAGTGGTTGCACAGTGCTTAAGACTCTGGGTTACTGCGCAGGAAATCAGTGTTCAAATCCCAGTATCACAAAGTTGCCACTCTTGGGCCTTAACTCTCAAATGCTCAGTTGTTTAAATGAGATAAAAAATTAAGTCTCTCTGGGTAAGGCCGTCTGCCAAATGCCGTAAATGTAAATATATTGTAATATTCTGTAAGAAAATATTTGTTAGCTTTGATTACAGCATGTACACACCATGGCATTGTTTTGATAAACTTCTGTAATGCACCAACTTTTAATTCAGTTCCAAGCTGTGTTAATTTTTCACCGATCTTGTGTAGGTTATGGGAAAACCACACCACATCCTAACCACTTTAATTAGGGTTAACATAATGACCCTGTGGTACCAATTCATGTGTGAACATGATTATAGTCTTTCACTACATGAGCCCAAGATTTTAGATTCATGCCATCAAAGAAGAAAGATTGCACTTATGTTTAACCTAGCCAGTCAGTATATTCAGGCCATCAGCTTACTTCATTTTATTGCCACCTTACATTGCTGAGGCTGGAACAATGGCCATTATGCATGAAGGGTACATCGGTTCATGTGCTTCCCTTCTTGCCCTGAAAAGCCCATCACTTTCTATTATGGGAAATCTGGACTGATTTTATTATGCTCTGTATCAAACTGAAACATTTAATTATGTTAACTAACTAGTGCCCAATCCTTTGAGTTCTCATCAATATGTATTTACTTATTTTTACTTTTAAACTCATCCAGGAGTTCGTGTTCATATATTTACGATTCAACTTCACTAAGCATTTTCATAATCTCTAATCATGATCAGTCAAGACTTTTTTTACCACATTAGTCAAGACCACATTCCTTGCATGAAGTTCAGGTTATAACACTACATTTGACATTGGATTAATTTTAGAAATTCCCTCAGTTGTTTCATTGACTTGATGCGGGCCAATAATTAGGTCCTTATGAAACACAGTGACCACAGAATACATATCCTTACATGGTTGTTTATGAAATGAGAAGGTACTCATTGCATCTGTTAAGGTTAAATAACATATTTCCAGCTGAAACATATTACTCACTGTAGTAGTTCATTCATTCATTTTCTAAGCCGCTTAATCCTAATTGGGGTCGTGGGGAGGCTGGCGCCCATCTCAGCCAGCACTGAGCGAAGGTGAGGTAAACCCTGAAGCTGTGCCAACACACACAACCATTCACACTCACACCTAGGGGCGATTTGAAACAGCCAATTAGCCTACTGTGCATGTTTTTGTAATGTGGGAGGATACCGGAGAACCCGGAGGAAATCCACGCAAGCACGGGGAGAACATGCATTGAACTGAATTGAACCCAGGCCTTCTTGCTGTGAGATGGATGTGCTAACCACCACGCCACCGTGCTTGTTTAAATTCTGATGGCGATTTTTCCCCCCTTTTTTTTTCAGGGCAGAATACATAGATACATTTATTTGTATTAACAGGGACTTGATTGACTTGAAAATTGTTTAAATATATAAAAAGCTTAGATAATGGGATTGCAGACACATATTTTACAGTTCAGGTTTATTCATTTAAATATAAAATGCTGAATATATTGTGCAAATATTTATTTAGACATACAATACATTATTTTATTATTATTATTATTATTATTATTATTATTATTATTATTATTATTATTATTATTATTATTAATAATAATAATA
>JAOUQZ010000004.1:5739141-5757996 GCA_028564935.1 Neosilurus hyrtlii
ATTATTATTATTATTATTATTATTATTATTATTATTATTATTAATAATAATAATAATAATAATAATAATAATAATATCATTATAATTATACCCTAAATCATTACATTTCTCTGAATTATATTCATTTTATATCATACTTATTTATATATTTTAGAAAAAAACCTTGCACTGAAAAATCTGCAACAAATTTGCTCCATTCCTTTCCGTGCAAAGCTCTTCCCAAGCTACTTCCACAGCTTTGGGATGACAGAAAATTACATCATCTTTGTTGAGCAGCCTTTCAAACTGGACATCATCCGACTGGCCACAGCTTACATCAGAGGAGAATCCTGGGGGAAGTGCCTCATTTATAATCAAGATGATGTTGTAAGCAAAGCTGTTACCTAATGATATGTGCACATTTCATTTTAAAACCTGAATTAAAAATTGACTTTATAGAGACTTTATAGAGTCAGAAGACATATACCAGAAGACTTGCAGCAGATCATTGGTGAATTTTCAAATTTTGCCTCAGATTCTTTGTCAGATTGGTCTGTCTTTTGACTGGGTGCTCTTCTGATATTCAGATTCTTGGTTTTGAACCTCTCCAGTCTAGCTTTAGCAGTATGCAGTAGGCTTAGACTCATTGGCCTCATTCAACAATCAGTCTTATGAAAAAAAAAATTATAACTCAATTTTCACAAAAAAGCTTCTGGAATTCACCAATGTTGTTGTTGTTGTTGTTGTTGTTGTTTTAATATAGGATTTGTTCTTAGCTATGAATAGAATCTACTAACACGCAATAACACTCTTATGCACATATCGGTCCTGAAGAAATGTCGCAAAATTACAACCCCCCATGCCCGGCACTTTAACCAGGTACCCCCAGATGTTCAGGTACTGTCTTATATTACAGGCACCTATCAGCCATGTCCTCCTGCGAGTCCTGGAGAGCGTAAATCTACTAGCCAGACAATATATTAAATTTCCCTATAGTGAACAGCACGAGCTTCCAATCAGAGGAGGATTTTATTCTGTTGCTGCTCTGACCAACATCCATCCATCCATTTGCCGATCTGCTTACTCCTACTATGGGCACAAGGAGGCCGAAGCCTATTTTAGCCTACTTTGGACGAAGGCGGGCTACACCGTGAACAGCTCACCAGTTCATTGCAGGGTCAACACACACAACCATTCACACCCACACCTAGGGGCAAATTTGGTAATGGGCTGAAACCAGAGTACCCAGAGGAAACAAGCACAAGAAGAAAATACAAACTCCACACAGATATGCCTAGAGCTAGGGACTCAAACACAAGATCTTTTTTACACACCAGATAAGGTGCATATAGGACAGCAGCAAAATTTAACATTTTTTCCCTATGGCCTCTGATTTTGTGTCAAAACACTTTTAAAAAAAATTTCTTCAGTGGTGCATACTCACTACACATTCACTGCGTCACTTAGCATGCCAGGTTCGACTGTAATCCGCAACCTTTAGTCACTTTTCATACTACTGAATATAATATATCATCAGGAATTTACCTCCTGCAGCCCTCTTAGACTCTGATGCTTTCGTCTTAATGAATATTTGTGTGTACACCCCATATCCTTTTATAGGGATTTAGGGGCCTTTCATATATCCTAAGGAAAGCAAGTAGCACATGCTTTTTTAATTTATGAAGACAGTGGGATTCAGCATTCATAAATCTGAGTTTTAAGAACTCGTCATGAATCTGATGTAGATTTTTCTTAGACATTTTCTTTAGAAAGTACTTGAGATATTGATTCTGTTGACTAGAACAGCTTTGCTGTAGAGATTGTGTTGTTTACAGAATTCAAAGCAGTAAATCAAATGCAACTCAAACATAACTTACTATGGTAAAAACACAGATTAAGCCCACTTCACTTCTGCACTGTAACACTGCTAAATTTGAAATGGCTCAGTGGGGCTGAATAATCTTTTTGTTCATTTCCTTACAGACACTGTTTCACATAATCGACAGGAAGACAGGGGTGGAGGTGAATACTAAATTTTATGGGAACGCTTTCGTGGTTTTCCATCACATCAATGCCTATGAGGAGGATGGCCATGTAGTGTTTGACCTGATCACGTACAAAGACAGCAGGCTCTATGACCTTTTCTATATACACTACATGAAACAGGGCACACAGAAATACATTGAAATGACCAAGGAACTTTCTCCATCTGTCTGTCAACGATACATCATTCCGGTCAATGCTGACCTGAAGGTGATCATCATCAATAATAATATGCCTGGTAATGTTTTAAAACTTGTATCAAAAGTATTCTTGTTCTGGCATTGTAGGGAAATCCACTTGGAAAGAACCTGGTGCGGCTAGAGGACACATTAGCTGCAGCAGTGCTCCAGGAAGATGGTTCTGTGTACTGTACCCCAGAAACACTGTTTCAAGGTTCGAATCGTAATGTTTAATTTGTTTTTAAGTCATTTAATTAGTCAAGCAGTTAGAACATCTCATGCAATAGTACAATATGTTTGGGTTTGCATATCAGATGTGCAGTGCAGTCTGTTTGGCTTCTTTACAGGTTTAGAGTTACCTGGCATCAACTACCAGTACAATGGAAAGAAGTACAGATATTTCTATGGCTCTGTTGTGGAGTGGTCATCACAAACAAATAAGGTCAAATTTATATTTCAAATACGGCATGACATTTTACTCTCTAATTGTTTTTGGCATATAAACCTTTGCTGAGCTGTTGATAAACGAGGCCCCATATTTGGTCAATGGTTGTCCAAGAGCACCTTTCCACTAATGGTATAGAGGGAGTAATCGAATTGTAAAGGTGAATCTAATAAAAACTGCTGGTGTTAAGTGTAGTTTTTAGGGGTGTAATGCAACAAAACTATCTGTATCTAGTATACACTACACGGGAATGGTGCAGTCTGTTTGGTGATGGAAAACCGGTTGTTGTTTGGTTTGTTTCTTAAGAAATAAAAACAATAGCAGTGGCTAGCTAGCTTTTCTGAAATCTTCTTCATCTTGTATTTTTGTTTGGAATGTGTTTTGCTGGGCAAACCACTCTGAAGTGAACGACATATAAAAAGACAGAAATGTACTTAGTTTACAACTTATAATAGTTTGTTGTCTGGTATCTTTAGAAACTCATTTACAGTTTGACTGAAGTGCTTTATTTACCCTTAAAAACATGCAGGCCATGTTGTGTAGCTTTCTATATTTTTTGGGATGGCATTTTGCTGAATTTGTAGGCGTGGCCTTCAAACTGTGAGTGTTTGTCATTTCCAGTGAAGCATTATCCACTTGGAATAATGATTTTTAAAACCTTGACTTAGCAGACCAAAGGGATCATGCCGTTTGAATATGTTCCCATGTAGTATACATTAATATGGGGATATGGGGCAGCCGTAGCCTATTGATTAGAGAAATGGCTTTGGGACCGAAAGTTCCCTGGTTTGATTCCCGAACCAGCAGGAAAAATGTGGGGTGGTGGGGGAGTGAGTGCCCTTGAGCAAGGCACCTAACCCCCAACTGCTGTGTGACGGCCCACTGTTCCGAGTGTGTGTGTTCACTGTTTACTTGTGTGTGCTCACTTTGGATGGGTTAAATGCAGAGGCAATAATTGAAACAAAATTGAAGTAAGTGTTGTCTGTGAATTCTGGCTTTGACTGCTCCTCATCCTAAGATCATAATTTGATCCTTGTAGCAATACAGACATCTAGGTTAAACATTTATGAAAAACAAACAAACAAACAAAAAACTACACAGTATGACTCCTTTTCATGTTGCATCTGTACAGAAAACATTATTCTGCTAATAGCAGATAATGTATTTGTGTTTAGTAAAATCCCTAATATTTATAATAGATGCTTAATTTTGCTGCTGAAAACTTTTCAGATTGCAAAAGTGGATACAATTACCAAAACACACCTAGAATGGCTAGAAGAAGAGTGCTACCCATCAGAACCAAAGTTTGTAGCATCACCAGGTGCTGTGGATGAGGATGACGGTAAACATCTTGAATACAGTGCATACATTTTAAAAAATTTTGCTTTAACCTATAGTTCTCATTGGGAAATAAGCACTTTTTTTTCAGGTGTTATATTGTCATCAGTGGTCTCAGTCAATCCCAAAAAGTTACCTTTTTTGTTGGTGCTGAATGCAAAGACCCTAAAGGAAATTGCTCGTGCCTCAGTTAACGCAGCTGTTCACCTGGACCTGCATGGTCTTTTCATCCCAGAGGAATCTGAACTGAAATAAAATTGAATTACACTTCTGATAAAATTGCTTAGGTAATGATGATGCTTACTTTATCAGCCTGTGGTATAGGGTTGGGTGCAAGTATATTTGTTTTGCTTGAAAAATATATTGTATTAAACTTTAATATATGCCTGTAAGTGAAAAACATTCTTGAACACTTTGTCCTATTTATTCATTTCAAAAAAATGAGTTAAAAAAGTATAACTAAATGTCACCAACTTTGTGGATGAGAAGGAGTAGTATTGGCTAAAGTCAAAAGAAAAAAAATTGACCATCATGACCCTACCCCTCCAATGAGAACAAAAATCTTTGGTGATGACCTCAGGAAGATCGAGGGATCCGAGGTTTAACAAAGGCGGATTTCTACTGGTAATTGCATGTGAATTGTCTCTTGAAATTTTGTGGTAAATATTATTTAATTGATATAGTGAGTAGATGTGTTATGTTCGGCTGTAGTACCACAACCGATGTAGCCAGTGGTATTTTGACACATTCATTCCCTAAGAACCCGGCCATCGACGAATGTGGGTGAACTTTGGATATACATCCAGGGCAAATTTCGTGGACTCAAAACCTGACAGCACTTCGGCTGTGGTGTGTTCAAAACCCATTTCTGATAACTCTTTTGAAATGCCAGCACACAGTCAAAGTTGACACTAAACTTGTTCTTAATAATACATAAGGATTAACATTACAAGTTTCATTACTGAAGTGAGGGATAAAGTTATTTAGAATAAAAGGTAATGCAGATGGGGATTTCTGAATTTTATGAACCCTCATTTATTTGGAAATGGTCAACTCAGTATTTGCAGGTGATGTGAACCATCCTTGGCCCTGCTCACTTTCAAACTGCAAATCCATAATGCACCATTAAATCAGCATTTACTTTGTGTGCATATGCCACGTACTGTATTTATGAGTGGGTGCATGTTTTCTTGTGTCCCAATGTCCCACACTGCTAGGAAAAATTATATTAGAACCTGCTAAAATGTACAAATACTTGTGGCAACCACGGCTTAACCTTAAACTTGGGCTTTGGGGTGGTCTTCCAAATGTGTCTGTGAGATTGTTTCTGTGTGGAGATTTCCCTTTCTTGCACTGGGTTCCTCTGGATACTCCATTTTTCTCCCACAGTCCATCAAGCTAATTGGATATTCTCCCAATCCCCTAGGTTTGAGTGTGAATGGTGGTATGTCTGTGTTGACCCTGCAATAGCCTGGCGAGCTGTTCAGGGTGTACCCCGCCTTCACCTGGAGTTGGGCTTCAGCCTCCCCAATAAAGTTAAATGAAGGCTTTGTGAGTGTGTCCATTTGCAAACAAACCAGATATCTGATTGTGATGTATCATTCTCGCCTTCCTGTGTGTTTGTTCTACTGGAAATGTTCATAGGATTGTGTGTATGAAACTGTAGCCTAAAGGAGACAATATGTAACACTTATTATTAGGCACTTTTATGATATCTAAGTGCACTGCTTACTTTTAAAGCCACTTGCTTAATATCAGACATATGGAATGGTTTTTAAAGTGAGAAGCAATAGCAGTCTCATAAATGATGAAATATTTCTTGAAAATATGATGAATAGTGCATTAAAAAGCTTTATATAAAAATAAAATTAACCTGAAAATGTGTTATATAGTGTTGCTATTTATTTTAAGATTAAATGTAATTATTTTTTTTGCCTGAGTGCATGTGACCTTTGATTTTATGTGAAGTGAAACCATTATTATTTAATGCATACTCTATGCCAGGGGTCTCAAACCCATTCCACAAAGGGCTGCTGTGGCTGCAGGCTTTTGTTCCAACTAAGCAGCAGCACAGCTGACTTGGCTCATTTAATTAACTGATCTGTCTTGAAATACTTGATTGGTCAATCTATGATAGATTCACCAATCAAATGTTTGAAAACAAATCAGTAGATTAAATGAGCCAAGTCAGGTGTGCTGCTGCTTAGTTGGAACAAAAGCCTGCAGCCACAGCGGCCCTTTGTGGAATGAGTTTGAGACCCCTGCTCTATGCCCTATTGTACCTTCACCCGCATAATCTCCAGCTATGAGATAAGGCAGTCCTCTTTGAGTTTTAAACATGACTAAGACTCTGAACTGGGGCAGAGTCCAGTCTGAAACAAAACATTTGCAGAGAATTTATACAGCCAGTGAAGTCGGTGAATCTACTCTGAATAGCCAAGAAGTCAGAAGCCAGTTAGAGAAACAAGATGCACTATGATTATGGACTGAACAAGGAGGAGCACCCTGATCCTATCAAAGCAGAAGTAAAAGGTAAGTCAAAAGACACCCATGATGATAATCAATGTCTCCTCAAAGTTTATAATTAACAGTTTACAATCTGCACAGAAGGCAAGGTAGATGTCACTGAGAAGACCCAGAGACAGAACATTATTTCAGCAACATTCACTGAGCCTGAGGCGAATAAGTATTTTGGTATATACTACATGGAGATATTTTATATTTAGATATTTTAATCATAAAAGGAGCAGGGCAGATGAGCTCTGCACTTTGTGTTTTGAGGCTACTTAAATACATACTACATAGTGTCAACTGCATGCCATAAAGAGGTTCAAGTATACACTACACCCACACATGAGAAAAACAAACTAAAAATAAAATGTCTGCTTTTTTTCACATTTTAAAGTGTCACAATGAAGATGCCGTCTGCTCCAAGTGGCTGTAACACACCAAAAGTCAGCTCTTTCAACTCAAGCATTATCCACACAGAATCATGTTTGTGTATCCCCAGTTAGCTGATCAAGCCGTTCAAACTGTCACCAAATACAACACTTACTGTCCATGGACAAGGTGACAAAAATCCAGGCTCCATCTTAAGAGTTTGCCTTCACCAGCTCACCAGTTTTGTAGAAGCTTTCCACAACTTCACAGGGATTTTAATGGACTGTTGACTGAATTTCTCCAGACTGCTTAATGCTTTAAAAAAAAAAAAAAATCTTAGTTCTTCATGGGTTTCAATGAATTCCAGACTGCCTGTGATGGAAATTTGCTTGTTGTTTGGTTCATCTTGACACTAGCTTTAGTATAAGCTCTGTTGTGGCTTCTCACACAAGGGTAACATTTCCTTATGCACTTATTTATCTCTTCTTTTTCCATACCTTTTATTTCTGTTCAAAATAGTTTAAATAAAGTGCCTTTTAACCTTTAAAATGTGAAGGAGGTTTTCTTTGTAGTGTTCTGGATGGCATTTTGTTGAGTTTAAAGGATTTCAGCATCAGGGACTGTCGCAAACTGCTTGTCTGCTGCTTGTAGTTAAGCATTATCCACTCAGAGTATTTATTTTTAATTCCAAGATAGCGGACCAATCAGATTGTGCTGTTTCTGTGTTGTATATATTTTCGTAGATTATTTCACTACTTTTGATGCAACCATTTCAGGAATATGTTTGTGTGTATACTATTAAAAGATATTTTTGCGTTATCTGTTTTTTTCTTTAAAGCCCCTTAATCAGGCATGTGTGTAGAATAATTTTAATTTATGCAGGGTCTCCTCCTATGTGGCTGCAAGGCACCCTCGTGCGAAATGGCCCAGGCCTCTTCTCATTTGGAGAGACTTCTTATAATCACTGGTTTGATGGAATGGCCCTCTTGCACAGTTTCACAATCAATAATGGTAATTACTTTATACTTATATTTTCCTATAAAAAATAGATGGATCTAAGGTTTAGTAATTACTCTGTACTTAATAAGATTAGATTTATTTTTAACTTTGTTTCAAGTGTTTATCCAACCTGCTTTTTTTCAGGATGGAAGATTATTATGGACTTGATAACCCCGGGTATATAATCTTTGAATTTATTTTTGCAGGAGAGTTTACATACAGAAGCAAATTTCTCAGAAGTGACACTTACAACAGCAACAAGGAAGCCAATAGAATTGTAATCTCAGAAATGGGGACCATGGCATATCCACATCAATCCAAAAGCATGCTCAACAAGTAGGGTTTATAGTCCATTTTTGAACACTGCTACACCTGGCCAAACTGGCTTGAGTTTACAGGAGGGTTACATAACTCTTTAAATCCATGGTGAGAAGAATAGCATCTCTAAAAGCATATCAAACAGGAAAATGTTGCCTGGTATTTTTCCAGCTTTCATCTGTCCAGTTTTGGTGTGCCCACTGTAGACTCCGATTCTTGTTCATGACTGACAGGGGTGAAATCCAGTGCAGTATTATTCAGTGCTGTAGTTGCTGGTTCACCAGAAGGTATGATGTGTGTTCTGAGATGCTTTTCTGCTCAACACAGTGATAAAGATGACTGTAGCATTCCTGTAATCTGATCATTAACTAAACGTGGTTATTCTCCTGACTGATCAAGTTATTTTTTGCATCTCAACCACTGATCACTAAGTTTTCTGATTTTTTGTTTTTGTTTATTGGTTTGTTCCAGAATGATCACCTTTTTCAATCACACTGTTCCAGACTTCACAGACAATTGTGCTGGGAACATAATAAAATATGGAAATGATTATTACGCCAGTTCTGAAACTAATTATATTCGCAAAATTGACCCAGTGACCTTGGAGACTCAAGACAAGGTAAAACTGTTACTTCTCATCAACGATCTCATGGGATTTTTTTTTTAAGCTCTACTATATTGAATAGTAATTTATATACACTGCCTGGCTAAGCAAAACCTCCTGCACCCTAATTTATTATTTATTTGTTTGTCTTTAGCCTTGACTATAACGTGTAATTGCCATCACACTGTTGCATCATTATGTGGCAACAAAATGAAGTCAGCTAACTACCTGAATGTACTGAATGACCAGTTTGTTCCATCAATGGACTTTTTCTTTCTTGATGTCATGGATATAAAATCGGGGCTCAAAAAGTGGAAGAGTGGTTCAGGGAGCATGAGGAATCATTTTCACACATTACCTGGCACCACAGAGTCCTGAACGTAACCCTCTGAAAGTCTTTGGGATTTGCTGGAGAAGACTTTGTGGAGTGGTTAAATTTTTTTCATCATCAAGATGTCAGTGAATAATTAACCCAACTCTGGATGGAAAAAAAAAGTTGAGATGTTGCATATCTTTGTAGAAACAATGCCATGGTGATAACAAGGCTAAAGGTGGTCTCAGAAAATACCACACTGCAATAAAAACCTATACATTTTTCTGCGGCAAGTCAGTGTATTTGAATAGCAATAACAATTTAAATTCAGAAAGCCTGTGTGACTGTCAACAATATTGTAATGGACATGCTTAAAATACAGTTAGAAATTCAGTATGGTAGCCCATTCAATTCAGTTTTAAGTTCCTTGTTTTGAGCATGTTATTTAAGAGTGGATGGGCTTTCTTTAATACCAAGAAATACAGTTAAAGGCTTGGTCTAATCCTGGTTTATAATTTCATTTCCATGTAATTACCATTTCTACACTGCTTATTATTACACAAACATAACCCAAAACGAGAACTATAACTGTCTGCTCTTCTGTAAGTAGTACAGAGTTTCGTTTCTTTTTTTTGTACCCGAGAGGAATGTACAAAATTCTAAAATTGTACATACAGCAGATTTAAATATTCCCAGTCTTTCCCTTTCCAAAGATAACAAACTTTACTGCATATGTTACACTGTATGTTCACTACATATTGACATTCATCAGATGTTATTATCTAAGCTGTTGTGTAAGCACACAGAAAAAAAGATTATCAAGATAAGGAACCGGTATTCATCACAACTTGAGTTAATCTTAGATTTTTTTTATTAATGCTCGTGTGATTCCTGAAAACAATTGCAAGATGCCTTTGATATTCACAAATAAAATGTGAATATCCTTTATATGCAGGCTCTTAGGCATGTTGTCGTCATGTCTTTTTGTCCAGGTGGACTACAAGAAGTACATTTCCATAAGTCTTGCTACATCTCACCCACACTATGATAAAGAAGGAAACAGCTACAACATTGGAACATCAATTGCAGACAAGGGCAAGACCAAATATGTAATATTTAAGGTCCCTGCAGTGGAACATGGCACAACTCAAGGTATTACTTGTTACCTGATGTTTATCTGTTAATTGTTCTTTCACTTATAACCCACTGTCATACTTTTAGCTTCCTCTGATTGGACTCCAGCCTTGAAGAACGTTGAGATCATAGCCACGATTCCTTGCCGCTCCCTTCTCACCCCGAGTTATTACCACAGCTTTGGCATGACAGAGAATTACTTTATCTTTATTGAGCAACCCCTAAAGTTGGACATTATCAAAATGGCAACGGCTTACATGAGAGGTGTGAGCTGGGCTAGCTGCATGAAATTCCAGCCTGAAGAGGTAAGCATTAATTGATTAGTCAGACACTTGTAATTTGATTTAGTGTTTTGGGGCCATATTCAGAGATACACATGCATAGTGAAGACTTAATAATGGGTATTCAGACCTAACAGCTGTGCAAGCATTAACATGTGGTGAAAGCTGTAACTTTTGCCAAACTCCACCCCATGTGTTAACTCTGCTACAACTGAAAGCATAGCATTTTCTCAGCGATTCGGACTTGAAACTTAAGCCCATGTTTTTTGTCTGATATTCATTTGATTCCAGCCAGTACCACAATTAAGTCCCGCAACATTGTCATGGATAGTTTGCTGTAACCACTACATGCCTTTCTTAAATTTAGATTTATATATACACTCAGAAATAGGGAATACAATAATATGACATCTTATTGTTCATGAGAGTGGAAATTGTCAAATGTATCATCACAATGGGAGACACTTTTCATCTTTAGGATAATTTTATTAAATGCATAAATTAAATTAAAATGTACGACATGGGAACGGCGCAGGCTCACAGTTTTTTGCAGTTACTTGAATCAAGTGGCAACATCATTATCTTGCTTTAAAATGGAAAATTAACCCGTAAAAACTTGTTTTGGTTAGTTTTTCTTGTGTTTCTAAGCAGTACATACAAAAACACCTTTATGGAGTGCAGGTTACACTTATTTTGATGTAGTATTTGCTAAAACCTTAAATGAGTCACCTGAATCATTACATACCTATGGTGTTACCTGATCCTGAATACAGCCTTTGGTGCAATTTTTATTATTATTATTATTATTTTTAATTCCTGCAGCAGGTCCTCTTTCACCTCATTGACCGACGTACAAAGAAAGAAGTTGACCTGAAATACCAAACAGACAAAATGGTGGTATATCATCATGTCAACGCTTTTGAAGAGGATGGACATGTAATAGTTGATGTGATTGCTTATGATGACAACAGCCTTTATGAAATGTTTTACCTGGACAAGCTGAAAGAACAGTCTGCATGCAGTACTCCTGTCAAGCTGATGTACAAACGGTTTGTCCTTCCACTTCTTGACAAGGTATTATAGCACTGGCATTCTTGTCTCCTTCACGAAAATGTACATATTCAATATTAATACATTATCAGTAGCATCCAAGATTTATTTTGTAATAAATTTGTGAATGAATATCATCGATATACTGGTCTGTTTTCACTTTGCTTAATGGTTTGTTACACATATGTGACCCGCTCCAGATTCTGAAATCAGAAAATAGATTGGTATCAGAGTAATAATAAACAAAAATAAATGTTTTAAATTTGCTTTTATTGCAATTAGAAAAGTGACATTTGTCACTCATAAGTATCTGTTATAGATTCTAAATGTACAATATAAGTTATATAACTTATATTTATTATTTCAAATTATGTATTTAAATCCCCACTGCATAATTATCATAAGGATATATTATGATAGAGATTATATATATCTTATTTTCATAAGCTTAAGTGCATGTAACTACACATTTTCCCAAAAAGACTTCCAACAAATAAAGGGACTTTTGCCAAATTTTCAGTAAAACTGAAATATATATATATAAAAATATGTACTGAATCTCTTTGCTGAAACAATTTACTGGTAGATTGTTGCAAATATTATAATGAAGTTCTATAATATTTGATCAAAACTTATGAAAAGAGGATGTATATAATCTTTATCAATTTTGCATGTGTTCATGTCGAAACATGTTCTATGTCTGGTTAAAGTTTTATTGAATTCTGAGATGGTTACCTGGGAACCTCTAGGTGAATTGACATAATGACTCTGATGTAACTTGTAATTTTCATCCTATAATCAAAAACCTCATTTTAAAGCATATTCAATTCTCTTTCCAAATATATGAACATCTCAGTATGTCAAATTTCCTAAATCCGTATTATGCAGGAGCGGGTCACATATGTCGCACAACAGGTCCTTGACAAAAATTGGGCAAGTGTATAGTGTTTTAAAATGTCCTATTTTTGGAGAAATCATAATTTCCAATTTTTCAACACAGTAAATGGCGAAATTGTTGTTTGTTAACATGAAATGAAATATAAATGACTCATTTATAATATTATAATTTTCTTTTACCAATGAAACTGTAACATTAATGCATTTTATCCATAGTGTGCAAAGACAGGAGGAAATCTCATAACGTTAACATATACAACAGCAACAGCTGTGAAAGAAGAAGGAAAACTGCTTTGCCATCCAGAGGTTATTACTGAAGGTAACGCAAGGGTATTATGATTTTACAATATTGCAGTTCAGTAATTCATACAGCTTTGTACAGTAATATTTACTGATTTTTTTGGATATTTGGAAACCAGGCACCGAAGTTCCCAGAATCAATTACAGCTACAATGGACAAAAGCACAGATATGTTTATTTGACTGAGGCGGGGACAGTATTATCCACAAAGGTGAGAAGATAAACTGAAAAATAAAGAGTGTAATCATATCATTTACTCATTCACCAAACAGCTTAATCCTACTGGGGCTGTGGTGAGGCTGGTGCCTATTTCAGCCGATACTGAAATGGTCAGGCAGGGTACACCCTGAGCAGCCTGCCAGACCATCACATGGCAAAATACTGCTCAACCATTCACATTCACACTCACAACTTGGGTCAGTTTGAAACAACCAATCAGCCTAATGTGTTTGGCTTTGGATTGTGGGAGGAAACCGGAGTACCCAAAGGAAACCCACGCAAGCACAGGGAGAACACGCAAACTTCCCACAGAAACGCTTGAGCCTTCTTGCCGTGAGGTAGACATGCTAACCCTTACACCACTGTGCCACCATTAAAGAGGTCTTTTTGGATTGAATCACTTCGTATATTTTCGTGAAAATTTTTTCCAGGTTATCAAGTTGGATGTTGAAACAAAGCAGCAGGTTGAATGGAGCGAGGAAAACTGCTGGACTACTGAACCTATGTTTGTACCAAGACCTGGTGCGAGTGAAGAGGATGATGGTGAGTTAACTGAGAATTCTAACTTTTTACATTTCTCTCAGTGTGAAATGTGGCAGAAGTGGAGAAATTATTCAATCATGCATTTATTGGCCATGAGTTTAACTGGCTTGTCAATTTTCTGCTTGTGTTTAGGTGTAGTCCTAACCACAATCAAAAATGGTAATCCTGGCGAGTCTGACTTTCTTCTGGTGCTTGATGGGCAGTCATTCCAAGAAGTGGCACGGGCTAGTGTGAATGTGGAGCTGCACATAGACATGCATGGCTTCTTTATACCACAACATGGTATAACCTCTGCTTCTGAAGGCACAGCTATGTAAATTTCAGCCCACTGCTGAATATGTAAAGCTGAAAGCCACAGTGGTCTAACCCACAAAAACTGAAAAAATAAGAAGGTCTTTTTTTTTGTTTTTTGTTTTTTGTTTTTTTCCTCACTGATGTGGATAAGGTCTGTGCATGCCAGAATGGTCTCTTCACCTTTCTTACGACCTTGAAACATACAGTGAACATCATCCTTGATTTTTTTTATATTGCAAAAACTTTCATGACATTTTTCTCAAAAGCAGCTTTCTGTTTGTTACACCACTCTGGTTCTTAGCCCTTTATTTGTACTTGGGGCTAAATCGTCATGAATAAGAAAACAATAAAATCCTATGTAGACATGTTAAAGATAACATAACTGTAATTTGCTTTGTTTGCATTATTAAAGATGTGTAACTTTCCATTTCCCAAATGCATATTATGTTCTGGCTCATTTGTCGGCCACTTTGGATAAAAGTATCGGTGAGTATATATTGCCTGGCTAAAAAAGTAGCAATTTAGACTGAAACAAACACTGTAGTCAATAATATGTTTCAGTTGCCAACAATTCTTTTAGACCGAAATGATAGGGGGCAGATTGAGGCTCAGCAACCCCATGTGACAATAAAATGAAGTCACCAGATGACTTGAATATACTGAATGACCAAGTTAAAACATCAATGCAGTTTTTCTTACTTGATGGCACAGTCATAAAATTCAGAATGACACTGTCAATTCATTTTCACATATGAACTGGCACCGCTAAGTCCTGACTTTAACCTGACTTTTTACTGAAAGTGCTTGATATATGACTTAATGGCAATTATTTAATTAAGAACAGGCTCACTGGTGGATTTTTTAAATTCTTGATTTAATGGATTAAATGTTAAATATTAAAATATTTTAAATGGTAGATATGGGTATGTATGGTTCATTATGAACTCAAATGAGTTTTATTATATCCAATGTCATGCCACTGAGTGTCAGGAAGTACAGTGGATGCAAGGAAGAAGATAACTGTGTTAAGACAAATCCAGATACACAGCCCAAGCTCATAAAATATAAGACAAGCAGGAGTCAGTTGATGATACAAACAATACAGTAGAGAATCCAAAGGCCAGGGTTAAAGACATGCACAATCAGAATATCATAGAGATGGCCGAAGGTCAAAATAGCACATTTGAAAAATAGAAGAAAATAGAAGACAATGGCTTGGTATGCTGACGAGAGAGCAATACTTCACGGGGGTCTTTATATGGTGCAGGCAATTAGGTGTTAGTGGAAACATGTATTGGAGCAGGTGTGTCTGTCTGAGGGAGAGCATGTATTAGTAAAATAAATCCTGAAAAGTGTTATGTAAATTGAACAAAAATAAATAGATAATAATGTACCTGTTCATTAGTCCCCCTTAACCTGAATGAATGTCACAATTACTAACCTAACAACAGTAAAGGCTTCAGATAAATGCTTTAAATGCCTTTTAAAAATAAAGTTCTGGGTGCTGACAGTGCAAAAAACACATTTAGTGAACAGAAGCACTAATTTATTATTTTTTTAAAAAAAGTTTTGATTTTCTGTAGCTACTCACTGCACATGAGATGATGTCATAGCAACAGAGTAGCCAATCAGAAAGTGTAATTTCTATATCCAGTGGGTGTGGATATAATATTAATTTTCAGCATAGAAATTATGCACTTACAGCCTTTTAAAAAAAAAAAACAAAAAAAAAAACACATATATATATATATATATATATATATATATATTAATTCCTACAATCAAATATATGTAAATTCTGTTACTGAAAATGATTTTGTATGCTGTTCAATATGAAAGTCATTATATAACGACTGCATTATAAGCAAAACATCTGTTGTTTTTAAATGCGCTTTATAAATAATTGTGACTTGACTTGAATAAGGTAGGTCATGGCCCATCTATATTTTATCTTATACCAGGGCATGGACTTTACATGTTTGGACGGAACCTCTGAGGCACTACACGAGGCTTGTGGTGTGGTAGATTTAAGGTACTGATTTCTGTAATCGTGTGCTAAATGGTCTGAACTTCATTATGAAGGTGAAGCTTTTTTAGGCACTATATCCTTTTGTCTCTAATATGCTTTTGTTATAAAGATCAATTAAGCCTTGACTCTGTATTAACACAGTTGGGTTTTTAATTTATAGAGCAGTGGTGGCTTAGTGGTTAAGGTGATGGTCAGCAGATCAGAAGGTCAGTGGTTCAATCCCCACTATCACCACTGTTGGGCCCTTGAGCAAGGCCCTTAACCCTCAATGGCTCGGTTGTATAAAAATGTTAATTGTAAGTCGCTCTGGATAAGAGCGTCTGCCAAATGCTGTAAATGTAAATCAAAATCTGTCTATCAGCACTGTTCTGTGGTGACGATGAAGCGAGCTGTGACCTTTCCAATATGGCGGACACGTTTACTGGTCTACCATAACAAGGCGACTAATACACGTCATATTTGGGCGACAACAAAAGTCCGGGCATGACTTACCAAGTTCTCAGGCATCGTGTGAAGAATTTTTGTTTTTTATAGTTGTTTTGTATTATTATTGCTGTCAGTAGGTATATCGGCCAGGTCCGGTATGTCTCTTCACAGACTACTAAGATGCAAAGTAAATATTTGGAATAACCTTCAGTTATCACTGTTTGCTAGTCATTTAACTAGCTAGGAAGCTACTAATGTTTCTATAAGATTACTGATAAACGACTGCGCGTGCTTATCTGTCTTCTGCACAAAAGTGTGTCTTCATCCAAATGAAATTATACATTCATAAAATTTTAATGTTTTCTGTGTTTATATATAAATGTAGAGTTACATTAGTGTATATCTTACACTAAATAATCTTACTGTAAACTAGCTACAGCCGTTGCTAAGTGAGTAAAAACTGGAATTAAATGTTTTTCCTATGAGTCTCATTGCTGTAAATATAAACCATGGAATGGTTGTACTGTAAAACAAGGACATGTTTGTTAGCGGTATTGTCTAACTGGTGTCTCTGGCACTTGCAGACCCTTCAGGCGTTTTCATGTAGACAGACACAGAGGTCTTTTTCGACCAGCACTGAAGGGGAGACCCACATTACCAAAATACTGAAAGAGAAGTTTCCCCAAGCCTCATCTCTCAAAGTTGTGGATATTTCTGGTGAGCCACTTTTGCATAATTAACATCTTGTGATATTCAATGATAATTTCTCTGCTTTTGATTAGTTATATCGGTTTATTTCAGGTGGCTGTGGAGCGATGTATGAAATCCACATTGAGTCTGAGGAATTCAGAGGGAAACGGATAGTGCAGCAGCACCATTTAGTGAATCAGGTACCAAACAAATATGGATCTTAAATAGATTTAAAATCAGGGGAACAAAATATGTGCAAGCAAGTCACAATGCTGTCTTGATGTGTAAACAGCAGTGGCAATTGTCCCCTTTTTTATTTAATTATTTTTTTAAAAAAATGTTTTGTTTTTTTTAACCGAAGCGGTTAGGTTGCCGGGCTCACGATCGAGAGATCATGGGTTCGAATCCCCATTAGGATCCCCACCGTGCTAAGACCCCTGGACAAGGTCTTAACCACAAGTGTGCGTCTGTCCATCCAGCAGTGTAAATGGGTACCAGTAAGAAATACTGGGAAAGTAACCTGCAAAGGACTAGCATCCCATCCAGGAGGAGTTGAACTCCTAGTCACTTCACGCTACAGAAACCGGGGATAAGCACCGGCCTGATGAGCCACTAGGCTCAGGTGTAAAAGCCCAACAGACTTACCATAGATCCTCATGATATCATAGCAGATGTGTTGCATTTATTTATTTATTTATTTATTTATTTTTTAGCTCCAAAAACAGCACTCAAGTTTGCATAGTGCATGGATCCTCATGATTATGCATATCAAATGCATTGCATAATATGTTCAAGATAGAGAAAAAATGTATATATATATATTAATATGTAAATATGAATAGACAAAAATCTGATTTTAGCATTTTTCATTGTTTCCACATAGCATGATCAAAACTCACTGTTACACAGCCCTTAAGCTCTGCACGTGGCACCCCCCCTAAATACAAATATAGTTATAGTACGTTTCTGCGTTCATATTTTTTAAGGTTTAAAAGGACTTTTTCAAACTTTAGATTAAAAAAGATTTAACAGATGCTGACTTAAAGCATGTGCGAGCACTGCGATGAATCGTGTGGCATGATCATTCATGCTTTGAAATTCTTCTTTAATTAGCTTTTTTTGTTCCTGTGTAGTGTATATACCAAAGCTTTAAATGAAATTAAAATAAAAGCAGTACTTATGACCTGCCTCTGGCATATTAAAAATAGTAAAAATAAACTATTAAAATCTTGATGTAGTTTGCTTTTTATGTTCCCATGTAGTATATACTTAAACGACTGAGCTCAGGCTCGGTGGATGTCGTCATCCAGTTGGATAAATAACTGAATAATAACCTGGGACTTTGGGTGGTAGATTAGATATAGGCATAAGAGAAAATACTTAAGTAAACAATTCAATCACAGCGTATACGACTATGATAGTCTATGTTTAGGTTGTACCTGATAAAAAGTCTCTATCCTCACCTTATCAGTTATAACAAGAGATACAAAAGTTAGATATAGATTTTATAAAAAATTGCACATCCCTACCAGTAATCCTGCGGGCAGATTTTGTGTTGTTTTGTACTGAAGAGATAATGAAGCAATATCACGCAAAATGGAGTGTGGTAATCACAGTAGGGTCTTCTTTCACATTAAGTATTTACAGTATGAGACTGGATTACACTTGCAAGGCTTTTTTTTTTGTGTGTGTAAATTTACATATGTTTTCTTGCCGATATCTCCAACACCATCTTTAATACAGGTGTTGGGTAACTTTTTTGGTTACAGGAATGGGTATATGAAATTCTCTGACTCAAATAAAGTTCATTTGGCATGTTACCGTGTTTCCCCGATAATAAGACCTACCCCGATAATAAGACCTACCCTTACTTCAGCAGAACGGTCCAAAATAA
>JAOUQZ010000004.1:5767218-5777527 GCA_028564935.1 Neosilurus hyrtlii
ACTCACACACACACACACACACACACACACACACACACACACACACACACACACACACACACACACACACACACAGCCTTGATCTGTAGCCCATCAGTGGACTTTCCCCAGGCATTACCTAATGTGATTTGAGCATCATGTAGTCCAGATTTCCTTCTTGGTCGTCCTATTGGCAGTGATTCGTCAAACTGTTTGTTTCAGAGTTCATCAAGTCCTTTTTGATCTGCCAAAACACTTACTGCAGTGATGCAGTCTTACTGTAACATTAGCACTCCATACAATCAGTATGAACACCCTGAGCTACACACATAGCTTTACGTGCTGATTGATATGGCGAATAAATCCCTCGTACACATTCGAGTGCCAATAAATAACACTAACATGAGAAGCAGAAAGGAGATTAATGCACCTTTCATCTCTGTAGTCCCACATTCCTGTCAGGATCAGGAGAAAGGCAAATTAAATTTCTTGCTCATGTAGGACCTTACAATAGACGTGACTCGGGGGGCGCCAGGAGGCCACAGTGCAGGGGGTCTGAACAACCCAGCAGAGAAGAAAAGGCCCTGGGACCACTCCATCTTAATGATGTGGTTCTCATGGCTTTTAGATTGTCTTGTTGGAGGGATTCACTATTAAAATACCCTTGAACTTAATCAAGGACAGTTCCTGGCTCTCATCTTTCTTTGGACATTCATTAGTTTTCAGTGTTAGAGGCTGATTGTTGAACACCAAAACCCAAACTGGTAGCATAATTCATTGAAAAACAACATAATTTAGGGTTGAATTAGAGATCCCTTCATGCTATTATTTTCAGTTTTCAGGTACAGAAATAAGCAGACTAACTTGTATTAATCACAAGACAGTGCTCGCTGTATGTACTCTTGTAGTCCCTCCCAATATTAATGTTACTCATTAGCAAAATAAGGTGTTCTAGCTCTACATCAGTAGTGGTAGTGATACTGAATGTTGGTGTTAGAACTTTTTATGAATATTAACATAGTTTTTTACCAAAGTGATCACAATGTTGGTGCAGCCATGGCCTAGTGACTAGAGGGTCTGGGAATTAAAGGTCACTAGTTCGATTCCCAAACCAGCAAGAAAAATCTGTGGTGGCGGGGGGGGGGGGGGGGGGTAAGCAGCACCTTCCCTTACACCACCTTCATGGCTGAAGTGCCCTTAAGCAAGGCCCCTAACCCCCAACTGCTCTCTGGGCACTACAATGTATGGCAGCCCACTTCTCAGTGTGTGTGTGTGTGTGTGTGTTCACTTTGGAGGGGTTAAATGCAGAAGGCAAATTTCCCTTGTGGGAATAATACAGTATATAAAAAGGAAAAAAACATATTGCCAACATCATATTGATATCAGTATAGATCTTTGTTAAAATACTAGATTAGACAGTAATGATGATCCCCCTCTTTCTTTTAGGATCTCTCCTGAAGGAGTGGACATTGTTCTCGATTGTCTGTGTGGTGAGAACACGGGGAAGGGTTTGAGTTTGCTGAAGCCTCTCGGCACATACATCCTTTATGGTTGGTGGATTTGATAAATCGTAGATGCATTTGACTGCAAGCATTTGTGTTTTTGAAGGTTTTTAAATGGATGAAAGGGAATATAGGAAGATAAAATGTACAAAATATAAAAAGAGAAAAATCCAAAAGTTTTACTGGGAACACATCTTCAACCAAAAGTGAAAAAGTTAGTCTTGCTGTACTTTTGGCAGCTGATTTGAAGACAGAGTTATAAAATCAGTGCCAGAAAGAGTGGCATAATTTTTGCCAAGGATTGGCTGAGAATCCAAAATCTGCTCAGTTGTTATGAGAGAGTTTGCAGAAAGTTTACATGGAGAACGTGTATTTCTTGCTCATTAAGGGAAATATGCATTTTTAAACCCATAAATTTTTGCTCCCTCCACATAATGGGGGGGGTTATTAGAATGGGTGGCGTCCGTCTCGCCGTCTGTCACTCTTTGGTTTCCGGATGATTACTTAGGAATGCTTGCTCAGATTTTGATGAAATTTGGTATGCGGTTTTGTCTTACAGGTACCTCGCCTGGGATTGGTGCACGCCAAAATCCATGCATAATTAGTGAGCCTAATTATACACAACCCTGGGCGGCACGAGCTGCGGTCTATTTTTTATTTTTTGTATTTTCCCCCTGATTTCCTTCCTTATTTAGTCATACCCAATTCCCACCCATCTCTGCCCTATCGACAGCAACAAACAGCTATGGCATCTACCAACCAGAGAGGTTGAAGGTCATCATGTGCTCCTTCTGAGGCATGTGATTCCAAATTCATGCAACATAAAGGGAGGTGTTGCACATTCATAGGAAAGCTAAACTTCCCCTTCTTCGAAATTCATGAGCTCTGAGATGCACATGATTGGCTAGTGTTGGTGTAATTGACAGGGAACAGAACATATGTCATCCTTTCCTCTATTATAGACCAGCCAATTATGCTCCGAGCCACAGAAAGTTGTGTCTCCAGATGATGAGGCTTTTCTTTTATGCCGCTCAGGAGTCCTTTGTTATTATTTTTAAAACCAATACTTCAATATACACTATATATATATATATATATATATATAATATTGTCGTGGTGAAAATATATGCATTATATGTATATATATATAAAATATATTTTTATTATGAAAATGTAATGCTAGTCAGTGTAAAAACTTTTGCACCCCAATGCATCAGTTAGGGATTAAGAAAGGACATGAAATAAAAATGAACATGAGCTGCCGTATGTGAAAGATAGATCCTTTTTATTTATTTTATAATTACACTAAATATTAAAAACTGATGATAAAATGGACTTTGACATTTTATTTATGGATTTATTCAAGCATCAATTATCCACATGTGGTCCAGTAATTAAACTTACAATGGAAATGTAGTAATAAAATTCATTCATAAGGAGGAAAAAATGATCAAAACCCTATGATGAATCTGGGTTGGAAATTTTTCATCGTTTGTGGTGAGCTACATGCAGCATACAGTATAACGCAAAGTTTTAGATAATACAGATAATATTAGTCATTAATAATCCCTGCGTTTTGTGTTGTAGCATGAAGCATTTATAACACGTGAGGAAGCTGTCAGGTGTGACCAGTACAACTTTCTACATCACAAATGAATTCATCCTTGTGACAGCTGAGACAAGGCCATTAACAAAACAGTCTGAAATCACATGTACCTGTTATTTCCTTTTATTAGGAGTTCTACCAACAGCTATAATTGTGATTTTCTTCAATGCTTGTAGGTTCTTCTAACATGGTGACAGGCGAGACGAAAAGTTTCTTCACCTTCGCCAAATCTGTAAGTGCTACACGGCCTGCCATTTCTTCCTCAGTTGGCTGATTTAAAAGCACATCCATTATAAGCACTTAAATTCTTAGAAATATGCAGATTTATCTCTCTGTCTTCAGTGGTGGCAAGTGGAGAAGGTTAACCCCATCAAACTGTATGAAGAAAACAAAGTCATGGCTGGATTTTCGCTGCTCAGTCTCCTCTTTAAGCAGGGCGGCTGCAGCCGAGTGAAGACTGCTGTCAGCAACCTGCTTTCACTCTACAGTGAGAAGAAAATCAAACCTTTAGTGGATTCTCTCTGGGCTCTTGAGGAGGTAAGCAGATATGTTATTGTTGTAGGAAACTATCAAAGCAGCAAATATGCGGTTACTTAAGGTAATGGTAGTGGGGGCTTAGTGGTTAAGATAATGAGTTACTGATCCGAAGGTCAGCGGTTCAGTCCCCACTAGCACCACTGTTGGGCCCTTGAGCAAGGCCCTTAACCCTCAATTGCTCAGTTGTATAAAAATGATAATTGTAAGTCTCTGGATAAGAGCATCTGCCAAATGCTGTAAATGTAAATAATGGTATAAATCTGCAGCATTTAAGTCCGTATGTAACTTTAGAAAGCCATTCAAGGCCAGTAATAAACATAAGAAGACACTACTTCTTGTAAACACTACTGGTTGGTAAAGTGAAGTGTAAGTGTAGCAGATTATTGCTCTATCAGCTTATCCTTTAAACCATCAGTACTGTTTCAGTACGAAAGCTGAGGCTGGCACCCATCTCAGCCGACTTTGAGCGATGGCGGGGTACACCCTGGTCAGCTCGCCAGACCTTTGCGGGTCTCACACCTAGGGGCGATTTGGACCCGCTGGAAACTGGAGTACCTGGAGGAAACCCTCGTAAGCACGGTGAGAAAATGCAAACTCCTCACGGAAACGCCCCGAGCCTGGGAATCGAACCTGGGACCTTCTTGTGAGACGGATGTGCGTCACTGTGATGCCTAGCTGAAATCTATACTTGTTTTATTCCTCATTTAAAATATTTGAAAGTCTGGAGGAAGGTGCATCGTAGCTGGTGTGAGTCAGCCAGAAGTGTATGCTATTCAAAGTTAACGCCAGTCGTGTACAATTCCCACTCGTCAAGTGTTGCCTCCCTATCACCTACGACAACCACCCCTCCCTGTCATACGATGCTACCACTCGCCTCTTTACGAACTGCTGCGCACGTGCATTTGGAGGTGGCTTTTGGTGAGAAAGCCCTATCCACCCATTTTGTATGAATGGGCTCACAGACGCCCATGTATTGGCTGGTGATTGCTGTGAATGACAGGGAATGCCATCCCTCCTTCACATGACAGCTTGGCCAATAAGACTCTCATGGACTCCCAGGCTAATGCTATCTGTGATGAATTCTAGACTCATTCCATTAAAATATGGAACCAAATCTAAAATCAAAGGGTTTGATGCAATATATAATATAGGCTACTTAAACAACATAAAGAGACTTAAGGAGACACATGTGCATGCAAGTTAACCTGCATCTGTCTTAAAATAAACAAATAAATAAACCCGTAAACAGCTAATTTTCCTTAGTATATACTAATATAGGGATTTAGGCAATGCCTAAAAGCAGAGCATCCCATAGGGTCTTTATGAATTGTGTAACACACATAAAGAAATTTGTTTCTTATTTCTGTTTTTTCTGTTTTTTCTGTTTTCTTGAAAAATCAGTAGAAACACAAAAAATATGCAGAGACATGTTTCCTTTCTACTTTATCACTCTCTCTGTCTGTCGGTCTCTCTTTGTCTCACTCTCTTTCTTTCTCTGTCTCTCTCTCTATCTCTCTAATGTACCAAGCTGATGTTCAGACTGTTTACTTTTATGGTTGCTAAGCAAAAGTTTCAAATCACATGAATAGGAAAATGTAACATTTAACCCCTGGAATGATAATGCAAAGTATCATGTTACACTATATTTTTTGCACTTTGGTCAGTTAATTATTAAAGCAATGTTTTTCTTTTTATTAAAGTCGATCAAATTATGTAACAAAAATGGATTGTTGTCACCATAGCCTGTAGTGTCCTCAGAAGCAGATGCCATAATCTTCTCAGTATTGTCCTTCAGCTGATCTAGAGTATGAGGTACATTGTCACAGAAAGAGTTGTCCTTGAGGTACTTCATAGAAGCCATCCAAGTGGAGAAAGTTCTGGAGATTCAAAGGATAAGGGGAGTCAGCATGTCTGGATGTAAGTGTTGATGGAAGCTGAGCTTTCAGATACGTCAGGTTGCCTTTGTTGGTATGGGCTCTGTCCTGTTGAAACACTTGATAGTTGTAATCAAGGTTGTTTAGCTCGCAAAAGGCTAACAGATCACCTGGATTACGGTCAATGATTTGCTTCCTGTAGGCAAGTGATGTGACCTTCACACAGTTATGCTCTTCAGTCTCAATGCAGGAAGGACACACCAGACACATCAGGCCTCTGCCATCCAAGGAACCTCATATTTTGTTGATTTAAAGAGTACTGGTGTTGATCATTCTTAAAGCATAATTTGTGTGCATGTAATATGTTCAAGCAATACAGAGCTTATTTTAACATAAATTACCATAGAAAGCACTAATTTGGGTAATTTTATCCAGTGGATTACTAGTGGAGCTGAACCAATGGTTGGCAGTCCCCCCCCCCCAAATGACATGAGCTCTTTGGCCAGGGTTGTCCAGTGCAAGTAAACAAGCAAATCTATTCAGCAAGCGACATTTTAGGTGATTAAAAAAAAAAGCATCTATGGGTGAAGAAATGGGTGGAAATGGTTACCCATTTGAACCAGAGAGGGAGGAGTCTTGTGGAAATAGTGAGACGTCACATTCTAGTGACTCTGAGGATGCGAACACTGCCAGAGATGAGCATGATGGTAGGTCCAAAATGGCTTATGCAGGTAACGTTTTGCCAGCTCGACTTTCCATTTGTCAGTTGGTTTAGGAACACAAAATAAATGCTTTCTGTGATTTCTGCGTTTGTTGTTTGTGCAGCTCAGCACTGGCCCATAATGTGTTATGATGCACAGGGTCAGAGACGTAGCCAAGGCAATCCAATAAGTTTGTGTCACTACCAGGATGAAACTGCCAATAAGGAAGGCATTATGTCTCTGAGCATGACTTGTGTCACAGCACTCGCAAGTAGTTTGACAATGGGCAAGGATTGGTGGAGGGAACCGCCGACATCCTACGTGATCGTTTTAAAGAGCTAGTAACACTTATTCACACAGGTACCCTTTATGTAATTTTGGTTTGTTCCTATTGTTCTTGATCTGCCAGAATCTACACTATTCAGGTTAAGCAAGGTGCAGCTGTTGTTGTGCTTCTGCAGCATCTTCTGTATTGCTCTTGTTGTTGAGGCAGGTCTGTGAAAGTGACCGACAGTTTTGGGAGGCCATTCCTACCCTAACCATAAAATTTGTAATAGGTTTGAACAGTTTGCTTTCAGTCATTTAAATGATACTGACCCCTCTTCACTGGAGTGATAATAATAATAATTTAAAACACTGTCAGTTTAACTGCCAGATTAAGTTGTTGCTTTGCAACCACAGGCATACATATATCATTCTTTAAGGTTATAATATTCAAAATAAAAATAAACACATAATATTATTGTAGTATGTTTGTATGTTTGTTTAGCTCCCAAGCAATTGACCTTTTCGGGACTTGGGTTTGAGTCCCGGGCTTGGCAAGGGCGTGTCTGTGTGGACCTTGCATGTTCTCCCTGTGCTTCCTTGAGTTTCCTCCAGGTACTCCAGTTTCCTCCCACATATATTATATACATTTGATATTCAAATTCTAATTTTTGATTTGAATTGGATGATTTGAAGACTTTGAAGATTTTGAAATTGTTCATTGCCCCTAGTTCAGAGTGTGAATGGTTGTGTGTATGTTGACCCTGTGATTGTCTGGAGACCCCTGAACTGTTAAAAGTGAATGGCATGAAAGGATTTTAAAAATATGTATAAATAACCAGTAAGTTACGTGAAATTATTTGGAAAAAAAATTCAGCTTTGCAGACTTATTTAAAAAAAAAAAAATTATGTATTATTGAAATTATTGGTAAAAAAATTTTCCAGGTTTCTGTATCTGCTTTCAACTGTTTTACCCCGTACTGGGGTTTTATAGCAATGTGGCCTCATCCTGATGTCCTTCCTGTGGCTTCATAATTGAAAATTTAATGTTCCATCCAGTTATTTTTTTAAATCAGTGGAAGTGGAAGCTTGCTACCATTTTTGTCAAGTGCCACATGCTGCCAAACAGATGAGACACATTTATTTTGTATTTGATATGAGGAGATACAACATGTACTTCTCTGTCTGTTCATCTTTTAGAATAACATACTGGTTAAGGTTTTTTTTGGAGCCCCATCCCCACTACTCCAAAAGTGAACAAAACAAAATGAACACAAATCGAACGCTTTTTTCTTAGTCAGTGATTCTCTATTGTTCTGGCTTTATAAGCTGTCAATCAGTATACTGCTTCCAAACCAGCTGTCAGTCAAATTCCTCCTGAAGCCTAAAGCTAGTCAGGTGAAATGTGGGTAGCAACATTATTTTAACAGGAAGTGGCATGCCAAGCTTCATCTGTTCTGCAGTGCAATCAGGAGCTGTCAGTAAGAGGTCGGGATCGAATGACAGGTGTACTTTTCAGACCCTTTTTGATAGAGCTGGTTGGGTTTTATTATTTTTTTCCTGCCTACGCAGCCAGCCGGTCTTCCATCATTTTCGATTAAGATTAACAGACTGCGGAACAAATGATGATTTAAAGAACTGGCTATCATTTGTGGTTTCCTCAGTTTTGCTGTTTGTGGCAGTCTTTATTTTATGTTTGTATGAAATATTATGTCATCATACCCCAGACAGATTTTTTTTTACTGTTGTGTTAAATCTCGTTTATTTTCTTCTTCTTATAGATTTAATGTGGACTTGCATTAGGTATCTCTACATCATACACACACACACACACACTCACACTCACACTCACACAGTCATGGACATATATGTCCTTATGCTCGTCACTGTTTTCCGATATCCAGCTGGATGGAGTGTTGATATCTCACTGCTTTATTGCATCAACTGTGAATGTGTGTGAGTGAGTGTGTGTGTGAAGGAAGTGTGTGCTGGAAAAACAAACATGCATTAGGATTCTTTGTTTCTGTGTGATTTTACACACAGTTCCTGTCAACACGGGCTTCAGATTGTCATTTCTATTACATTTCTGTTTGTGTTTCAGAAAAGCCTTTTTACGGCTGCTGGGTGAGCAGTACAGGTTGTGTGAGTGTGACAGTTGTGTGTGAGACAGATTAGCTGAACTGATAATATTTCAATGTCAGTATTTATCAAATTTGCTGGAATGGCCATGGTAGTCATGTATCCACCAGCTTTGTGAGACTTTAGCATAAGCGAGCTACTTGGTGTGCTTTCTTTCAAAACCATTATGTCAGTTACTGGGACACTACAGAGTACTTGCAGCTTTTAACAATTTTACAGTTACTGTATAAAAGGAGAGAGATGACAGTGGTGGCTGTGGTTTAGGCTTTCAGTTACTGATTATAAAGTCGGGGCTCCACGCCCCAGTACCATCAAGCTGTCACTGTTGGGCCCTTGAGCAAGGCAGTTAACCCTCTACATCTCAGGAGCATAGATAAGGTAAAAGTGTCAGTAATTCTGGAAAGGTTTGTAAGGTACATAAATGTAAATATCGAGATATACAGTGTTTATCCTCTCATTGAGCTTCTCGACGAGTTAAGTGTACTGTAATCATACTTTACCAAGCCTAAATTCACTGTAAGTTTTTTCACGCTTCCATGAATTCACTTAGATCGATTGTAGCTGTTTTTGGGAAGCAGCCACTATGTGCTGGGTTTCTAATCATCTCTTCAAAATTACAGCAATGTTTTTGAAGGAAATACTGTATTAAGCACAGCAGTATAACTGTTGTCCTACTTCTGCTTGGAGTTTTGATCGCTTAGGAACCGCTCACTCCTGCAGATGATGGCATCATATATTCAACCTAAAGATATAATTAGAGACTGTGAAGATGCTGTTGATACAAACAGTTTTGCTACAGTGGTTTAGCACTACAGTTGCCTAAGAGGCTTCAACTACCATGAAGAGCTTCATGCTCAGGTCTGCATTCATGAACAGCTGATAACTACAACAAACTAGACTTCATGTTGTCACCCAAATGAAGATGGTTTCTCGTTTGAGTCTGTTTCCACTCAAGTGTTCTTCTTCATTGCTACAGGGCTTGCACATTAGTAATATATAAGATATATACATTTAGAGAAATATATAAGTTCATAGATAGGTTATTCTCTGAAACTGGTACCATAAAGTGTGACATTCACAATCCCCAAATTTCAGTGTAGTCCTGCTTATTTCCCTCTATATTGACCATGAATTGATGAACCATTGTTACAAAGACAGCGAGAAAACTACATCATGCAGATAACTGCAATTTTAATAGTAACAAATAAGAATAAACTTGTATGTAACACGAAATTCATATTCGAATTAATTCGTGTACGGACATGAAATTCGTAGCATTTGTTTTTGGTGAATAAATTAATTAGCGCTTGACTACATGTGAAATAAATGCACTTCAGAGGTTCACTCAAGTATATGACCGTCGTAAAATAGAACCTCACTTCTCACAGGAATAATGGGTCAGTATGTAACTGGAGTGGCCACCACTGGTTACGCATGGAACTGTAAATTAATGTGCGATTCTCACTTCACAAAGGAAGAAAAACAGGAATTTTTTATTTGAATATAAATTTTAATGCAAAAGCTTTATTGCAAGCACTACATTTGGCACCTTGTGTTGATACTTTGGCGATAGCATGGCATGAACCATAAGTAACAAAAAAAGTCACAATGTGTGTCCACATTTTGCAGAAAATCAATATTTCAGTAAATGGAATTGGAAAAATGCGTTGAAGTCATTAAATGGAAAAAAAATATCCTTCAACTATT
>JAOUQZ010000004.1:5782320-5809903 GCA_028564935.1 Neosilurus hyrtlii
TCTCTCTCTCTCTCTCTCTCTCTCTCTCTCTCTCTCTCTCTCTCTCTCTCTCTCTCTCTCTCTCTCTCTCTCTGAGGGTGGCAGTTGCATGTTTTTCAATAGTTCACAGCGAATGTCGACTAGTACTTTTCATGGAAATGCCCCTCTTCATGCATATTCTTCTCACAGTATTGTTGATATAATGTCATATACATTCACCGGCCATGTTATTACCCTTCAACCTTTGTGCATTTATCCAATAAGCCATTAATGAGCAGCAATGCTCTCCAATGTTCATTTTGACAGAATGAGGAAAGGGTGTGAGCTCAGTGACTTGTGGTATTCAAGTGATGGTATATTTGTTGGTGGCAGAAGGACTGGCTTGAGTATTTCAGAAACTGCTGATACCCTAGGGTTTTCATTCACAGCAAAGTTTTGAGTCCACACAGAATGGTCCAAAAACAAATTAAATCCCATCCAGTACTGTGGGTGGAAGTGCTTTTTTGAGGAGAGAGGCCAGAAAAAAATAGCCAGTCTGGTTCAATCTCACTGGAAGTCTACTATAAATAATAATAATAATAATAATAATAATAATAATAATAATAATAATAATAATAATAATAATAATAATAATAATAATAATAGAAATGCATCTTTACAGCTGTGGTGAGCAGAAAAGCATCTCAGAACATAACACTTCAAAGTTTGAGGTGTTTCCTTTCATGATACCACTACAGTTTGAATCAATACTTCCACCAAGGAGGTTATGTTTTCATCAGCCTTGGCTTGTTTGTTTGCTTGTTTGTCTGTCTGTTTGTTGCAACATTACTCAAAAACTTATGAATTAATTTTGATAAAATTTTCAGGATGAGTCACAAATGATACAAGAAACAGTTGATTCAATTTTGACAGTGATTCAGATTATTGTCTGGATGCAGGGAATTTTTAAAGATTTTTTAGCATGGATGATGTAGTTTGTTGGTGTAATCATTCCTTTACCCTACTGTACAACTTTTAGGCCAATTATCCCCAAAATAATTCAATTATTAATACTTCCTCATCCGAGCATGAGCACACTTATTCATGGCCCTATACACAATATCATATAAAATGCTGAGTGTTTGCATTGTAGGGCTCTAATAATAAACAAATGTTGCATTTATAAAAATGCATACCATATGGATGTACTGAATGGCCTTGGCAGAGATCTGTGCTCTCTGAATGCTTTTCTAATTTACAGTATTTATTTAATTATTTGAATAAATGAAATAAATTTCATTTGTATTTATTAAAGAATTACTCAGCAAATGTTTTAGTCATTTACAGTTACATGCAGTGCTGTAGGACATGTTACTTATGACTATCACTCATGTTACAGAAGCTCTAACCAGTTATTCTGTTCCCAGTTTCTCATTTATCACTCTCTATTTTTAAATAATAAAAAACACAAAAATCATCTTTACATTCATTTCATTTTATTTTCCAAACCCTTCATTAGGGTCACAGGAAGGCTGGAGCACAAAGCAGAATATATTCTGAACAGAAACACCAGTTCTTCACAGGGCCGACACATTCAGTCGAGCCAGTCGAGAATATCCTAATTAGTCTAATCTGCATGTCTTTGGACTGTGGGAGTAAACCAAATCACCCAGATGGAAATCACGTAAGCACAGTGAGAACATGCAAACTCTACACAGAAATGCTCTCTCTGGGCACGGGCTCAAAACCAGGACCTTCTTGCTGTGAGGCCAGAGTGTTAACCACTTTTTTTCATGCCACTGAGAAGACTTTCTTGTCCCGAAGCTTAACATGTTAAATGCTGGCACTGGAGACTCCTTCCCAAAATACTAAATCTCCTCAAAAATTATTACCATGTCAATAGTAAACATTAGTATGTACTACATGGAAATGGCACAATCTGATCTGCTGCGCTATCTCAGGATTAAAAAACATCCTAATTTAATAAGACTTGAATCAAACGGACCAACAATTACAGATTGTCACGGTCACTTAGAGCAGGTGACGTCACACTTTTAAATGTGGGGGAAATCCTAAAAATTCTCTTTATTATTTGCTTTTCTTGTTTCCTCATACTGTATACTAAAACTTCTTTACAAAGTGCATAAACAGTTAAAGACACTCAGTTACACAACTCCTGCAGCTCACCTGTGTTCATCAAGATTTAAATAATGCAAGAAATAAATCATAAACATTTAGAGTGCTTTTTTGCTTAAGTTCCTGTGTAGTATATACTAAAACAATTATTCACCCCAGGCTTGGTGGATGTCTTTGAATTGAATTGTCCTATTTAGCGGCGTGCACTTCACGTCAGCTCATAATTGCTAATTCTGAGGAAGGTCTACCCTACTAATGTATTCAAGTGGGATCATTAATATAACCCTATGATGCAAGAAGTATTTTCATAGCTACTGTTACAGAGCCTTAATCAACACCCCAATTCGATGTTGAACTCAAATATTTCCTTCACTGACAAATTAGTATCATTATAAATTAAATCATAATAAAGGTGCTTTTTTTTGTTGGTATAATTATACCTTGATCTTAATTACTGCTTATTAATTCAGATGTTTCTCCAGACTAAACACACTTGTAATTAACATCAGTTTTTGAGTAACCACTGACCGAACTTTTGTATGTATGTGTATTTGCCACTATTGCCAACACATCCCCATGACACGACGCATTAACCAGGGTATATGGCTTGTATAGCTTGGTCTGTGGAAAATACATTAGTGAAAAGTCGTCTAAATTGTTGCTTACACCATTCATTCGATTTTCCATGACTGACATTTTCTTACTCTGCTACTTATTACGTATAACAAAATCAGTCCCATTTATGATCCATAAAATTTCATTAGGGCTTTATTGGTTTTCCTTCTAATTTAATTACTCTGTCCCTAATACTTTATTTGCCATGAAACGAAAACTTTCATGGGTGAAATGACTAGTGAGATTTCTAATAGTATGGAACTATGGTATGGTTGGCAAGTCATTTTTTTCTGATAATAAAATGGTAGGTTGTTTGTGAAAGGAGCACCCAGTAGAATTGTACAAAAGGAATCTGACCTTATGTAGCACTAGAGAGATTTTATTATCAGAGGAAGCTCATTTCCTGAACCTGTGTAGGCTGAATGTCTAATAAAGGATGTTTTTCTTGAATTATTGAACTGATTTTTAGACATGTGACGCAACCTGACCGGTAACCCTCAATTTAATTTGATATAGCAATAAAAATTGCCACAAAGCAGCTTTACAGAAATTTGGTTTTAATTTTAAGAGACAAAACTCATTAAAAATGACATGAAGAAGAAACTTTGAGAGCAGGTATGCGCAGATGGACTTATTCGAGTCTTGAGATGATCACAGGACAAGCTTTATGAATACAGCAGCAACTCATAGGTACAAAATTATAATAACAATAAGGGGTGCTGGAAAAAAATCGATTCACGTCTGAATTGTGATTCTTATTTATTAGCATTCTGAATCGATTAAAATTTTCAAGAATCTATTTTTAAGAACACGTTTTTTCCGAGCATTTCCAACCTTACTCACAATGCGTGCCGTTTGTCCAGATGCGGCCTACGACATGAATTGTTCCAGTGAGTGGCAGATACAGAACTAGCTTTTAGCCTAGCTTTGACATGGATGAGGAAAAAGAAATACAGTCAGCGCCGTCTTCGCTGAAGGCAAATGCTTTCACTTCAGATTTTACACTTTCCGGGTAAGAAGGAGCTTGACATGACATATGCGGTGTGCAAAATCAAAGTAAAGTATTTTGGGAACACTTCAAATTCCCGAGCCCACATCTTACACCATCACCCGGAGCTAAAAGAACCGGAGCAGCAGCACGAACAACTCCTGACCAACACACACTCTATAACTTCATTAAACTCCCAACCAACTCTGAACGAGCAAAGTGGATCAGTACATCTACAAAACCAGCTGTCTAGTAATATCATTTCTTCGAATAGAAGAATGTAGTTACTCGTTAAATTGGCACCCTTTGTTTGTAATGGTTATGAATCAAACATCTGTTTGAATCAAGAATCGATTCTGAATCAAATCGTCACCCCAAGAATCGGAATCGAATTAAATCGTGAGTTGTTGTTAGATTTACATCCCTAATAACAATGTAAGGTGAGTTTATACTACATGAACACATTGTACAATCTGATCGGTCTGGGGTTTAATCTGAGGATTAAAAACATTATCTTGAGTGGATAATGCTTGACATAAAAAAGACGGTCACTCATGGTGTTTCACAGTCACTTGTAGCATCATTACATGTCACAGTCACATTTCCCAGTCACATGGCAGCATCATTATCATGCTTTAGAAAAGAAAAATAAGCCAAAAATCCTTGTTAGAGGCATATACTAACAGTTTAAATGATCTTAAAAATATGTTATTACAGAGATTTACAGTTACAGCATTTGGCAGATGCTTTTATCCAGAGTGACTTGCATTTTTATCTAACACTGGCAGCTTGGTGGTATTGGGACTTGAACCCCTGACCTTTGGATCAGTAAGCCAGAGCCTTAACCACCTAAGCAATCACTGCCCTATGTAACAGAGATGGACAGGGCTTTAATACCAGAAAGATCATGATATGCTCTCCAAGCAGATAAGACGAGCACTCTAAATTCTGAATGAAATTCTTTGTGTCAGCTTAGTAAATGATTCGGTTGCGCGATATGCACATATAAATGGTTTTCTCTCATTGTTAATGGTCTTAACTGATCAGTGTGAGCTGTCATTATGGTTTTTTATCCAACAATATATTCTTTCAAACATCAATACTAAAAATGAACCCTTTCATGTCAAGACAAATGTTCATATTCATTGTTCAGATGTTTCTACCTTTATTTTTTTTTAAGCCGAGCATTGCGACAAGGGCAAAAAAGCTTATAAAGGCAACAACTTTAAATATAGTGTATGGAAAAACAAAGAAGATCAGCTTTTTCAAGCGTGGAATTGGTATTTCGAACAACCAGAAAAAGCACCAGAATCTTTGTCGTCAGTTGTGAACTCCACCATCACGTGATTATATTTTGTGAAATGATTACAGAATTTCGGAGAAAAAAACAATCACATATTTTTACTGAGATTAGAGTAAAAAAAAATCTCTAAAGTTTAAAGTCAGAATTTTTCTTTCAGTACAAAACCAGCTTCACTTCAAATTACAAATCCTGATTATGATACAATGATTTTTTTTTTTTACCAACAGACAAAGAATTTCCTTACTTTGAAACCCATTTCATAAATATAGCTTTATAAGCACATTTGTCATTCATTTTGACAAATCTGAATTTAAACTAAAATTATATTTCTGATTTTTTTCCCCCTCAGAAATTCTAACTTAAATCTCAGAAAGAGTTTTCTGGAAACAAAAAGGCCCCCATGCACGAGTAGAAAAATATGCCCAGCTGTGGCCTTAGTATGCTTCTGTCATTTTTGGGAGCTGTGTTACAAACCCTTTTCAGGAAAAAGTAGCCAAAGGAAAGAAAGTAGCTCAAAAATTGTTAGAAGTTGCCATGTGATACCATGTGTAGAACGATTTCTGAATTAATGAATAGAAAAAAATACATTTGAAATTATTTCTCAAGGAAAGAAGTAGTGTTTGGTCATGGCAATACAAACATGATCCTTGTGTATTTATAAGAATATTAAGTCACCATGAAGTCCAGACAAATAAATGCTTAAGTGATAACACTGGAATGACACAAATCATGGTATTTCATTGCATAGTCCTCCTGATAGGTATCTGAGGCTGGCGTTATGAGTAAGGGCTAAATCAACTTCAGCTATAGAGAAAACAAATAAACAAAAGTTTCCTGACTAAGCTCGGGAGAAAAAGAAAGTAAGTTTAACAATGAGTTTTCTTTTCAGTGCCTTTCACTGAACTTCTGTGTTTATTTGTATCACCTGTTTTATTCGTTGAATTTAACGAGTTCATTTAACGAGTTCATGTTCCGTGTTACCATTCATGTTTCATCTTTTGCTGTGAATGTTTGTCTGCATACCTGAGTTTGAGTGTGTTTTTTTATTCTGTGCGAGTCTGAGTGGTGGTTCAGTGTCATTATTAAGAATAAATCTGATTTTTCCCCAACAACCAATCAGCATCAAGGACATGGGACAACCACCCAAATCATATTCCATGGCTATGGTGCTCTGCTCATGAGCTCTGCTATTAACTGTAAGGATATTTTTGAGAACCTTAACTCAAGGTTCTGGGGACTGTCCTCACTTAATTTTTTAAATATTTTTTAGTCATTCATTTATCAAAAGTTTGATTTGTGAATATATAACGCTTAACATAATAGTAATTTTAATTAGGCTCTATATTGTTCTGGCTATTGAATGATGTTTACAGTGAGATGCAAATTGAAGTTTAAATGAGTTTAAACTCATGGAAATGTTTAAAGAATGTATTTGTTCAGCCAAAGTTAAGAGCCAGAAGCAATAAAAAAAATCGCATCTGGCAAGCTTCTTTTATATTGATAGCTCAAAGCCTTTTGTTAGATTGTGCATGATGGTCTTTGGTTTTTGATTGCATCACTGTAACTAGGGGGAAGAACAATCAGATGCTTGTAGGAGAAACTTTGACCTCAACATATGAGTCATTACCACCTCCATTCCCAGCAGCATGAACAGGCTACAATAAATATGGATTTACTCCTGGGGCTAAAATGTTTATCTTCATGCATCACAGCCAGCTCTCTCTGAATACCCACTTTTCATAAGCCATTGAAATTCCAATGGATAAAACTAAAGCAGCACATGCCTAAATAATGAGTGACTCAGATCATTTCTCCTGTAAGAGTCAACTCATTTTGACTCAGTGGCAAGACAGTGTTTAACATTCTTCGCGACCAAACAATTCTCCATATCGTATACGAAAGCTGAAGTCTTTAATTGTTTTATCATTCATACATAATATTTTCAAAGTAGACAGTCATATTACTGTGTTGCTAGCTTGCCAGTTAGCATCAGGCTCTATGAGGTTAGCATACTAATACAAGTTATACAATTTCATTCATCCTAAACACAAAAAGCAACAAAACAAGAAATTAAAGCATTTGATAGTAAGAACCTAATACACTTTTTAATTTTCAATAATTAAACCTTTTTTCATCAAACGTGACTTTATCACCTTCTTGTAATGAACAGGAAGTCTTGACGGCGCACAGCCATTCTCTCACTAGGCTTCTCTGGGACAAGGGGGACAGGAGGAACATGGATATTATAAGATAAGCTACTCCCCGTGGCAGACGGCTCTGCCATGTCCGAGGCACTGTGGCCCTGAGCTTTAACCTTTATTTAAGTTTCCTAGTATTTATGCTGTATCCTCTATCTCTACGCTTACAACAGCATACATATTGAGAAAATTAAATGAAGTTTACAGTTCAGGGCAATAGTATTTCCACAGTCTGCTGTGGAGTGTAGCCTATCTGTCTAATCATATCTATGAGAAGGATAATTAGATGATTGGTGGTCATGTGCCATATTTGTTCAACTTATCCTGATGTCAGTGTTGGATAAATTGGCTTGTAGAAGAATACTAAGAATCTGCTGATGGCTTTACACCAATCAGAAACGAGAAAATATTTTTAATAAATATTTTAAATGTTTTTAATTTCCCGATAGTGGACAAATCAGATTGGACCATTCCAGTCATATTAAGCAATTCTTACTTATTAGCTTCAATAATAACAATATTTAAAGCTAGTTTGCAAACACATGTAGTTTAAATGTATATACTGTATATAAAAAAATGGTATTCTAGCATCACTCGCTGCTTGCAGGTTAAGGGTAGCTAGATTGAAATTCAGCTAACAAGACGTTCAATAGTCCCGTGAAACAAGAAGATCTATGACTTTATTTTAATTCAAATAGTCACTTATTTCCTGAACTGCTTAATCCTTTTCTTACGGTCAAAACTGGGCAAAGGCAGGGTACACCCTGAACCACTCACTAGACCATCGCATAGGGGCATTTTGGAACAGACATTTAGCCTGAGGTGCATGTCTTTGGACTGTGGGAGGAAACCAGAGTACCTGGAGGAAACCCATGCAGGCACATGGAGAACATGCAAACACTACAGAGAAACATGTATTATAATAAGATATGTATAATATATTATATAAGTAACGTTTTCATCATGTCTTTAATCAGAAAGGTTCCTAATGTAAATTTTCTTCTCTATTCGATGAGAATGTTGCCACCGGCTCTGTAAGGTTATCCCAGTGACTGTGCAGCTTATTGAAAATCAGCCAAGAAGAGCTTGAAGATAGTTCGCAATGATGTCTTGCAAAAAGTTAATGATCCTGCAAGCTGTTGGGAAGCCTGGTACTTCTCAGCGGGGAATATGTTAATGGACAGTCTCTCCATTCCTCAGGTTTGAAAATAGATTTGCTGGAAGCAGTTTCCTGGTTACCGTAAGTGCGGAGTTGAATCCAAAGGCGATCGTTTAACTGTAATGATCTTGCTAATTTTTGTTAACGCACCTTTGCATTTTAATATATACTTCATGTACTCTTTAGTTAAAAATATCATATTGATAACTTTTATTATAGTCATTGCAGTTTAGAGAAGGTTTCTCCTGGCATTGGGTGTGCACGGGAGAAAGATTATAGAAGGAAAACAGAAATAACACTGACTCTTCACTAAACTATCCTAAGGTACAGTCTGCCAGTTAACACTGAGATAAGAGTTCCTGAGTAATGTAATGAAAGAGAATTTGGAAATCAAAATAAGTTTCATAGGGATTTAGGTTTCTGCTTGGGTTCCTAACAGAAAACTTCAGCATTTCATAGACTATATATATTTCTTGGTTTAAAATCTACTGATTTTATGGATCCTTAGATTATATCATAGGGCACGACATAGAATCAAGAGTTTAATCACAGAGGTGTCCATAGCCGGGAGACCATGAGAGCTAATTGGCCGAGCTCTCAGGGAGGGAGTGATGGTATATGCTCTGTTCCCTGTAACTTATTAGGGTCACTAGCCAATTATGGGCTTCTGTGTGCTCATGTATACAAGGGGACAGAGTGTGTTAAGCTACTTCCGACAAAGCATGAGTGGTGGTTTGAAAAAATGTGGTCAACATTGTCTATCCTTGTTAGTATGGTGGTATGCTTTTAGCATATGTGGCATAGTCGTTCAGGTGTGCTTATGATGTAATTGACGTAATTGACGTTGTTCATTTTTCGGATGACCTCATATGGGCCATGGTATCTTGCTTGTCCAAGACAAATATGTCCCTATCAAGAACAAAACTAATTCAGCAACAGAGCAATGATCCTTTGTGAGTGTCTCTTTGATGCTGCTCTTTCCGAAGGGGAGTTGACTAAAACCCCAGTCGGCTATTCGGCCAGAGAATCGGTGCAAGAATTGTTGGGATTCAGTCCATTCCATTTGGTATACGGTCACTCAAGGTTTTTTGGGTTTTTCTCGCAGTGGACAAATTCTTCAACCACTTCGAGAAAAACGCAAAAACCTCGAGTGGCCCCAAAAAACATAAACAATCCTACTGCCGAGCATGTTAACAGACAAAGGCCAAGAGGCATTTGCCTAATTGTCATAGGAGGACAGTCAGAACTATGAAGTGGTCAAGCCTGCTATCCTGAAGGCTTATGAGCTAGTGTCGGAAGCCTATCGCCAAAAATTCAGGACCCATCGTAAGCCAGACAACTACACTTATGTGGAATTCGTTACTGAAAAAGAAATCCTATTCGACAGATGGTGCAGATTGAGTAAAGATGACACCCATGAGAAGCTAAAACAACTCATACTGATAGAAGACCTCAAGGGATACGTGTGTGACGACCTCATAACCTATCTGAATGAACTTGAAGTAAATACAGTTCAAGAACGTGCCGCCCTAGCTGATAGCTACACTCTTACTCATAAAAAGTGACGATGGCTACGACAGGGCAAGGCGTTACCCTGATCAAACACCTGAATCCTCCAGCAGCCATCCTAAGTCCGGAGAGTGGTCTTTGCACTTTTACAGTTAATATAAAACTCTTTGTGACATTATCAACATACAGCACAAGTGGTAGGCCTTGTCATAGTAGGAGGAAGCATTTGGTGACCTATGCCCTGCCTGCTTGACAGTCATTATGTGATAGGGAAGGGATTTTTTCATTTTCCAAACCGCTTAAAACTTTTTTACAGTTGCAGAGAGGTTGGAGACTATCCCAGCCAACTCCAGGCAAAGGCAAGGTGCACTCTGTTCCCATACCATGCAACAGTTCCCCAGGCAATCGCAAGGCCAACACACACACATACACACACACACACAACCATTCACATTTACACGCACACGTAGGGGCAAAATGAGAATATCCAAACTAGCCCAGTTTGCATGCTTGGACTGTCGGGGGAAACCAGAGTACGCAGAGGAGACCCATGCAAGCACGAAGGGAACATGCAAACGCCACCCTGAAACACCATCTGTTGGCACGGGGCATGAACCCAGGACCTATTACCTGTGAGCAGAAGTGCTAAACCACTATGCCACCATGCTGCCAGAAGAATGTTTTATGGGTGGGAATTGGATATGTCTAAATTAGGGAGGAAATTAGGGGAAATCATTTTACTAATTAAAAGGATATTAATCAGGTTTTCTATGATAAGCAAACCTCCAACCACAATGACTTTACATAACTGGTGGACTTTGTTTTTATACATTGGTTTGTCACTGTATTGTCACTGTTGTATTAAATGGCAGTCTACTGGACTTTAAGATGTATTGCACTGTTGAACCCATGGCCAAATGGCATAGTTTTTTTTGGCATATGAAAAGCTAGTGAAAGTGAAAATAAACTTGTTGATCCTCCCTATCACTTGGATCCACTCCAAAATGTTTTGGGTTCTTCTTGGCCCATGCTACAGCCTTCCACCAGGTTTCATGGAAATTAGGTCAGTAGGTTTTGTGCCATCCTGCATAAAAGCAAACAAACTTCTTGGCAAAGGTAAAAAGCACATTAATATAAACCTATTTTTTTTTGTTACAGCTAATGGTACTGTCAGAGATAGAAAATCTTGCCTATTTTTACCCTCTTGTAAGAGGATGTAATCATTCAACAGTGCATTCTGACAAGGTCAGACTACAAAAATAACATTTGCAATCTTCTGGAAAAACTAATTTAAATAAAAATGGCCTTCTTCACAAAGTTCTTGTAATGTTTGGTGCATTCAAAAGACACAATCCTCCCACTAATTACTGTAAGTAGGGAGAACAGACACAGACACCAAGAATAATCTGGCTAATAATTGAGCTAGCTAACAAATGCACAGTAACAAGTAAACTAAAAACAAGATAAAGTGGTTGGAAACTTTCAAAAACAAACTTTTTATCAGGTGTGAATTTATGTTACAGACAGAAGAATCTTCTTTTTCTTTCTTTCCCCAGTCTTTCTTCTTTGTGTATTTTATCTAGTCTGTGTACTTTGTTCTTCAGTTTGGAACAAGCCAGATAATCCTAGCACAAGAGATGCACCAACTCCTGTTATTAGGAACCATCCAGCTATCATCAGTCCCCCAAATTAAAGAATAAATAAATGCATTCTTGAATCAGATAAAATGACATCATCTATCCTGGATTTTTTTTCTCTTCAACTTATTTCTGGTTATATACACAATATAACTTTAAAAAAGATCAAATTTAGGCTGAAAAGGGATTTTTGATCATGTTTTAGGTTTTATAATAATGCCGTATATACAGTACTCTTATTGCACTGCACTGTATAATGCTTGATTCGGTCGGTCAAAAGGTGTAGAATAATGTGCTACTACATCAGGTCTGAAAATAGTGCAGCATCTATTTTAGATCAGATAAATATATTATTGGGCCTGTTCTAATACAGTATCATTTCCAGTAACAACAGCATGGGGAATTTTACGGTGGATTCTTTGAGTATAGTGTTGTTTAGGAGTGTGTGTACTTGCTGATGTGGTGAAGTTTCCTGTAAAGAGAGTCTCCAGTGTAAGTACTTGGAACAAACATAAAGCTTTAGCTTAAAGTTTCGGGAAAAGGTCTCGGGAAAAATTTCATGAGAAATTTGTGCTTTGCAGATTTAAGTCACTAGAGGGTTTTTTTTTAATGAATTATAAGATAAAATAAAACTAAATAAATCTAAAAGAAATATAATATAATAGATGCTATAATCTAATCATAAGATTAACAGGAGCTGGCATGTCTCGTAAACTATTTAAAAAAAGGTGTTGGTAGATTGCTGTGGTTTTAGATTTTTATGTATTTCACTTTTGTTTGTATTTTGAATTTTGTAATTGTGACCATGGGTGAAAATGCACTAAATAATAAAACCTTATTATTATTATTATTATTATTATTATTATTATTATTAGCAGTAGCAGTAGTAGTAGTAGTAGTAGTAGTAGTAGTAGTAATTCATTCATTCATTCATTAATTTTTTACAACTGCTTATTTCTTATTATCAGGGAGGGGAGGCTGATGCCCATTTCAGCAGACACTGGGTGAGGGCGGGGTATACCCTAGACAACTTGCCAAGCCATTGCAGGGCCAACACTCACATAGCCATTCACAATCATTCTCACACCCAGGGGCAATTTGGAACAGCCAATTAGCCTACTATGCATGTTTGAAAAAATGGGAGTACTCGAGGAAACCCATGCAGGCACAGAAAGAACATAGAAACACCCTAGACTGGGTATCGAACCTAGGCCTTCTTGCTGTGAGATGGACGTGCTAACCACTGCGCCACTGTACCACTATTATTATTGATATTATTGATTTTATTTTTTTTTTGATTTTGCTATATTGTATTAATCCCACAAGGGAAATTATTGCCTCTGCATTAAAACCATCCAACGTGAGCACACTTGTAAACAGTAAGTACACACACTCAGAGCAGTGGGCTGCCACACACATTGGGGCGCCCGGAAAGCAGTTGGGGGTTAGGTGGCTTGCTCAAGGGCACTTCAGCCATGAAAGTGGAGGAAGGGAAGGTGCAGCTCAGTCCTCCACCACCACACATTTTTCCTGCTGGTTCAGGAATCAAACCAGCGACCTTTCAGTCCCAAAGCTGCTTCTCCAACTATTAGGCTATGGCTGCCCCCAATAATAATAATAATAATAATAATAGTTGCTAATAATAATAATAAGTGCAGTCATAGGGGATGAGTCAACTTTAGTGATATAACAATTTATTTCTAACTTAAACCTGAGTTAACCACATAAATCTACAGGAAAGAAATCCACCAAGAAGGCTGAATTATTAATGCTATTTTCAAAACTTAGTGCTCTAATTTATCCGATTGCTTGCCAAAAATAACGCTGCACTACCACTGATGTAATTTAAGAGCCAGGAAGCTTTTAGAACTGAATTTGGCGCAGCCCAATATTCATATTCCCAGGCGATACTGAGTCAAAGGTGCACTTTAACAACGATATAGCCGGGGAGTAAGACCTGGTTCGCAATGATGAAAAGCAAGTTTTGTGATTCGAATGATGTTCTTCAACACAGGTTAAAGCTGTAAATCAGGTACATTATCATACAGTGTGGGTGCAGCACACAAAATATGCTTTCTGTCCATGAAACACTGGAGAGACTCATCAGAGTGATTCAGCAGCGAATAATGAGTCATGTTTCTACCAGAACAACAAGCCAGCTTTTCTTCTGTCAAAAACAGATATGACTCAGTAATATATTATAAAATCAATATGCTTGGTTTTTATTCACATAGACAATCAAGGTTGTTTATTGTTAAATTTGCATATTGTGTATATATTCCATAAACCATATGATTCAATAATGGCACCATGTGAAGGGTCAGGCTTTTGTTTGTGGGAATTATTAGCCTGAAGAACTCAATACATTTTTATTGTTCCTGGAGCAGTAGCTTCTTTCCAAGGCAATTAATCCTTTTTCGCAATGCCTCAGAGGTGAAACTGGATGTGAGTCGGGGGAGCTGGAGACATGTCGATTCATGGTTTATGAGGTGAGCGATACTCAGCGAAGGATGAGCCATGAAAAACCGAGCATGGTTTGGCACTGCTATTAGAGCTGAAGCACAGTGTGTGTCCTGTTTCAGGCTGCATCTGCTGTAAGAACTACAGAATAAGGATTATGAGGACAGTCCTGATTATACTGATTATAGCCAGTGTGCAATAGAAACAGACACCAAACAACAAGGAAAAAATAGCACACTTTATAAACCATTATTTGCATTCTTGATATTGATTTTTGGGACTTAAACATTTTATGGTTAGAGGAAAAAATTCACAGTGAAATATATATTGTCATTTTGATATATGTGTGATGTTCTTAGCAATGCTGGTGCTTATTTTACAGTATTTTTCATATTTTTTGTATTATCATACAAAATTATATCATCCATCTAGGTAACAAGTTTATCACAGGGCTAACACAGACACAAACAACTATCCACTCCTAGGGCCGATTTAGAGTAGCCAGTTGACTTAGCATGTCATTGGATTGTTGGAGGAAACCAGAGTACCCGGAGGAATCCCACACAAGCACAGAGAGAACATGCAAACTCCCTTGGCTGAGATTTAAATCCAGAACCTTCCTGCTGTGAGGCAGCAGTGCTAACCACCTGTGTTATGTATTCTAATTATTTGTATTTATTTGTTTGGGGTTTTTTGTTGTTGTTTTCAAGAAATTAATGGTTGTCTGTCGTACGGAAATCACAGAAGGACATCACTAGTGAAATTTTTTAATAGGATAAAATAAATGAGCAAAGGAACAAAGAAATAACTCTAAAGTCTCATTTCCAAAACCAAAAAGAATAAGAGCTTCTTTAGTTATTGCGGTTTTTAAATTTTATTAATGAAAAATTCAGCAAAGAAGTAAGAGAGTCGGCTTATTCCAGCAAAAACGCCCTGCAGTAGAGACTCAACCCTGCTAGTTATGTAACTTTTTCTGACTATCCTGATAATGATATAAGCATAAAAGTCAAAGAGTTGGAATCTTTATTTTAAATAAATTTAAATTTAGTATGTTAGCTGGGGCAGTGGTGGCCCGGTGGTAGGGTGCTGGATTGCTGATCTCAAGGTCAGGGATTCAAGCTCCACTCTCACCGGGATGTCACTGCTGTCCCCCCAGTGCAGGGTTTTCAAAGACCAGCCATGTCTCTTACTGTCTGTGGTGATAGGCAAGTAAAAGAACCATTGCTGATTTTCGTCAACAGTAGGCTGCATAATCGTCAGCGTGTTTCTGCGATGGCCCGGCAAGCTGTCCAGAATATACTCTGCCCTCGCCCAGAGTCGGCTGAGAGGGGCGCCAGCCTCCCCGCGACCCTAATTAGGATTAAGCTGTTCAGAAAATGAATGATGAATGAGTATTTTAGCCATCGAGCCTACCTGCTGGCACATTTTTAGAAAGTGGGAAGAAACTAAAATTATTCACTGCAGAATTACAGTATTCGCACCCATGCAAATGAGCAATCATGAATATAACACATCTGGGTATCAGAGGTTTTCAGTACTTTTGATGGTTGCATACAAATGGACTTCTTCATGCAAATTAACTTCTAACAGCATGGTGGGATTTTGAAACATGTCAACAACAAGCAGCTAACCTAAAACTAGCTAACCTGTAGACATATAATGCCTCCATCACCCTTGTCCTCAGAGGATTTAATTGCTGGCAAGTTCAAGACATTTGAATCTTTTTTTCCCATTATGATGCTTATTGATGTGTAGTTAAGATAGTCCAGCCTTTTATGCCATTTCATCAAACTTACAACATGCACACAAAACTCACATGAACAATGACACAGAGAGTAATGTAACAAACTTTAGCTAGGTTGGGGATGAGCAAATTGTGAATGTGAACCTGTTAATACAGCTAATATAGCATATCTTGGAAAACTAGAAATTAATCTGAATGTCTGTGGGAAGGTAATTTACCTTTACCTGATGTGTGAGTGATAGCAGAGCTCATGAGTGTAGCACCATAATCATGGAATATGGATTGGATGGTTGTCATATGTCCTGTCTAGTGTAAACCCAGCAACAGGAAACGCAATAACCAAGCCAATAGGCTGTTATGTATCACTGATTTGCATGGTGACAGGTAGTAAAAATACATATTTATTATTAATAACAAAACTAAACCCCCCCAAAAGAGGCTCATACACTGCTGCTCAGACTCGCACACAATAAAAAACACATGATCTAACTCAGGCAGACAGAATTGCAGGTAAACAAATGATCATGGAAAAAATGCTGAAATAACATGCTTGACAGAACATGAGCTTATTAAACGGATACGTTTAAAGGATGAATATAGACAAATGAATACAGAAATTCAGAAAGCCAGTAAAAAGCAAAGCCAGGCTCAGTCACCTATCAAGAGACATCTATCAGAGGCTCTGCTTTTAGGCAGTGCCTACTCTATATACTTGTGCTACCTGCTAGTTAAGTATTTGACATGAGTATCAGAACATGAGCTCATTAAACATATTAGAAAATATGATACAACTATACTGATCTATTGTGTCTGTGAAATATAGTAGAACTAAGCACCTGTCAAGCTGGAACAGAGCTACGTCTGCATCTGTCTCTAAGCCTCCCAGCCCTTTGAGGTCTCTCCACTACAGGAACGTCTCACCTGTGTTTACCTTCTTGTCTGTGGCTGTTTCATGGCCATATCTTAACAATGCATTTGTGTTGTGGAGTCCAACACTTTAGCATATGCCAGATTTATCCTCTCCTTTGTTCCCACTGCCCCACTTCCCTGTTTCTACATTGAAGGGTTGAAACTAGGACACTTTTGCAATAATTAATTAATAAAATGTTTGTAAAATCTTCTTTTTCCCTCAGGTGAAGGAGGCCATGCAGAGAATCCACGACAGAGGAAACATCGGAAAGTTGATTCTGGATGTGGAAAAGTCTCCCACTCCTTTAGTGAGTAACAAACAGCAGTGTATTGTGTATCTCTATCTGTGAAATGTCAGTGATTTGTAAATTATAATCAATTCTGATGGGTTTCTATTTAATGAAGAACAGCTGCTGAAATCAGAGCACAAGGGAGCATTTAGCGCACCTGTGTTGTACCATCATGAGAGCGAAAAAATAGAGACAGAAAAAAACAACAACTCAATGACAGTGATTGAGAAATCTCAGGACTTAGTTTCCATGGAGATGTCAGTATGATGCTGAGGGAGTCAGCACAGATAATGGCTTATGAAAGCAGAACAATTTACAAGAACATTTTACCTCTTGCTCCAACCACAAGAAGGTCCTGTGAATCTGCCTAAAATAAGATAAATAGTGGAGCTCCCCAAGCTCCCAAACGAAGCTCCAGAGAATAGTTTTACAGATTATTTTTGACCTTTAATATACATACATGTTCCACCACAGACTCAAAGCCGTCATGCCTTAAATCTCGGGTTTCGGCAAACCAGAGAAATGCTATCTAAATCTGAAAAGTGCTCCAAATGTGAACTGCATGATTATAATGCCCCTAGTTGTGTAATATTTTTTAGGATAAACTTTTACTCCTGTTAAGGCACACGTTCTTTTGCTGCAGATGGCGAGCGACAGCACCGAGACAAGTGAAGCAGGGGAGGAAGAGGAGGAGCACGAAGGAGACAGCGATAATAAGGAGCGAATGCCCTTCATCCAGTAAAGCCCAGTGATGACCCCCACAGCCTCCCACCCCCCCACCCCCAGTGAAAGGAAAGACTGTGACTGGACCAATCTCCCATGCTCCCCCACGCTGTAGTGAAGTGTACTGACTGAGTGTGTGACTGTAGTGCGTCTGAAAATATCCTTCTTGCCAACTGTCCAACTCAAGTGCCATTCCCACCACAGTGCTGAAGTGTTTCAGTGTTTCCTCACCATGTGTGCTCTTCTTCTTTACAGGTCTGTGGATGTTTTGAACATTTGTAGCTCTGTTGTATTAGTGACTGAGGAAAGCAAGGCTTAGTGTCCTTCTGCTGTGTCCCTTCAGGTTTTCCACAGCCTGCAGGGCACCATGCTGGTCACTATTTTCATTTGTGATTTTCAGTAAACCAAAATAGAAAGAAGAATAAAGAACAAAAATCCACAGTTATAATTTTTATTATGGCTTTTTAATGCTAAATACTTCAAAAGTGTAAATTCTTATGACTAAATTATAGAAGAAAAAAAATGAGAAAAAAGAAAGAGAGTGAAATACTTAAAATATCTTAAGTTACCTAAAATGATAGACAGACAGACACAGAGATAGACAGATAGATATATAGATAGATAGATAGACAGATAGATAGGAAGAATGAAGTTAAAAGTATAGAACGTATAGTAATAATAAGAAAAAGCAAGAAAAACTAAAAGAAATGAAAACTATTGTTGAAACTAATATTACTTTCCAACATGTAAATAATGGTTATAATGATGAAAAAGAAAGAAAGAAAATATGAACAAGGATATGTTTGAAAAAATTTAGGCTTTCAAAAGGTTTGGCAATCTAGACTGTTTTAACCAAAATTATAGAAAGGAAGAAAGAAAGAAAGAACGAAGATAACTTTTTAGGTGACTGTAGTGTTGTGTACTATATAAAACTTGTAAAAGTAGGAAAGCTGATTCTTAGAAAGAAGAAAAGAAAGACTCAGTATCCCTTCAGACTGATGTTCTTTGGGGGCTTATACTGGTCACACGGATGATCTCTTTCTTTCTACGATTATAATTCACACATAAGTGACGTTAGAGTTTCAGTAAAAGCATAACAGGATTGTGGAGGAAAAGCAGTGGATGTGAATTTCTGAGTGGTTTTGGCGTTGTGATTCTGCATGTACGTGTGATTCTGTGTTGTGTTTACAGTCTGATGCCTGTGCTCAGTTATTGTTTCTAAAAGTATATTTTTGCAAGATTGTATTGTGTGTAGAGAGAACTGTAGCTGTGCCTGTACTTGTACCTCTCCATATATTGAACTGAACACTGCTCTGTGCCTGTATCACATATACTGTACTTTGAAAGAAGGAACCCATGTGCGTCATACATATCTATAATCACACATATCTAATAATCATAAAAATCCCTGATAATAATATTATATAACGATTTAGTAAAGGACTGAATTTAAAAATCATTTTTTATTAGTGCAGCATTGATTAAAGAGACCAGCTGTCTTTCAGGACATTTCTCAAAAGCAAATCAAACATTTTCTTAGAAATAAAGTGAAATTAGGGGAAAAGGAAAGAAAGGATGGCATTACTTTTTTTAGTTCTGGTTTGGAAACAAAATGGGAAATTATTTTCATACTCTATTAGCCTTAACTTTTGAAAATCTAAATGTTGAGGGGAGTAAAATAAAATGTTAGAGAAAGTGTTTAATTATTTTCTAATAAAATACTATAGAAAGAAAGAAAAGAATACTGAAAGTAACTAAAAAGAGCAAAATAAAAAATAAAGAAAGAAAATACATGAGAGAAAGGAAGGAAAGAAAGAAAGGAAGGAAATATAAATGTATTTTTATACAATGCCTTAACTTTTAAAAATGACTGAAATTATTAAAAACAAGTGAATGAGCAGTGGGAAGAAAATAATGTTTATTTTTTAACACTTTCAAAAAAAGTATTAAATAGTGAGAGTGTTTGACTTAAAAATCACAAGTTAAAGAAAGAAAGTAGGTGAGTAAGAAGGAAAGAAAAGAAAAGCAGTGTAAGAATAATAAAACATTTTGTTTACAACGTAAATTATAAAAGTAATTACAGTAAGTTAAAGAAAGAAACAAAGGGAAGAAGAGAAAACAAATTTAAATTGTTTTAAAATAATATAAAAACTTTCAAGCTCATATAAAATACATCCCATAATCATACAGCTATGATAGTAAAACTAGACCATTTAGACACTGCACTTTCATCACCATAAACTGAAAGTGATGATGAGGGATGTATAGTGAAGAGGTCAGTGATACACTACACTCAGTACTGCACACTCCAGTCTTTCTTAATTCCACAGTGTTGTGTGAAAATCCAATCCTAAGGTATAAAAATAGCTTTTTCCTGTTTTGTTTCATTTTCTTGTGTGTCTCTAGTGCATAAAAGCTCATTGACTTGCCTTAAAAAGTAAAACCCTTCATGCTTGGTAATTGTGTCTCAAGTCTTTCCAGGCAGAAAAAAGAATAATGTTTAGATGTAGTGTAGGTGATAGTGCTTTCACTGTGTTGTGTATCAAACTTCGGAGCTACGGAGAAAAAAAAAAAAATTAAAAAGAAAACCTGCAGAGCATTTATGTGCAGTCTTTCTTCTTGTGTTATATTTATTTCCATTCATGCAAACGCATCACAGAAACACCCTTGCCAAGCATGCGACTGAAGCCCAGGACTAGAAGCTTTTGTGTGATATTTTATTCATAGTTAACAGCAGATGTTTTTAAAAGTAAAGAATATGAACTTCACAGAATTGGATATCTGAGGATACTATACAATACATGAGAGCAGCACAATAGATTCACTATCTTAGGGTTAATAGACATGGTCCAGAGTGTATAATGCTTGAATCAAAGGGCACAGTACACCCTGAACAGCTCGCCAGGCCATCGCGGGGCAGAAACACGCTGACAGCTATGCAGCCTACTCTTTATGAAAGTCAGCAATGGTTCTTTTACATGCCTCTCACCACAGACAGTGAGAGTCATGGCTGGCCTTTGATAACCGAGTTAGTTGCACTGGGGGACAGCAGTGACATCCAGGTGACAGTGGGGCTTGAACCCCTGTCCGGGTAACAAAACACAGGACTGGAAAACACACTGGAGTTTTGACTTGAGAAAGAGCTAGCTAATGGGTTGACTAATTGTCGACTCCTATGTAAGAAATGACTTTTCCAAGTGTAGTTAGTAAAAAAGTTAATTCTGTTAGTTGAGCTTCTGGATTTCTTTGCAGCTATGATGCTAAGCTGTAGCACTGTTTAGCATCACAGTTTGAGAAAGCTGAAACCGAGTTGTCTCAAATTGAAATTGAGTGACGTTTTCCTTTAGACACTGTCGTTTCCTTCACTATTACTATCCACTATCTGTTCTTTCACAACACTGCTGGATGGAGGCCATGAGACATTGTAAGGTCATGTCAGATTTTTCCTCTTGCTAAGTAGCACGGTACTGGGTGGGAAATGACAGTGCCATCTGTGATTAAAAAGAAGCCCTTTGAACCAACAGAAATATCAGCCACTGACCTTTTCACCATCTTTGCTGTGAATGTATTAAAATTTGACTAAGATACAATGCAGACCTTTAGCTCTAAAAAGCCTTCCCATTTCAGCATAATACCCTGGTTTTTCACCTTTTTGAAGTCCATCCATCTATCTATCCATTATCCATGCAACTTATCCAGCAGGGTCACAGGCAAAGTTGACTTCGGGTGATCTGCAGGGTACACCCTAAGCAGGTTACTGTTTGAAGTCCTGAATATTCATCCATCTCTTATTTCTAGTGAAGGCCCGTGCAAGCAGTGTACATACTTTTGAAAGCATCGAGTTGATTTTTCATGGTTTTATGGCATTCATCCCCTCTGCCATCCTATCTGGTGTCTGTATGAATCGTGATGCTGATTGGCTATTATGCCTCTCTGAGTTGCATCACGACAGCTATCAAGGGTGCTGAAGCTGTTCATTTTATAAAATAATAAGCAGATTTTGATTTTTAAAAGCTGTTTAAGTTGATTTCCTTTTCTTTCTTTCTTTCTTTTTGCCAAAAAGCATTGAAACAGCAACAATTTAAAATAATTTTGGAGCCGGCTTAAATGAAATGTGTTATTAGAAAAGTTACACAGTGCCTGTACACAGAGTACACTTACTATGTATAATAAACAGGGAGTGTAGCTATGTAATTACTATTATATTAATATACTGTATGTACTGTATTATGTTGCTGCCACATGATTGGCTGGTTGAATGTGTTCACTGACTCATGGACTGCGGACAGACAATCACGTAATTTCCTGTACTGAAAATTAGCGCATCACAGTACCTTCCGTGTAGCTCATGCAAAAGGTAATAAGTGCATGAATATGCAGGGTACAGGAGTTCCAAGTGGTCACGGATTGTTATCAAGAGTAAGAGATAGTTTTCAGCTGCATGTCTATTTAAGATTAATGTAATTTATACTCTATATTTCATATGATTAATGGCATTTTTACATGACGATCTCAGAAAGTAAACTGTGTATGAGTGTGAGATTGTTCATTAACATCAGCCATTTTTTTCACTCTTCTTTGCACTCCCTCCATGTGTCTCACAGCATCAAGACTAAAAATATTCCTGTCAGAAACTGCGGCAATTAAACGGGATGTCCTCACCTCCACCGGTCTCTCTCTGAGTGAATTATCCAAGCAAGTACAAATGCACACTGTCCATATCTAACCTGCCTTGGTTTTGGGTTATGAGCTGGCACATTACATTAGCTTGTACAAGTACACCCCAAAAACCTTTGTGAGCTTGGTAGTGTTACAACCTGGAATGGAAGTTATTTGGGTTATTTACAACTTGGGCCACATGCTGTGTGGCAGAGAAATATCTCTGTCAGCTTTGCACATCTGGATCCTGATATTCATCTTGGCCAAATTCCTTGAACCATCTCCCAGATTGGGTGCAAACCATTAGTGAACAGCAATTTAGAACTCTTGCTGTTTCTCAATCTGATCGAGGTCCGGGCTTTGATGAGGCCACACTAGCATTCCCAGGTTCTTAGATTTGAGCCACCATAGTGAAGTTTTTGCAGTGGGATTAGAGTGATTTTCCTGGTGGAAGATTAACCTCTGCTCCATTCTTAATCTCTTGCAGGCCGTAACAGATTTACTTGTAGCATTGCCGAATTTGGCTCCATCCACCATCTCATGAACCCTGACCAGTTTCCCAGTCCCTGATGATAAGCATTCCCACAATCCACATGATGAATTTAGCAGATGCGACCACCATGATGCTTTAGTGTGAAGTCGATGTGTGTTTTCAGAGTGATAAGCAGTGTTTGTGCCAAACATAATATTTGGTGTTAAGGTCAGAAAGTTTGATTTTGGTCTGATCAGAACAAAACACCTTTTCTTTTTATGTTTTCTGGTGTCTCCATGATGTTTTATTGGTAAACTCGAATGGTGCTTTTTTTCCTTTTCACCAGTGCTGGAGCACATGAGTTTGGTTATCCTGTGTAGAACTTCTCTTATGTCGGGGATGTCTAATCTTATCCGCCAAGGGCTGGTGTGGGTGCAGGTTTTCACTTCAGCCAGGCAGTAGCCACACCTTTCACCTGTTTCAATCATTGATAAAAAATAAATAAATAAATAAATAAATAAATAACCTATATTGCACATTAGTGTTTCAATTTTGAAGTGGGGTGGCAGCCATCTTGGTGAGACCACCTTGCTTTAAGATCTCAAAATACAGCCGTTGAAAGCCAAAAGCTTGAAAACCCTGTAAATCTTATTGCTGATGGTCAGAATACCTTAAATTCATATAACCTTACCAATAATGTCACTGATTTTTGTACTCAATTGAATAAAATAAAAAAAAATAAATCTTTGCATAGCTGGAATTAGGAAAAAAAATTGTAAACACGAATGTACGATGTAGCCTTTTTTTGAGATCAGTGATTACAACAGGTGGAAGGTGTTGCTATTGCCTGGGTGAAGTGAAAACCTGCCCCCTTTATAGATAAGATTGGACATCCCTGTCTTATGCGAAACATACTGTAGATCTCACTCACTCCTTCAGAGTTACCCTTGACCTCAAGGTGGTTTATTTGACTAATATCCTTCTTATTAGGTCACTGTCTTTTGGTGAACAGCTTCCTGTATTCATGTTTATAGAATATATTTTTTCAGCTTTTTTAAAAATATTGCATTAAATCGTGCTCGAGATGATTTTTAGGTTTGGGATTTAACCAAACCCAGGATCTATCTACATTTATATCATTTGGCAGATGCCCTAATACAGAATAACTTACACAAGTGCTTTGAAGTCTCTATCAGTGCATACTGGTTCACTAGGTCACAGGCAAAAAACTGCTTGCATGATTAAAAAAAATACTCAAAGTGCAAATCCAAGTACTTCTAAAAGAAGTAGGATTTCAGTCATCATTTGAAGACACCCACTGACTCAGTGGTCCAGACAGAGGAGGTGTTCATTCCATCATCTCAATGCCAGAACAGATATATACAGTTATATTGTCATACTCAATAATAATGTCAAATTAGCTTGGGGCATTATTGTACTGTTGCACAAAACATTTCATTTAACCATGTATTTTTATTGTTTGTTGTGAATCCATTCATTCTGAATTCATTTTTCCTGAATAACTGTAAATGGTATAACTTATGTAGAGGGAGAGTTTATAGTTTTAATCTGTACAGAATGTACTGTGATGCCGAGGTGTCTTGTTGACTGACGAATGGGGGAAACTAGCTGCATCCTGGCCCAGTTAAATATTTATGAATGGGTGCATACAGGGAACTTGTTGTTTACAGCACTGCTGGTATGCGATGCCCTTGTTTTTTGAACTCACACACCAACTCAACTTTTTCAGCCAGTAAGGTGGGAGTCTGCATGTCGAGCACTGGTGTGTATTTGGTGAGTTGTGCACTCTCTCAGGGCTTCTTGTACTTGTATAAATGTAGCCTCTGTGTCAGCTTGCAGCTTTCCCACAGTAGCCATGGCTTTTCCTCGCTTGTTTCTTCTCTGCCTACTGTCTTGCACCCTGCTTCGTCATGGATGTGCTCGTCCATCCCGTTCCAGGAAAGCTGTTGCTAGTCAAGGTAATGTTTTCAGTCCAGGGAAAGAAATGACTTGGAGAAAATAATTCAAAGCACGTAATAGTTTCATCGAGTTAGTGATGTATACTGTGCACTTCGTTTCTTCTACTGATTCTGTTTCTTTCTGAATGGGACTAAGAAGATGACAATGTGAAGGCACAAATTGAAAAACTCTGGAAGGAGGTGAACTCCTTAAAGGAGATGCAAGCACTGCAAACAGGTAAACTGGATTTCAGACTGAATGTTCTGCCTTCTACACACTATAACACTGCAGCTCATTTGTAATGCAAATATACTGAGCTTGTTTATAATCAGAATCAGCATCATATATATTATAACAAGTAAAATTGACTATTTATAATATGTTCTATACAATTCCAGGCATGTTTTAGCATTACGCTAACATTATGACTCGTATTGAGAGCACAGTAATAATGGCACATAATGTTTAGATAGTGTGAGGATGCTTTTCTCAACCCAAGCTCTAATTAGATTGTAAGATCTTTGTTCATCAGGAGGCAGATGTTTACTGTCACGTTATGTATTTCTGTACTGGTAACTACTCTGTAGTTCTTAGTATTCACGAATTCAAATCAAGGCACATACAACCACACAATAATGTTAGTTAAGTTGATACTAGGATTAATAGTGATTAATTCTGCATGAATTGAATAGGAATAATATACCTCAGAAATGGCAACTTGTTGGCTATACATTACTGACATTTCCTATTATTTTTTATCCCTTAAAACAATTATTTGATCAAAATCCCCTTTTTGCATGTGAGGAAAAAAGTGTAGGGCAAATCAAATCTGTTAATGCTTGCACACTGCTTGCACAGAGGCGCACTGTATGATCCTGTGGTTTTTGGGCTCTAAAGCCCCATTCAGATGGATTACGTTTATATGAGGCACTGGGGTAATTCCACTCTTTCCAAGTGCTTCTGTGTGATTTTATTTCCAACACTGTTGTTTATCTAAATTAAATTACCTACCAAGTTGCCTGCTCTGTGGTGGTCTGAGCATTCACAATCAACATTTGTGTAATTTTGAAGGCAGCCTCATTCACTGGGAAAAATGTTTTGACCATTGCTGCTTTGCCGTATTTAGTCACATGGAGTTCATATCCATATTAAAAGCTTTCTAAATGGATAAATTAGAGCAATGTGATACTGTAAGAAGAGATAATGTGCAATAATAATAACAGCTACAGATATGAAATTATTTTATATGATATGGTACAATGTTATGTGATGGGTGACACAGTAGTTTAGCAAGAAGCATTACCAGCTCACAGCTTCAGTTGGCTCCAGTCCCTGGTTCAATCAGGTTACTGCTCTCTGTGGAATTTCGCATGTTCCTGGGTGGGACCCCAGAGTTAAGAAACCAGCATTCTTAGGATAGATCAAATTAAAGCACTTACCAAAGATATAATATTATAAGTAAACATACTTTGACTTTCAGTATATATATATATATATATATATATATATATATATATATATATATATATATATATATATATATATATATATATAAAGTGCCACCAAATTAATAGATATGTGGTCACAACTTATACACTCATTCACTCACTTACTCATTTTCCGAACTGCTTACTCCACTTAGGGTCGCGGGGATCTTACCCAACAATAGGCAAAGGAGACCATCACAGGGCTAACAAACACAACCATTCACACCCACATTCACACTTTGGGGTGATTTGGAACAGCCAATTTGCCTAAAGTGCATGTCTTTGGACTGTAGGAGGAAACCGGAGTACCCAGAGGAAACCCACACAAGCAGAGGGAGAACATGCACACACTCCACACAGAAATGCCTGAGCCCAGAATATGAACCCAGGACCCTCTTGCTATGAGGCGGACATGCCAACACCTACGCCACTATGCCACCATGAAATATACAGTAATCTATGAATAGGCCTGGGTTCGATTCCCAGTTCGGGCGTTTCTGTGTGGAGTTTGCATGTTCTTCCGGTGCTTGCGTGGGTTTACTCCGGGCACTCCGTTTTCCTCCAACAGTCCAAAAAGCACAGTAGGCTAATTGGCTGTTCCAAATCGCCTCTAGGTGTAAATGTGAGTGTGAATGGTTGTGTGTGTTACCCCTGCAATGGATCTTAATGAATCTATGTTTGAGTTTGAGAGTTTGTTTTCAAAAACAGATAAGTGCCATTGTTTTAATTATGAGAAAAACAACCTTTTTAGAAAACAAGTTTACTGGAAAAAGTTTTTTTAAAACTCCTAGGAAAAGTTTTTTTTGTAAAGCTACTTATATAGTTTTTCTCCTAATTAAAACAATTGGACTTATATGTTTCTGAAAACAAACTCTTCATGTGAAACAATCTAGAATGTATATGATACATTAGGGCTTGTGGAAAGGAAAAGAACTCCATGGAAACGCACATCAATTTAATATACTCAGTTTAACTAACTAATTTGTGTGAAAAAAATTTATTACAGACATCACCTTGTAGAACCAATCTTGCTCAGACAGAGCTTATAAAGCCATCCTTTATTCTGGAGCACTGCTTCATCACACATGTATAATATGATCGACTCAGTGGAATTGGAGGTTTTGCTGCCCTCTGCTGAAGGACAGTGCAACATATACTCAGTAATAGATGATAATACCTTTATTTATAATGGTAGTGCTGTGTCATATATTGTCTGATTTAAAAATACATTTTTCGATCACAAATAACAGCAAGGGATACCGGAAAGGAAGAACAAAAACATTCAGTCCTAATAATAATGATATATATATATATATATATATATATATATATATATATATATGTGTGTGTGTGTGTGTGTGTGTGTGTGTGTGTGTG
>JAOUQZ010000004.1:5810003-5830728 GCA_028564935.1 Neosilurus hyrtlii
ATATATATGTGTGTGTGTGTGTGTGTGTGTGTGTGTGTGTGTGTGTGTGTGTGTGTGTGTGTGTGTGTGTGTGTATTGAGTCGATTTTCGGTAGAACAGTGCTCGATACGTCGAAGTAGAGCTAAATATATATATATATATATATAATATTATATATGTGTGTGTGTGTGTATATTTTTTTTTATATATGTCATAAAATGTTCTTGAATTAAATAAGCATTTTCATACATGGAATTTAAAGAAAATATGAGAGGTGTTTGAAGGAAATAATGTGTAAAATTGTAAAAACATTCTGTACCACCTCAAAGGGTAAGAGGGTTTAGATGCAAATGGGTCCCAAGGAAGCCTTAGGGAATAAATATAGTCCAGGAGAAGAGAAATTGTCTGAGACTGCTAGATATGAGAGTGAAGCCATTGCATTTTGAAGATACACAAAATTCTTACTGGTACCCCAGAAGCTACACATAGTGATATAGCTGGACCACCACCACCACCACCATCATCATCATTATCATCATCATCATTAATTATCCTTCATCATTCTATTTAAAGAATCAACATCAACAACAGAAATTACCACAAGTCTTAGAATATTACAGAATATTAGAAAATATATACCATGAGCCAGAATATTACCACAAGCGGTCCTATTAAATATATTTCCTCTTTATGAAGTAATTAAATCAAAAGCCAAAAAGGATAGAATGGATTTATTTTTGTGTATTTTCAGTTTGTCTTCGTGGCATCAAAGCTCATAAGAAGTGTTACCTGATCATTGAAGAACCCAAACATTATCATGAGGCCAATGAGGACTGCATTGCTCAGGGTGGAACTTTGGCCACACCTCGAAACCTGAGAGAAAACAACGACCTACGAGACTATGCCAAATTAAGCTCACCAAGTACCAAAGGCTTCTGGATAGGTGTGACGGATATTGTAAAAGAAGGTCAATATGTTGATGTCAACAGCGTGCCAATCACCTACTTCAACTGGGATCGGTCTAAGAAGGAACCGACAGGAGGAAAACGAGAGAGCTGTGCCGTGCTCTTGCTCTCGGCACAGGGCAAGTGGCATGACGAGGTGTGTCGTACTGAGAACAGATACATATGTGAATACCTCATTCCTTAGTATGCATTAAAGACAACTACATCACTGTTGCTGCGAATTGACACTCTTGAAGAATGGGATGTTATGTTCCACATTATATTTGTTGTAGCAATACATGTCTGGTCTGAGAATGACCACAGCCTGTGCAAAATCACATCTTTACTATCTATATTAATATTTAGCTTAGTGTACAAATGGCTGTAACAGTACATATCTTCTTTGCAAATTTAACCATATGTTTGGGTGTGTCCATGTTTATGTGTGTGATTTTTTTTTTTCACTTTCAAGTTTCTGTGAATGCATATTAGGTTCCCATTAATTAAAACAGACAAAGGAACTTACTCAGTTGAATCCAGAATTTGAGATTTTATTTGGGTCCCCAAGTATGCATTGTTTTACACATCTGGATCAGTTTCTGACTCGTATCCTCAGAAAGCATTTCTGGGCCTAGTGTGTGTATGTTTTTTTCCCCCGGTTTCATTTTAAATACATTCTTAAGCCTACTTTTCTTTATCATTACATGAATTATTACTGAATCAGTGATTGGTTTACTAAAAAAAAATTCATATCATGTGACACTGCTACACTGACCTCACATTTCACACTTACTAGAAATAAACAGATACGATTATATTATATATGATTATATTATTATATGGCCTGGCAAACTGTCCAGGGTGCACTTTGCCACCACCCAGAATTCGCTGAGATGGCCGCCATCCTCCCTGCGACCCCCTATTATTATTAATATTTCATTTGTTTATTTATTTATTTTTATTTAGTGGGCTATTAGTGATATTCAGTAAGAGGAAGTGGAATGACTTTTGTTCTCTCCTCTGGACTGTTAATATATAGTTATTATTGTATAAAAATGATATAAGAAATATAGTATATAGTATACAGTTCTTTATATGAGAACTGGTTGGCATGGGGCTAGCTGAATAGCTGAGGGCCTGTTCTTTAAGCAGTCCAATAAAGACGCATTTGATGGGGTGTCTGATTCTTAAAAATGGTTCATACTGTGAAATACTTTCATTTTATATTTTGTTGCTTTTTGGGGAATTAGTCTAGACTGAAGAAACTGGTGGCATTTCTGGGTTGCTAGCAGAACTAGCTAATGTCATTAGCTAGCAGCAGTTCCAGTTTGGTCAAGATCACCGGGTAAGGTGTACTCTCCTGCGGACATTGGCATTAGGCCATACTGAAGACTAAAGGCCTATTAATAGCAGCAGCGGCAGAAAATAGCAATTGGTGGGCAAAAACTGTCTAATTCTTGAAAAAATTTTTTTTTATCTGGTTAATCTAGCCACTGTGGTTGCTAAACTCAATGTGCTCTTAATGTTAGTCCCAAGCAAGGTTAAATGGGGAGGGTTGTGTCAGGAAAGGCGTCTGGCATAAAGCCTGCCTGGCTTTTTATACCCAGGCCTAGTGGCTCATCAGAGCTGGAGCTTATTCTGGTTTCTGTAGTGTGATGCAACTAGGAGTTCAATTCCTCTTAACCAAATCAAACATGTGGATGCAATCTTTTAAGAATGATCTTCTATGGTGACCCTTAACGGAAACAGCCGAAAGAAGAAAAAGAAGAAGAAGACTTTTACTGCAAATGTTGTTCCTTTTTATGGAATCAGTCTTGAATAAAAAAAGGCTTATAATGAGGTACAACTATTTTTGTTTTTCTATTTTTCTGTGGTCCTGTTTCAGGTTATAGTATACGAGATGATATCCTAGGAGTAGATTAACCAATCAGAGAGTGAAGTAATAAACTAATACTTAAGTAATAATATCTAGTGACCTTGGATGATATAAATATGTATATTCTGTTCTTGCTCACAAAATATGAGCAATTGTGTGTTCTGATTGGATAATCTACTTCAAGGATATCGTAACGGAACAACAGAAACAGTCATGACTTATTCTAAGCTGAAAGCACACTAGCTGGCCTTTTTTTTACTATTAATTCACGTCTGACTCTGTGAAAAGGAACAATAGAAATAAAAGTATTTGAAGATGTTATATTTTCAAAAAAATTTCCATCATTGACTCCCTCCACAAGGAGGGAAATCCTCAAAAGATAATTGAAAAAGAAGTTGGATGTTCTCAAAGTGCTGTATCAAAGCACATTAATAGAAAGTTAAGTGTAAGGGCAAAGTGTTGAAGAAAAAGGTGCACAAGCAGCAGGAGAGGATTGTCAGGAAAAGACCATTCAAAAGTGTGGAGGAGCTTTTGGTCATGGGCTTCAAATGTCAATCCTTCTTGCTTGGAAAAAAGAACTGGTCTGTTGCTCAGTGGTCCAAAGTCCTCTTTTCTAATGAGAGCAAATATTGCATCTCATTTGGAAACCAAGGTCCCAGAGTCTGGAGTAGGAATGGAGAGGCACACAATCCAAGATGCTTGAAGTCCAGTGTGAAGTTTCCACCGTCTGTGTTGATTTGGGGAGCCAAAAATATCCGCTGGTGTTGGTCCACTGTGCTTTATTAAGTCCAGAGTCAACGCAGCCGTCTACCAGGACATTTTAGAGCACTTCATGCTTCCTTCAGCAGACAAGCTTTATGGAGATGCTGACTTCATTTTCCAGCAGGACTTGGCACCTGCCCACTCTGCCAAAAGTACCAAAACCTGGTTCAGTGACCGTCGGATTACTGTGCTGGATTGGCAAGCAAACTTGCCTGACCTGAACCCCATGGAGGATCAATGGCGCATTGCCCAAAGAAAGATGAGAGACATGAGACCAAACAGTGCAGAAGAGCTGAAGGCCGCTATTGAAGCATCCTGGTCTTCCACAACACCACAGCAGTGCCACAGGCTGATCGCATCCATGCTACGCCGCACCGAGGCAGTAATTCATGCAAAAGGGGCCCAAACCAAGTACTGAGTACATATGTATGATTGTACTTTTCAGAAGGCTGACATTCCTGTATTTAAAAGGTATTGAGTCCACGGCAGTCTGCATGCTCTTCTCATGATTACGTGGGTATCTTCCTGCTGGTGCGGTTTCATCCAACAATCCAAAGACATGCACGTAGGTTTTTTGTTAGCTCTGCGATCATGGCACCTGCCCACACTGTACCCCGCTTCACACCCAGGGTCAGATCGGATTGGCTCACCTGTAATCATACAGTATCACCTGTAACCTTAAGGATGTGCAGTGTCCCTGCAAATTAGCTGTCACTATGGAGATGGAAATGTATTACAATAAATCCTTTAATTACTATCAGAGCTGAAAAAAAAAATCAAATATATAATCAACTCCTTCTGACCAATCACAATCCAGAACTCATAGGATATAAAATACAAACAAATGACAGCAACAGCATGGATAAGTTGACACCCCAACCCCCTCAAGCATCACACTTCATTAAGGTCGTGACGTCGATGACTATCATCGACGTCATCCCATCAAAATAGTCGGTGTTTAGGAAGTGACGCAGACATGGAGCTGAAATCTCGCGCACACTGAGAGGCGGCCATTTTTAGCGCTCATTGATTTGCTGTTTGTGGTTTGCAGTGAAACCGTAGGGGAAAAGTGTTTGGCACGATTGACTTCGATAACAAGTTGGTAAGCGGACAGTCTGGCGTCAGAATCCGCCTGGATTTGGGGCACGGGCGCAAATGATGTTCGTCCAAACGGCTACGGAGAGTCGCTGTTGACATCAGAGCCCTGGGGTTGATGTGCGTTTAACAGTCGCCCGAATGGAAATGGTGCCCAGCGAGGAAAACCAGCTCGTACCCAAAGAGGTGAGAGAAAATCAGCCAAAGAATGAAGAAAACCAAGAAAGAGATACTGACATGCCTTGGGTAGTACTTCAAACCACTTTGTATGTCAGTGACACTGCTGCAGATTTGTCTGCGTGTTAGCAAAACGGTTTAAAGAAGCACAAATGACGCGTTGTTACGCATCTGCGCTAGCTCAGCCTATACGCATCACCGCTTGTTAGCATAACAAGGGTGCATTAGCATTAGCTAGCATGTAGCTTCGGCGCTTTACCTGGGATTTAGCTTTAAAAATCAACCATGTTAAATGACTAACGTTTCAGCAGTGCTTTAGGAACAGAGTTGCTAAAACATGTATTCTCTGCGTTTATGTTGTTGTTGTTAGTTAGCATGCTGCACTTAGCTAACTAGCTGCTTGCTTGCTTGTTTACATGTGAATTAGCTTTATAATTTAGGTACACTAACAACGTAATATATTTTTAAATAATTTAATGACCCAGGTACAACTTATTAGTTAACTACTAACGTTTTAAGTTACCAGTTTTCGAAATTACTTGGCGTTTAATGCTACACTGCTAACTAACTAAAGTAGCAAACAGGCATGCTAAGAGGAAGCCTAGCTAGCTAGCTAGCTCCCGTTCTTGCTATGTATTTGTTTATGTTTACTAGCAGGAACATTTCTCAGAGTTAGTTATTACTAACAGCTTGTTATTTATCATTATTGTTAGTTCTACTCTAAAAATACAATCCAGGTTTTTGTGGTTGAACTTGACACTCTGATAAGACAAGCAAATCATTTATTGCACGTTACTGGAAGTTAAGTAAGTGAAAGGCGAGACATGGGAGAATATAGATTTCTTAAAAGGACTGTCTTGTTGTGGTTTTGATTTTTCTTGGTCCATAACAGATCAACCTGAAGGACCATTCCGACTTATTTACATTATGTTTTCACAATTCCTTCTATTGTACTGAAATTTCCCGATTGTCTCTCTTGTGAGATTCAGGAAACACAGTTTTCAGGTTATACACCGACACCAAAAACCCTGTCCTTTCTGAAGTTTTTATCCTTCAAGTATCTGTGAATATCTGCCCTCTTCATTAGCTTTCGCTTTCTGTTCTTGGCTGACATGACTGGGAGACCAATATGTCATTCTGCTGCTGTAGCAAATCTTTCTGATTCACCATGGTGTACAATCTGACATGTGTTTCAGCTCACCGTGGTTGCTGAAGCCTTCCTGGAAGCTGAAAACAGTCTGGCAATTTTACTCTGACTGCAGAGTAGCTGATCTCGTTATCTGATCTTTATTATCATTAATAGTAGTTTTCTGTTTAAACTCTTCCAGGAATTACGAACTGTGGTCGGAGTTTGGTTTTGGTGGGAGACAACAGGAGAAATACACTTTATGTAGTTTTTCTAATACTGAGTAAAAGGCATGAACATTCTTTTCCTACGTGATAGAATAAAATCTTTTCCCAACGTATTCATTTGGCCAAGGTTTGTATTACGTGGTTGTTTTGTCTAGTTGTTTTAAAGGAGGTAAAATACAAACTATACATAGACTCTATAAATACACTCTTTCTGCTCTTTCAAGGCACATGTCGTCTGTAAGAAAATTAACTGATAGCTTGGATTTAGACCAGAATAAAATCCTAGAGATTCTACAAATAATTGTTTAACCCATGTATATAATACTAACTCGTTTAAAATCAGCTCATTGAGAGACTGACTCTGAGCCCCCAGTCCCAAGAAAAAGTTTTGCTTAAAATACTTTTTACGTTACACTGCATTGTGTTTGCTTTGTCATTTGATTCTCAGCTGGATTTTGTGGATTGAGACAATCGCCCATTATAAATAATTTCTTTTGTCCAAAGTAGAGCTTGGTGGCCATAACACACGAAATATAACTTTTCCACTTTAGGGTCCCATGTGTTCTGAGATGCATTTGTGCTCACATGCTTGTAAAAACTGAATATTTGAGTCTAAAGACATCTACCTGTGCCAGAAAGTCTTTTTTAAATGAAATCTGTGGTTGACTGATGAAACCTTGTTCGCCTAAGGCTATGGCCACATCGATATGTTTAAGTTTTAAAATGCATGTGTTTTGTTATGTTCATGACTGGCGTCCATGTGATTCTGGAGACAGAAACTTGGAAATGGTGCTTGCACTGTTTTGGTTTGAAGTCTCTGGAGTTGCATTTATGTCTGGTGGGTAGAAATGGAGTCTTGGGGAAATGATGACAAGGACCCCTGTGCTCATGTTCTGGTTGGATTTAATGTCACAATATATCCTTCCCTGATTTGCCACAATCCTGTCATGTGACCTTTTCCAGAAGAAAACAAACAGCATCAGCCTCGACTACCAGCCGTGAATGCGTGATAATCAGCTTTCTGTTTATACCACCACGCACATGCCTCGTATTCGTGAACAGTCATGTGATATGCGTTTTCGTCTGGACCGATTTTAGATCTGGATGAAGATAATGTTCCTTTTGATGATAAAACTAATAAAGATCATCTATTATCTCGAGGAGATTTTCTTTGTCTTTGTCACAACAGGCTTGTTTGTTAGGGATGTATAGGATTTATAGAGAAATATTTATATACCATATGTTTTACTCGGTAAAGCTGCTTTGCAACAATGCCAGTTGCATAAAGCGCAGCACAGGTATAATTGAGTTGAAAAGATCTCTAGCCACAGTTTGAGGATCTTCAGCTAATCTGATGTACAGAACACATGATCGTGAACCTGATAAAGAACTCAGCCAGGATTTTATTGGGATCATCTACAGTGTGACATAGGACTGGACGATATGACTTAAAAATAATATTGTGATCTTGTGGAACATTTTCATGATTATGATATTTATCAAAATATTTAAGAAAATAATGTTCAGGAGAAAAAGAACACGATGGTACATGCAGATTGTTTGGGCGTATTGCAGACACCGGGGAGGCTGGGGACGCTCATGGGCTCAGTTTGGGGTTGATAAAGTCTGTTTATTTATTTACTATTATTATTTTAAATTGAGGTAACTCTATACACCATGCTACATTATACACACGCTTCATGGGTGTGTTAATTGGGTTAAAAACAGAGCAAACATAAATCACAACACTCATAATATTCAGTTGGCTCATGATAAATGAACATATCATGATATAATAATTGAGTGATATATCACCCAGCTCTAATGTGACATGCAGGTTTTTTTTTTTTAAAGAGTGTTAAAGTTGTAGTCTAAATACGATCGTTTACAGCAACATTTCCTGGAATAGCACGATTTTCTTTCTCCTGCATTGGATTAGAGTGAAACCACTCTGCAGTCAGCACCTTAAATCTTCAGGTGTAAGGTTTCTGTAAACCATGTTTGAGAATTCACCAGGTTAAATAAGAGAGCTTTTTTTAAAGTTGATTGAGTGTAAGATTTCAGTCGATTTGTCTGTAGCGTTCTGAGTGACTGTGTTGAAGTCGAGCTATACTCAAAGCCTGTAGCTGCATAGAGACTCGTCTCAAGCTCCAGGGTGGCTGTGTATTCTTCTAAGAGGATGAAATCGATCTTTTCTCTAGATTATGACCCTCGCATGTGACTGCAAAACAAGTTCATTTCAAAACAGCTTCAAGACATTTTCTTTTCTGTTGATGCCAGAATAAAACCTTTCAGAACTAAATGATTTCTCCCAGCCTTATATCCTTATAGCCTGTAATTACCCTTTTGAACTGACTTCCACCTAAAACACTGATTTGTCACTACGCCCGTTCTTAATGTTACACCCTTCCTCTTTATGGCGTTCCGAGAAATCCTGGATCCATGACCAAACTACCTCTCAGAATTCATAGCGGTACTTAGCGGTGCTCCATTCTTAAGAGAAATTGGTATAGTATCAATCTGGTTTTTTTTTTTTTTTTTTTTTTGTGTATGTCACGAACATTGTGTCTGTCCATATGTGTACATGTGGGAACCCTGTGGTAAAAATTCACACGCTGGTATATAACCATCTTAATAGGAATAAATGACTGAGTGATGGTAACTTCTGCTCTCTCTTCCCCTCCTAAATGTTACTTGCTTCAAGCCATAAACTAAAATACACTTTTTTAACAATGTAAACAGTATTCTCTGTGCCATTTGCAGTGGGTACCTTTTTGTTTTGTTTTATTATCTGGCAAAATCATCTGTTACTGACATGCAATGCATTACTCATTTGAATAGAAAGAGTTTTAACCCATCACACTGAGGATGATGTTTTTGGTGCATATACCGTGCTTTCGGAAGTGAACCTATCCAGTGGAATGGCATCTCGCTATACTGTGGTTATATTGGGTTGCCATTAAAGAAATCTTATCTCAATAGCGTAACACTTTCAGACAATATCAAACCTTTGGGGAGGGGGCGGGCATAACGTGCTGGTTACATTGAGGCCTTGAATCAGGAGAAGTAAATTTTTTTCGGAGCTCTACTTTTAGTCAGTGCCTAAATCTTTATATTATTTATTGTGTGATGACCCATGTAATGGGCAGCCCACTTGGTGGTGCTCCCCCCGAGGCCAGACACTGTGTCCCTCTTTCTTTGCCACATTGTCCCACCACTGTGTCACATCAACTACCGACTAACCTACACACTCTGTGGTGTCACAGAGAGGTGTGCTACCACCCTAAGACGTCCCATTTGGAGAGCTTTACACACTGTTTTGGGTTTGGCAATTTGGGGGAAAATGGCATTGTGTAACAGCTCACATTTCATATGTTGAATGCCAATCCCCCTGAAATTACAATTTGTATACCTGCCCCCCCCCAAGACCCCAAAGACCCCAAAGCCCAGACAACTGAAGTAAATGACAAGTGAAAGGCAGTAATGGACTTTTTAATGGTAGAAAAGTAAATTTGAGTTGCATCTACACAAATGAAAATTTGGAGAGAAAGTACTGAAAGGTGAATTAAGGGGAAATAAAAATAGTTCAATATGAAGAAGGGGAAAATGGATATTTGCAGTTCTGGGGTGAACATCACACCAAGCACCTGACATGCAGGGCTTTATTTATTTATTTATTTATTTATTCATTCATTCATTCATTCATTCATTCATTCATTCATTTATTCATTTATTTATTTATAAAGCTGACCCTTAGGCTGAAAACTTGCATCCTCCCTAATATCACAGTTAAACAGATAGGTGGCCTGGATAGGAAGCCAGTAATCTGCAGCACACTGATCTGTAGTTGTATCACAAGTACATCTTTTAACTGATCGCCACATTTTCATTGATGTTCAAATCTGCACATGCTGGGAAGAGCCTATCTGTCCTTTTAGATGACTATCATGTTGGCAGGTATCTGAAGAATATAAGATTTCATTCCACATACAAATGAGGTCTGAAAAGGATCTGAATATCTAATTTCATGTACTTTTTTCTGTTTACATATTCAGGATGTAAATCTGATCTGTGGCGAAAAATCTGAAATGGGTTACTTTAACTGGGAGTGTGAACATGGCTGAAATGTAGTAAGAAATCTTATTACCTCTGCTGAGAAGGTTAGGATTTTATTTTGGTTTCTTTGACTGTTAGCAGGATTACACAGTTATCTGGATTTTCACGACATTTCTACCAGTGGTGGGGATTAAGAATTTGGATTTCAGTTTTGGAGAGGACCGGATCAAATTCTGGATCCAGGAATTTTTGAAGTGATTCTTTAACATTATGAGAGGGAAGGTTTTTATTTATTTATTTACTTACATACTTATTTATTATTTTTTTTCCTTGGTTCAAATCCCAAGTTCGAGTGTTTCTGTGTGGACGTTACATGTTCTCCTCGTGCTTGTGTGTGTTTCCTCTGGGTACTCCTCCAGTTTCTTACAACAGTCCAAACACATGAATATTAGGCTAACTGGCTGTTCCAAATTGCTCCTAGATGTGAGTGTGTTAGTGGTTGTGTGTGCTGACTCTGCGATAGTCAGGCAAACCTGTTCATGGTGTACCCCACCTTCACCCAGTGTCGGCTGAGAAAGGCTCCAGCCTCCTTTTGACCCCAGAATAAGGAGCTTAGTGAGTGAGTGTGTATTTCAGTAAACCCATGAGATGGTACTGTGTACTTTATTTTCTTAGCATGGTGGAGGTTTATACTCAGTGCTCTTGTTGCACTGGAAATCATTGTAGCTTAGTCCTGGGTGTGGTTCGGAGTTTCACACTATATGTTCTGCATGTGTATACACACACACACACACACACACACACACACACACTGGTTTTGCTTCAGAGAACCTTTTAGTTTTGTTTTGTGGTTTATGTTCAAAGGGATTAGAAAAATGCTAACCAGGATCCGAGAGGCCCCACAGCTCTGTCTGTGTGCTTTCGGCTGCATGCCAGCAGGGAATGTTCCTTCAGTGTCACATTTGAAGTCCCACTGTTTGTTCAAGCTATGATGACCCAAATCTGACCTTATCTGTATCGCTTCAATAGTACATTCGCATTCTACTCTTAAAAGTTGGAAGGAAATAGCAGGTTTATGTGTGTGATGATCCTGATATTGTGCAGCTGCCCCGGGGGTGTCGAGTTCGGCATATCTGAGGGTAGGTCATATCCCTTAGGGATATCTTCAGTGTTTTTAAATGCCTCCTAATCGCTTAATTACAGCGCTACCATGTTGACATCTGTAAGGCTTTTAGTAGCTTCTCACTTTTTTTCTTGCATGTGGTTTCGACAAAGCTGTAAGCAGTAAGAAAGGATGTTCTGACTCAAGAAGTTCACTGTCTAGGTGACTTCTTTTCTTTTCTTTTCTAAACAACCTCTTTTCCTGATGTGTGTTCCACTGTTTTTGCTTTTTTTCTGTGCTTTGCTAGCAGGGTATGTTTTGGAGTTGCAGGCAGAGTATTTTGGAAGAGATGAAGAAGAGGTTCTCACAGGTAGCGCTAGCATGAGGAGTTTTGGGTGTCTAAACAGCATGGCGTTTGGTGGTGGTTGTTGTTAGATTAAGATGTACTAACCCTTTGACCCTCACTAACTTCCCCATAGGGGATTAATAAGTCATCTATTTATCTATCTGTAATCTAATGAGTGAGAATCAAGTTTAAGATGAAGCGTAACCTCTTAAACCCCAAGTTATCAAATGAATGTATATGGTGAATACCCAGACTGCTATGGCATTTTTATAGAACTCTTGTAGATCAGCTTCTAAAAATTCAAATCAATAATTTTTTGGGGATTTTTTTTGTTAGCTATCACTCACTGCTGCATGAGGCTTATGGTAGAGCTAAAGGAAATACACTGTCTGGTTTGCTAAGCCTTTTTTAACTGCTGAGTCAGTGGGAGGTGTACTGTAGTGTAGCTCAAATCCTGTTGGCTGTCATAGAAATTACTCAAGTCCTTCGAAATGTTCTCTCCTTGCCTGACTTCCTGTTTTAAAACGTTTCAACATACCGAATCAAAACATGAATCTCACATTTTCGTAATATGAGAAAGGAATAGAACTTTTGGGAAGTTGGTTTGTAGGAAATGGATCACAGTCTGGGTGATGTGTGTCCTGACACACTAATGTTTGCTTTTACCCTAAAGTTAATTCTTTTCCTATAACTCTATATCCCCAAGTGTTTTATTTGCTTCATGTATTTACATTACAGAATTGTATTGCACTAACCCAGGAGACCCCTTTGCCAAACTTTTTACTCTTACTAATTCCTCAACCCCCTTCAGTGGTATACACAGAGGGAGCATCATGAAGTGACCACAGGCCAAATAATCACTGGCAACACAAATAGTCCGAATCGCTTTATGCGCGATGCAAGTTCAGCAATAAAGAGTTAAAAAATAAAGGGAATTGTTTCTTTTGTGTATACCCCTTTGTTTTAAAAGAAGCTGATGCGTGTGTATCTAATGCAGTGCTCATTAGCATGGAGAGCGAGTGCTTAAAGGTTTTTAAGAGTGCGTGCTGAATTTTGTTTTCCATGTTCCTTCATAAACATTGCCCCAGTCTCATTCCTGTCTGTCTCCTGCCCTCCCTCCCAGACAGTGGGATTCACATGCGTCATTCTTGGAAGATACGACACATAGCTTGTAGTAACATGAGCAAATTGGCAGAGAAGAGCAGTCTGAGGATGCATTGTGTGAGGAGAATGAAGCTTGGGCTTTGTAAACAGATTTTATGTCCTCTCTGTCGTCATTGGGCAGATATTATGCTCTGTAATGCATATTCAATATGCTCAAAATATTTATCATAAAGGAAGTAATAGTACAACGGTAGCATGATTGGATTGGATTAGTAGACTCTAGTGCATGTTTGTTACAATTCTTGAAGTGTTTGTTTTATTTTTTATTTATTTTTTGCTGATCTGCACCCAGTATTCTATATGTTGTGCACGTTAGGAGTTTAATGTAACCAGGGTAACTGTAGGTCATGTCTATATTAAGTTGTGTAATCAGTTTTGTTCCACCTTCACCTGCATGGAACACCTCAACATGTTTTTGCTCAACCTACTGAAGTTGCTCAGTGGCATCTTGCCACAATAATGAGTATAACCATTTGTCTCATAAGAGCATGCTCAGTATCAGTTACAGAATAATCCTCTTCAGGTAGCAATGTAGAAAATAACTAGTTTAACCAGATGAGGGTGGAGATGATGATTTTACGTGGGTGGTTTATTTGCCTCATGTTTACACATGGCGATAATAATAATAACATTGCTGAAAAAATAATGCAAAAACATGCACTTGCCCTCCTCTTATTGTTTTTAACGTCCCGTGTTGGTTCTCCGGTTCAGCCACTGTTGTGCACTTAGACGCTGCATGAGCTTTGAAAAATGCGATGTACACAGGTATTTATTTTTTTTTGTTTGTTTTTGGTTGCTGTAATGTTCATGGCTATTTAAAAGGAAAGGAAACGAAACTCAAACTTAATGAAGGCTTGAATGGATAGCAAATTGTGCTGTTATGAACCGTTTATCATTTTGAGAATAAAACCAGCAATTGTAATGCAAAGAGTGTGATCCTCTTATTTTTCCAACGGCAACTTTAAATTAATTTACCTATGAATGCATGTCGAATGGGAATAAATGTTTGAGTGATGGTAACTTCTCTCTTCCCCTCCAGGCTGTCAATTGTTTCAAGCCATAAAATATAATACACTTTTTTAAACAAAGTAAACAGAGTTCCTTGTGCCATATGCAGTATGTATCTGCGTCTTTTTTAGGTAGCAAACTGTTACTGCCACACAATGCATTACTCATTTGAATAGAAACCAACCCAATAACTTATTATTATTACAATAATTTGAATTTAACCCAATCACATTGAGGATGACTTGTGGATATAACGTGCTTATGGAAGTTAACCTATCCAGCAGAGATCTCTCATCTCGAAGCATCGCGCAAGCTTCAATATTTATTTATTTTATTTATTTATTTTACATATTTGAGTATCAACATTTGTTAAAAAAAATTTCTATTAAATTTTAACTTCAAATAAGTGTCAACATTATTTTGAAAGAATTTGTTTCTGTATATTTGGGTATAGGGTGTGGTGTTAGTGTACGTGTTTGTTGTGCAAAGCAATTTTACGCAACATATCATGTCATAACATCAACTTGTATCAAGAGAAGGAGCTTTGCTTTTAGGCAGTGCCTAAATCTTTATATTATGAACTGGAGGATTCACATCCTATCTTCGGCATTACGCACTGTCGCGAGAGTTGAACAGCAGCCTGTTACCAGCCCCATGGTGATGTGTTTGTACATAGTGATCTATGAACGAAATGGTGATTATTAATATGCTTGTGCTTTCTGTGTGGTGCAGATAGAAAGTGCTGCCGAGGAACCCAGAGTTCTGTGTATCGTCCAGGACACCACCAACGCCAAGACCGTTACTGAGAGACTTACTCTCAACCTCCCCGCTTCCACCACCCTCTCCAGGCTCCACGAAGACGTCGCTCTCAAAGCCGGCTACGTGAATGGCACATTTGAGCTGGCATGGGCCAACGTGGTGGATTTGGTGAGCATCTCATCCCCCTTTTTTTTTCAACTGTAACCTCATATCCCTCACAGCATGAATAAATAATTAGGCATGTGTTGATAATTGCTTATATAATGTAATATTCAGCACTGTGCTACTGAGGAGTTATGGTTACAGGGAGTTAATATCCTACAAAATCCTCGATTCTACAAATACTATTTTGTATGATAGTATTTAAGCCAATGATGAACATAGCCTTAGTATTCTTCAGCTGGCTTGGGATGCTAATCCTGCAGCTGACCCAGAGCACAGGTGTCAGGGCAGGCATTGGTTCTTTGAGTAGGTCACTGGATTAAACCCTGTATTTGTGCCAACTGCACCTTTAAATAGCTGTGTAATGCAGCATCCAAAGCTCATCCAAACATGTGGCATCCTGGTTTAGCTATCCTCCATTTGGCTATATAAAACAGGAAAATACATTTCCACTCCATTTATTCTTGCTAAGCTCATAGTACAATATCTTGCACATATATAATTAGCTAATCCCTAGACAATGGTCTGTGAATTCACACCAGGATATTGGAGCAATGAATCATAAATATTTGCAGCTAAATTAGTCATTAACCCAAGTGGAAAAAAAACAAGGAAAGATACACAATAAGTAGATATCCAGTCACGCTCAAATCCTCAAACCCTTGACGTAGTGGTAACCAGGCTGTGTGCATAGCTAGTGTTTTGTTCATTCATTCATTCATTTATGTTCTAAGCCAATTAGTCCTAATTAGGGTCACAAAAAGGCTGGCACCCATCTGAGCTGACTTTGGGCAAGGGCCGGGTACACCCTGAACAGCTCTTCAGGCCATCTCAGGACCAACACACACACAACCATTTACACTCGCATCGAGGGGCGATTTGGAAAGACCAGTTAGCCTACTGTGCATGTTTTTGACTGTTGGAGGAAGCCAGAGTACCTGGAGAAAACTCATGCAAGCACGGGGAGAAGATGCAAACTTCACACAGAAACGTCCGAGGCCCAGGCCTTGTTGCTGTGAGGCAAACATGCATGCCACTGTGCCGCCCTAGGTAATGTTTATTAAAAAAAAATAAAAATAAACTGATATGCTCCAGAATTATTAGTCCAGCTAATTTATAGAGCATGAAAAAAGTCATGCCTGTAATGGAGCTGTAAATATATGGCTGAATATTAAGTAATAAAAAGCCTCTATAGTGAGACCCAGGGCTTAAAAATAAGTTATATAATTTTAGTACATTTTTTATGATTACACTTCAGGTCAAAAGTTTTTGAACACCCCCATTTTCCAATTTTTATTACAACTCGTGCAGTCCAATGAATGACCTGAAAAGGAACAAAGTTAAGCTCTATGCCATAACTGGCTTATAAGAAAGGAACAAGACATCAGCCTTCAAATCATGGAATGGCAGCAGTCTTCAACCCCATCAAGCTGGTATATCATGAAGTCAAATGCCACTTTTGGGCCCTTAAGCAAAGCCCTTAACTCTTAACTGCTCAATTGTGTAAATGAGATTAAAACTAAAAGTAAATTGCTCTGGATAAGGGCGTCTGCCAAGTAGCATTAATGTAAATGGTTTGGGATGAAGTGAACAGAAGGGGAAGACAAAGTACCCAATAAGTGCTGCACATTTGTGGGAACTGCTACAATAGTGTTGGGGAAAATTTCCAGAACAATATTTGATTTCTATCATTGAAAAAAATGCCACGAGTGTTCCACTTAAACAAAAACAAACACTTTAGATCCGATTGTTTTATTATTTCATGAGCTCTTTTTGTACTTTTGACAGGCAGTGTAAAATATCATGTTGCTATAAAAGGTCACATTGTATAGAGTGAATGTGAACTCTGTAACAGGCACAACTGAAAAAGACAAAGATTAAGAATTAACTGGTACATTTTAAGATAAAGAAAGGTTGTGTATACACTAGGCGAGTCCCTAATAAAGTGCAGTGAAGATTATACACCACCACTTTTGTTTAAAAGGGCTTCTAATAAAGAGAAGTAAAAATTACTTCTCTATAATTTTTTTGGGTTAAAATGTAGCTAACAGTGATATTGTAGGCAATGAAAACTAAAAACAAAATAATTCCAAGAAGTATATTGAGGTAAAAGTATGACTAATAAACAAAAACAAAAACCAATTTTTCCACAAAAAGGTGTCACAAATTTAAAAAATCTTTTTATATAACATAATAACATAAATGAACTTCAAACTATATGGAATGGTTTTGAAGAAATATAAAAAAATACAGTACACTTATACAACTTAAAAAAATTAAGTTAAATCAGAAGCCAAGTACTATTTTCACGTAATATTGGATCATATTGATGATCATCTTTGGATCATCTTTTGGTGGGAGTGGCTGGTCAATTTTTTTATTTTGCAGAAACTTTATGTAATTTTTTTCTCAAAAACAGCTTTCTGTTGGTTAGACCACTCTGGTTCTCATCCCTTTATATGTTTCATTCCTAACAGTTTTATTCTAATTACTCCACATGGCTTTGTGCCAGTTTAGTTAATGCCAGTTTGTCATAAAACAGCAGAAAATATTTGAGGTTTTTTTTTTTTCTTTTTTTCTTCTTTACCTGTAAGCATTTTGAGACATATACTCCAGTCATTATATGGCATTTGTATCCTTATTACTTGAGTGGTAAGGTTGTTAACAGATTATTATGACGTTCATCTGCTATTTTCAAGAGCATTTTTCAGAACGTATCTTTTGCTTCAGTTATTAGAATTATTGTGTTTATTAATTAATGCATAATAAAAACAAAGAACAAATTTTATGTTTTACATGGTGATCAGCATATTGGAAGTCCACAGATGAACCATGTCTCATTTAGTTTATTTTAAACCAGTGACGTTAATTGCTCTTCTGGCTTTGCCACTACGTTAATAGTAGCAGTGCCGTTAGCAATGAGCAATCTGATTTTGAGTGAATCTCATAAATCTGCAGTTTTCTCATGACCAGATTACTCATGTGCATGTAAAAACATTCAGGATGAAAAGAAGAAAGGTTTCTGTTTGTGTTGAATTAGAAAGTTCAGTCTTGCTTCATCTCCTTCCTCATGGTACTGCTGAATTTTGATAAGTGTACATCATCCTTCTCTTCTGACTTGTTTTTGTCTCCACAGGCTCCTCTCGACCAGACCAGTGATCTATCTCTGGTGGAGTCTGGGTTTGAGCCAGGGAAGAGGAACTTCCTGCAACTCACAGACAAAGATGGCGAGCAGCCTCAGATAGCTTCTGTGAGTAGCCAAGTAGGCAGACAGGCAGAGCTAGAAATTCAATGTGTAATTAGCATGTTTCCCTGGTGCCTGGTGAATAAGTGGGTTATCTCTTCTAACAGATGTTTCCTAATCAGCAAAAGCTAACAGCCGTGCAGCATTTCAGTCCTCTGACGAACAATAGGGAAACACAAAGCAGCTGTTTCTGCAATCAGCAACATGGGAAGTTGCTTATGTCATGGCGTGTGTTCTGAGCCCCCAGAATCTTGGCTATTAGGTGTTCAACAGCTGCTGTATAATAGCTGACCCTAGATTTCAATCCCAGCTTCTTTTACTAGCCCTGGCACAGATAACCCGTTAACACAAGGATGAACATAAAATTCATTGGTTCGCCCACAGACTAAGAAGCTGCTCCAAGGTGCAGTCTCATGGTTTGGATGCCAGGAAATCTCATTAACTAGTCTGAAAATTCAGTTCCAAATTTTGATGTGCCAGGTAGAAGCTGGACTAGTGAGTTCTCACACTCCCAAGGAAGGCTGATATTTTGACTCAGCAATGCTGCTTTTTTTATTTGAGTAGGTAGGCATGTGGTGGGATTCATAAGTTTCTCTAAATATCACAAAATAAAATGAAACAAAAAACCCCAAACAAACAGCAAAACCAGAAACACAGGCAGAAAGTTAAGACGAAAATCAGACCACACATCAGTGATGTCTGAAGATGGAAAATGTACCCCCTTATTGAACAACATTGGTGGGATTCTGAATTTGTATTTGTTAACTTTATTGCTGTTGACAAATTTCCAACCCTCATAGAGTAGTAGTAGTACGTCCTGAACCACCTGGTGGGGGAAGAGTTTAAATGTACAGATCAATTCAAAGCGGTTTGCTCTGTGAAAGACACAGGAGTATTTTATATCCATTGGCAAACTACAAATGGGAAAGCTTATAACCCACACACATTAGTCATAGGGAAAAAGAAAGTACACCCTCTTTCAGTTCTGTGCTTTTGTCTGGCTTCAACTTCTATAAACAACCAAATAACCTGAGGTGATGATCAAAAAACCCATTACTGAGATGCAGTCCATGAACAAGCTATCTACTCGACGCAAAAGGTTAAAAACAGATTTCGATTAATATTTAAATTATTATTTTTTTTGCAGGAGTGCAGTATGGCCCAGATAACATTCTGTTAGATTTTGGAAATGATCTAGATCAAAATTTAGCATTAAATCGTACTAGGTTAAAACAATAAAAAAAAATAAATAAATCCCTAACTTTGTGTGATGTGTGTACAGGATGAGTCCGGCACGGCAGACGGCAGTGGGCTGGACGACAGTTCTCAGGACCGCTTCATCGGACCCTTGTCCCGTGATGGTACAGTGGGCTGTAGCAGTGACTACAGCAGTCCCAGCTACTCCTACTCCTCCATACTCAACAAGTCTGAGACGGGTAACCTCTTTATTTTTTATTTTTAATTGACTGTTTAGCTGCAGTGACAGTGATGCTGGTAGAGGTGGTGGTAAACAGGGTGGAAGAAAAATGATCCATTATGAAACCGCTAAGCATGCTGTTTGTAGGGTTTATTTAGTCATATCTACTCTTTTCTTTTTAACTTTTCCATGTAGGATATGTGGGTTTGGTTAATCAGGCCATGACATGCTACCTGAACAGTTTACTGCAGACTTTATTCATGACGCCTGAGTTTAGAAATGCTCTGTACAAGTAAGTGCAAACCATGTCATCATCCCCACAAAGGTCATTGAGAGAAAAGCAGCTAAAGGGGATTGAACTGACGGCTAATTTCCCCTTTCAGCTGGGAATTTGAGGATTCAGAGGATGATCCTGTAACGAGTATCCCTTACCAGCTGCAGAGGCTGTTTGTCTTGCTGCAGACCAGCAAGAAGCGAGCCATAGAGACCACGGATGTGACGCGCAGCTTTGGCTGGGACAGCAGTGAAGGTGAGCGTCTTTTAGTATTGCTGCACACACCTCTTTTTTTCATGCAAGGTGCCGGCTTATGTTATTAAAAGCTTTGTACTACATTTACATTTATGGCATTTGACAGACGCCCTAAGAGCCATGTGCCTGCAGTGGCATCTTGGTGGTACTGGGGCTTAAATCCTTGACCTTCAGATCAGTAACCCCAAGATCTTTGATCTTTAAAACTGATTCACAGATTTTAAAAACTATTATATGATTTGGTCCACTGGCTAAAAGTCAGTAATGGAGAATTGTATATAAAAATTCTTTCACTTGCAAAAAAATGCATGTTGAAATGATCACACCAGGCAAAATAAGTGTGTACATGCTTACTAAAATAAGTGAGTGTACGGCGTATTCTCTTGTGTACGACCCACTACAGCCCTGGTTAGGCCCTATTGTACAACAACAGGGCTCTGACATTATATATGCCATTTGGTGTCATGCCAAAGGTCAGTGAAAGCATGTGTTCCCTCCACCAGTTATTTAAATATGTAGGCTAAACAGATAGCATGAGCAACTTAGCCTTAGCTCAGCTCAGTCTGTCTCCAGGACCATTCAGCAAACACCACGTCGTCTTTGGCAGATAATTGTTAATTGTCCTGAGATAGCAAACCAATCAGATTGTGCCTTTCCCATCAAGTGTATACTACATGTGTGTGTGTGTGTGTGTGTGTGTGTGTGTATATATATATATATATATATATATATGTGTGTGTGTGTGTGTGTGT
>JAOUQZ010000004.1:5831273-5842400 GCA_028564935.1 Neosilurus hyrtlii
ATATATATATATGTGTGTGTGTGTGTGTGTGTGTGTGTGTGTGTGTGTGTGTGTGTGTGTGTGTGTGTGTGTATACACAACAGACCACTTTTAATGGTGGTCCCTATTTAAAGTGGTCTCATTTTTTTTATAGCGTTATTTTCTGTATGTTTGTTTATTTTGACATTTGCAATAGTGATTAGCATTTAGTATGTTAGCAAGGTTTAACATTTCTAAAAGGCATTATAGCTTATCTAGTTAGATTATCTGTAGACAGTGCACCAAGATTACTAAAGTGCAATGAAAGTATTCTACATGTTTGTGTGTGGTTGTATGTTGTGTAGCCTGGCAACAGCATGATGTCCAGGAACTTTGCCGGGTCATGTTTGACGCCTTGGAGCAGAAGTGGAAACAAACCGAGCAGGTACGTGCTACAGCTACCACACCTTTATCTGATATACCACTAATCCGCTAGGGTCTGAACAAAGGATCCAGTATAACAGAAAGTCTCAGTGCTTTGTGCTTTGGAAGTTGTTTGTATAAACATGGTCTCATGTGATCCGCTCAGTGTTACGAACTCTGTCTAACTCGCTCACAGAGCTTTCACTGTTTACTTGTTCTCACGTGGACTGGAAGTAACACACTAAATGGAGAGATGAATGAATGACCACTGTTTGGGTTTAAGATTCTTTGTCTAAGTTGCTTCACTATGTGAATGATCTTGTTAATCTTGAAGTAATGTAGCAACATTTTTTTAGTAGCAATTAGCCAGAGCATTATATGTAATTTTACGTGCATTTTTGTGTTTGGAAAAATAATTATTTAATTATGAATATGCTGAGTGTAATGTTATGCTTCAGTCCTGAATGATTGATTTCTGACTCCTCAGGCAGACCTTATAAATCAGCTGTATCAGGGCAAATTGAAGGACTACGTGCGCTGTCTGGAGTGCGGCAATGAAAGCTGGCGGATCGACACATACCTGGACATCCCGTTGGTCATCAGGCCATTCGGAGCCAGTCAGGCTTTTGGCAGCATGGTACGTCTTGGACACAACTACTCATTCAAATTAATTAGAAAGTGTGTCCAAACTTTTGACTGGTACTGTGTGTGTATACAGTGAAATCTCTCTTGCTCTCTATGTTGTCTGTTTTTAATGTTTTTTTCAATTAAAAATGAATTTAATGTGTACCAAATGTATAGGTAAGTAGCTATGTGTCCAATAGGGACATTATGTATGTGTATTATAATTGCCTATGTAATGCACTGCCTAAATCTGGCAACTCTACTGTGTCATAATCTACATACTGCTAGTGAGCAGATACAATTTATTCATTTTATTTTTTTACCAGCACCATGGGAAGTGTAATATTGTTAGTTAAATACCACTGATGATAAAAGGTTGCAAGAGTTTGAAGGTTCAAGCCTCAATTGGTGCATGTAGCTATCCATGATTGGGAGCCCATGAGAGCTAATTGGTCGTGTCCTTAGGAAGGGAAGGATGGCATATGTTCGCTTCCCTGTCACTCACACGTGGCACTAGCCTATCATGAGTGTCTGTGAGCTCATGCATACAATAGGGGTTGATGACAATTTCCTCTGAGGATGTTATGCTGCTCCTGAATATGCATGAGCAGCAGTTAAAAGAAAAGGGGTTGGTTGGCATCAAGTGGCTCAGAGTAAGCACATCGTCGCCTTGCTTTCCCTGGTTGGTAGTTGTTGTGTGTGATAGGGAAGTACAGTGTTTATAAAAAAAAAAAAAAAAACTAACCTGATAATGCCTCCTCATGATTATTCACCTTCTAAAAATGTTGAGACTGGGCAAACCTTGACTCCATTAGATTCTGGGATGATCTGGCTCAAATTGTGGATGCAAGTTTTAGGATTCCCAAACATGAACAAGGATGATTTAATTTTAGGAGTATGATGTTACAGCAGACAGGTCCGGTGCACTTTATTTTTTTTTTTTAAGTCTGGTGGAGGTTTGTGCTCTCTAAATGCTTTTGTTATTATATTATATATTATATATATTGTTATTGCTCTTTTGTTTATTATCTGTAAATGTTCTCCTTGCACTCTGCTGCACGTAACAGGAGGAAGCACTGCAGGCCTTCATCCAGCCTGAAACGTTGGACGGGCCAAACCAGTACTTCTGTGAGCGCTGCAAAAAGAAATGCGATGCACGCAAGGTAAGAGCAGAGTGAATTAGTGCAGACTGTAGCCTTCTCTCTGTCTCTACAGTGTGTTCTTATAGCATTGTTGTGTCTTCAGGGTCTGCGGTTTTTGCACTTTCCATACCTGCTGACGTTACAGCTGAAACGTTTTGACTTTGACTACACCACTATGCACCGAATCAAGCTCAATGACCGCATGACGTTCCCTGAGGAGCTTGATATGAGCCCCTTTATTGACCTTGAAGATGAGGTAAAATCGGCCTCTGTGATTGCTGAAGGCAATACTAACTAACTCCTGAATAGTTTATCCTGATTGTGAGTGATGATTCTTGTTTCCTGTTTGATATATTACACATGCAAATTATAGAAATCCCCTCAGACTGAGAGCTGCACTGATAGTGGAGCGGAGAACGAAGGCAGTTGCCACAGCGACCAGATGAGCAATGACTTCTCCACAGATGATGGGGTAGATGAAGGCATCTGCCTGGATAGTACCAGCACTACAGAGAGGGTACTTAAGCCAAAGGTACCTCTATTCTTATCCTTGATGTGCCTGTGTAAGATATTTGAAATATTAAACATAACTTAAAACAGGATAAAAGGTATGCTGTTAAAAAGAAAAGCCACACTTTCTGAAATCTTCAGGACCTGTTGTTATCGAAAACTAAGAGTAAGAGTGGATGACTTATTTCTTTTTTTTTTTTTTCAAAGCATTCCAATTTCTTTCTTTGCAGAGCTCACTGACATATGAACTCTTCTCAGTAATGGTGCATTCTGGGAGCGCTGCAGGAGGACATTACTACGCCTGCATCAAATCTTTCAGTGATGGTCAATGGTACAGCTTCAATGACCAGCATGTCAGCAAGGTTCTTTAATTTTCATCTTTACACAAATGGATCTTTTTTACTTTTTTAATTTTTATGTGAATGTAAATTGGTTTTCAGTCAATTATCTCTATTGTCAGTGCTAATTCTATGTTTTTTGTAGATCACACAGGATGATATCAGAAAGACGTATGGTGGTTCCTCAGGGAGCAGGGGCTATTACTCCAGTGCCTTTGCGAGGTAAATGACCCCCCCCCCCCTTTTTTTCCTTCTTTCATAAGTCTGTTGTCTTTCTCAGCTCACCACAACAGATTCCTTCTGTAAGAATGAAAAAAGCCCCATTTACTCCTATGCCTCTCGCATGCACTTGTGGTATTTACAGTGCTATAGAGTGGTCATTTGTGTTGCTGACTGCAATATAATTCCCTAATTATTTTTAATTTTTTGTATTCTCACAGTTCCACAAACGCATACATGCTTATATATAGACTGAAAGATTCCTCAAGGAATGCAAGTAAGAGAAGTTATGAAGTTGCACTTGTAACAGTTTTGCTTTTAAACAGCAATAGTTCTGAATTATTTTGTTGAATAATTTGTGATTAAAAAAGGGTAAACTCTGCGTGCAGAGTACCTCGACGTGGAAGACTTCCCAGAGCACATAAAACGTCTCGTTCAGAGAGAACGTGAATCTGAGGAGCAGGAGAAGAGACAAAGAGAGATCGAACGCAATACTTGCAAGGTACTGTATGCACTGCTCTGACTTACCTGCAACCTCATTTACCACTTCTCGAACCGAATATCTCCCATTTCATTCATTTGTACAGATCAAGCTCTTCTGCATGCACCCTGTGAAGATGATGATGATGGAGAACAAGCTGGAGGTTCACAAGGACAAAACACTCCATGAGGCCACAGAAATAGCATACAAGGTAATCCTAGGCCTTACGCATTAGTGACTGCTGTATGTAGACTGTTGTGCAAAATGGCCGTTAGTAGTGTGTCATCAAAATCACAAGGTGGGATCAAAAAAGTCAGAGACTGTATTTGTAGCAAACAAACAAACCGGGGCATTGGTATGTATGTGTGTGTTCTGGAGTCACTATGCTCTGTGATATTGCATTGTCACTGTTTGGACCTGTGTCATTTACATTTTTGGGAAACTGCCATTTGGGATTTTCCATGGTGAACCAGAAGCAAACTTTAAATTCTGTGTCAAATGCCAGTGAAGACCCTTGAAAAGAACTTGGTGAGGTATTTTGAGTGGCATTTGCACTTAAAGGACGACGTCCTGCCCCTCTTATTGCATGGATATAATTCAGAACCCCATGGCTCTTTGTTTCACTACTGTGGCATGCTTTACATTCCAAGGGTAATGTACGCAAACAATTGTAAATGTGAACATACCAGTGTAACAATAATGTTAGGAGCAATGGTTCTCATGTTACCAACATGATGTCGTATGGCATAGTGACTATAACAAAGTTGCTGCGGTCCCCATCTGCACAGACTTAACCGTGTCGCACTTCGTAAACTTACTAAAGGAAAAGTCCTGGAACTTTTTAAATGCATCTTGTATTTATACTTGTGTACATGTGGCGTTAACACTGAACATAATGCTTCCACCACTGTGCCTCATTGTGTATATTATACACTTTTGTGTGTTATCTTTTGTGTTTGTTTCATCCTGCTAGTTGATGGATCTTGTGGGTGTAGTTCCTCTGGACTGTTGTCGCTTGGTGAAGTATGATGAATTTCATGAATATCTGGAGCGCTCATATGAGGGCGAGGAGGATATGCCCATGGGGCTGCTCCTTGGTGGGATTAAATCCTCCTACATGTTTGATTTGCTACTAGAGACTCGTCGACCCGACCAAGTGTTCCAGCCTTATAAACCCGGAGGTACCATTACTAATCATTTCTGAATTATTTTTAATAAAATTAGTTTTAACCTAAAAAAGAAAACTGGTAATGTTCATATAAAGTGCATGCATTAAGCTTGTGAATGTTGGAATGGATGATGAGTGTGTGAATTGAATTCTTCAGAGGTGATGGTGAAGGTCCATGTGGTGGATCTTAAGAGCGAGATCATCGCTGCTCCGGTCAGCGTCAGGGCATACCTGAACCAAACCATTACAGAATTCAAGCAGCTCATTTCACAAGTACGTTTTTCTCTCTTACTGTCTGAGATGTGCTTACCACAAGTGCTATGATCAGTTAATTTGATGCAAGAAAGTCAGAACCTGATCCTGGATAGTCTAGGGACAATGCTGATAAATATTTCATTGTGTTTTTTAGATTGTTAGTCTCACCAGAGAGCCATGTTTTCTTTTATTTTTGCTTATTTCTTTGCTCAGGCCACCGGGCTGTCTGCAGAAACCATGCGAGTTGTCCTGGAGCGCTGCTATAATGACCTCCGGCTACTCTTCGTGCCCAACAAGACACTGAAAGCTGAGGGTTTCTTCAGGAGTAACAAGGTTTTCTAAACACCAAACAGAATATTACAAGCTATTTATCAGCGGTTCTTAGTCAGTGTTATTCAGAGCCTTGATCATCAGCTGTAGTCTGTAATAATTTCCTCTTCCTGTAGGTTTTTGTGGAGAGCTCCGACTCTGAGGACCACCACACCACGTTCACTGACTCACTCCTGTGGAAGCTTCTGGATCGTCACGGCAACACAATCAGACTGTTTGTTTCCCTCCCAGAGCAGTCTCCAGGCTCTGTGGCTCAAAGAACTAGTTGCCCTAAAGTAAGCGGTGACTCTGAGGACTCGTTTGAGGGTGCTAAAAGTAGTGGCCAGTGTGTAGAAGCCATATTGGAGGAGAGTACAGAGAAGTTAAAGAACCTTTCCCTGCAACAGCAGCAGAAGCAGCAACAGAAGCAATCGTCCAGCGAGAGCCAGAAGAGTTCGGACCACAGCGATTTCGAGCACCTGGATTTCCCGCAGCCAGAGAACCAGCTGGCTTCAGAGGAACGCTCCGACTCGGATGCCAACAATGACCGCAGCACCAGCTCTGTGGACTCGGATATCCTGAGCTCGAGCCACAGCAGCGACACGCTGTGCAATGCTGATGGCGCACCCCTGCCTCTGGCCAATGGCCTTGACTCACACAGCATCACCAGCAGCCGCCGCTCCAAAGCCCATGAGGGCAAGAAGGAGACATGGGACACTGCTGAGGAGGACTCGGGCACGGACAGCGAGTACGACGAGAACGGCAAGAGTAAAACTCAGACGTATTCCCTGTACTTCAGAGCAGAACCGTATTCACAGGAGGATGCTGCCGGAGATAGACAGAAAGGTAACACTGCTAACAACTGTATAATTATGTAAATATAACCTATGGTTTTACACATTTCTTTATAAATCCCTCCTAATGAGCAAACCTGTTGTGACAGTGTCAAGAACAAATTCCCCCAGATCACATGAGGAAGAAACCTTGTCACGGACAAGACTCAAAAAGGAAACCTATCCTCATTGGGGTGACTGACAGCAAATTAAAATAGAAACCGTATAGCAGGAAATTCACTGTATCTAAATTCAAATCTGGTTTGTTATAATTGTAGCTAAATAATTTTAGCAAAACCGTTTACATCAAGAACAGTCTACAGTTATTCACAGTTTTCCTGTATATTTAGCTTCTTATGGAACATCATCAGCAGGAGCAAGGGGTTTCTAGATGGTAACTCCAACAAGAAGTAGGACATTTGGATGGATCACAGATTCATTGAGCAGAAGGGTTGGGGGGTGGGGTATGCTCATTGTGCACCTTTTGCACAGAAAAAAAATTCATAGCACATTTTTGATGATGGCGACTTGACGACCTCTGGGTGCCAATATACGTTAACCACTAACTACATTTCCTGAGAAAGCAGTGATCACAGTGGATAGAATGTGCATGTGTGTGGATGTTTGTGAATGTGTATGTGTGAAAGGAGTGGAACACATTACAATAATCTAACCCTGAGGTAACAAAACCATTAACAAGTTTTAAGGCATCCTGCAGTGACGAAATATTTTTTATCTTAGCAATATTTTTGAGATGAAAGAAAGCTTTACTATTATTATCTGCATGAGATTCAGATGAAAAACGGGTGAATAATCACAACAGGGTCTTTTACTGCTTCACATAGTTAAACCTGAAAGAGCATCCAGAGTTATCAAAACAATTTTGTTTTAGCTTGCTGGTTATGTAGTAAGTGCAGCTGCCTGTGGTCCGAGTACACCTACTTCTGTCTCATCAGAATTTAATAAAAGGCAGTTAGTAAGCATCTATTGTGTAATGTCCATTTGTAAATTCCTGAACTTTATTAAAATGGTGTGTCTTTGCTGAAATATACAAATACATGTCAACATAACAATGACATATAACATGTTTACAAATGATATTACCAAAATGGAGCAAGTATGGGGTATTATGATGAACGGTATCAAACGCTGTGCTCAGGTCAATTAACACAAACAAGGAGACAGCATTCTGATCAGAGGCCAGTAGCAAATCATTTACCACTTAAACAAGTGCCATCTCTGTGCCGTGGTGAGGCCTAAATCCTGATTGATACATTTCATGGATGTTATTCCTACATAGATATGAGAATAACTGCTGTACGGCAGCTTTTTCTATGATCTTGGAGATAAAGGGGAGGTTTGATATACAATTTAAATGACTGGCAAGGTGTTTTGAATGGCTTTTGCATTGGCTTCGCCATTCCCTGGGACTCGTTTTGCAAATTATGTTTCTTAAGTTTGAGTGGGTGGCTCAAGTGAGCTGGGGCCTCATGTACAAAGGGTACGTATACACAAAAACGTGACGTACGTCCTTTCCCACGGCAAAGTTCAGATGTATGAAGAGTGAAATGACCATGGAATTGTGCGGTGCCTCACGCCAACTTCATGGCTGGCGTACGCATTTTCTGCAGCTGTTGGTCCTTCGGCGACAGTTAAGAGGTGATGCAGGGAAACTGCTGATAATGTGAAAATTAGTCCTTAGAGTTAATTAAAGCGCAATTTGCAGTGAGAGCCGGTTTTCTTAATGTAATTGGCGCTGTCACTGCACACACATTGCTATAAAAGCAGTCAACAGGAAGCATTTTCATTTTATCAATGTACCAATCATATGTGATGCGCAAATGCAATTAACTAACATTGTGCCGAGGTGGCCTGATTCAACGCACGATTCATACATGCTGAGTAACAGCATGGTTGGAAACTACAAGCTGGCACTATGCGCGATGGGTGGTTGATTTTCAACCATATAAAAGAGGCAAGGATACAGAATTCACTTATTCACAATGCATTTATTAGGTCACTTATATTTGTGAAAACGCCTATCAGCTGATCCAGGCGGTCATTTATGCCTCCGATTGCTCTCACTATTTCCTCTTGTGACTGCAGCACAGCGAGGGTGAGGACACGACCAGTCGGGCGGGCAGCAGCAGCCGGTGGCTTGGGTGTACTGATGCCTGAGATGTCAGGGATGGTGGAGGAATTCCCCATTTCACTGTCTGTTTTTAAAAAAAATAAATCGTACTTAAACACGAGTCAGTCTTGGATATCCTCTTTCTTGTACTGGCATGTTTAAATTAGTCAAACCAAATAGCATGTACATATTTACGCATGAACCTCTGTAAGATTACAGGGCTGTGAGCAGGCTATTCACCCGTGTGAGTTACAAATATGAACATATTTACATTGGGGGTAATCGGAGTCCCCCACATGCGCTCCCACCACCCCTGAAAGAGCAGTGTCACCTATGATTGCGTCAACTCTCTGCTCAGATGGGGTGAGGTCTTCCTCTCCTGTCCCCCCGCCTGAGTGGGCCAAACTTTGGGTGTGGCAGCCGTCCTCCGCTTAACGGCCACCTTTAAATCTGACCACTTCTTTTTTTAACTCCGCATGTGTACGCCTTTCTGACCCCACAGCATTGATGGCCTCACACACACTCTCCCAATTAGACCTCTTGCATTTGTTGTTAATGCCGGAGGACAGCGTGCCACACTGTACGTTTTTGCGCGCCTCTAATTCACATTCCGTGAAATTTCACTTTGTTCCCGCCTTACTCATATTGTAAGGGGTTTCTGATCCTGCAAAGAGGGGGATCTCTGGTGCAGGGTTCATTTAAATATGATTTGCATATTTAAATGGAGGTGTGGGCAGGGAGGGGTCAGGTAATTCCACGTAAGTATTTGTAAATGAGGCCACTGGTGCGAGGAATTCCATATGCCAGGTGCTGAACACATGCAGTTGATGTTGATGACCATGTGCTTAGCTGGGGGCTGGTGGGTTGAACACACCCAGCAGCCAGAGAAATTGTATTATTTTACCCTCTTCAGCATAAATTTATTGCCCTTTTTTTAAAATCATCAGACTGCTATGTTTTTTGTCTTTCTCTTGAACATTCCTGTCTTTTTCTCCTGCTACATCTGCATGATTGTGTCATGCTCCGTTCATTCGCTACAGGGACAGTCCTGGAACTTTTAGATCATACCTGGTATTACAACCTGAGCTGTAAATCACAATGCATTTTGGGTTTATACGGAAACCATTAGTTTTACCCATAAATTGATGTTTTTTTCCCTTCCCGCACAGAGTGATGAAGTAGAAATTGTTTATGCACAAATGTCTTTGTGCTTGAATGAAAGAAATGGCCAAATATGGGGATATTATCTTGTATTTGTGTATCTTTTAATACATTTTAAAAAAAGTTTAAGAAATCTGAGCTATCTGGATATATAGAGGGAACTTCTTTCTGCCTTGAATAAATTAAAGCTAGTAATTGTGGAAAAATTTCTGTGGTACAGGAAGGGAAAAATGGCACCACATTGATTAATTTCCCGAATTAAATGTGTTTTGGTGTGTAAGCATTGGCATGCACCAATGATTTGTCTGTGATCATTGACGTATTGAAAGCTGTTCTCATAAATTGCAATGCATTGGACAGAATTGTGTAAATAGTTTAATCACATACGTACCACACAGCCCTGTCATCTACTTTAATGCAATCTAATGTCAATGATTAATAAGTTTGCCACTTGTTTCTGGTCACTTGTCTCCTCCATGCTTTCAGGTTTACTTGTCCATGTTGATAAGAGGATCACACTTGCAGCGTTTAAGCAGAATCTCGAGCCATTTGTCGGAGTTCCATCTACCCAGTTCAAGGTCTTCCGGGTTTATGCCAACAACCAAGAGTTTGAGAGTGTGCGACTCAATGAGACTCTTTCTTCTTTCTCAGATGACAACAAGGTTTGGCTCTTTTGACTACTAACACAAAATAGCTTAATCTTAATCAGGAGTTATTTTCAAGATGGCTTGTGCTTTTTTTTTTTTTTTAATATATGTAATCTATAGATCACAATTCGGTTAGGACGAGCCTTAAAGAAAGGGGAATACAGGGTAAAGGTGTACCAGCTCTTAGTCAATGAATCAGAGGTAAGCCAATATTTCCAAACACATCTTAAGAATTTTAGTGCTCAATTGGAAAGTACATTACAGCTGTGGAGAAGAGAGTGTGGGATTGGTTCATGATTGATGTGTGTGTGATCTTTCCCTTTAGCCTTGTAGGTTCTTGCTGGATACTGTGTTTGCTAAGGGCATGACAGTGAGGCAGTCTAAAGAGCAGTTACTGCCCCAGCTCAGAGACCATTGCAAACTGGACCTTTGCATAGACAGGTGAGCATACAACAGTTCATTGCAAAAACACAATGTTCTGTACGTAGGATAATGTACAGTAAGCTAGGCATTATTGTGAAATTGGGGTCCTGATCCCCATGTCAGGGTTTATTTTGCTATACTAACTAGCTCACTGTTTATCCATTACTTTGATTTACAAGTAAGCAGACACATGCTCCGTAGCTGATTTTCATTTATGACATTTGCTTTGTGAGTTCTGAAGGTAAAGTCCAAGTGTCACTGCCTGTGAAACAAGCTATGACTAGCAAACCTGTTAGGGAGCCTGTAATAACATTGGGTGTGGTCCAGTCAATTATTTGGTATGTTCCTAGAAAGAATGAATATAGCTCTGGAACTCCAAAAGGCCTGGGAGATTGCAGAAGATGACAGGAGAAGAATGAATGAATATATATGTATGTATGTATGTGTGTGTGTGTGTGTGTGTGTGTGTGTGTGTGTGTGTGTGTGTGTGTGTGTGTGTGTGTGT
>JAOUQZ010000004.1:5842500-5903784 GCA_028564935.1 Neosilurus hyrtlii
CCCCCCCCCCCCTTTTTTTTTTTTTCCCAATACAATTTGCCATACATCTCAACAGTTACTAACATCTTTCACCTCAGTTCCCAGTCCTGCAACTCGTATATCAGCGGTTGACCTTTTTAATGGCCTGACTCACTGGTATATGCCAAAGAAGCTGAACCCACACAGAATATAAATTGTCTTGTGTTGTTGCTTGTGTAGGTTTCGACTCAGGAAGAAGACTTGGAAAAACCCAGGCACAGTGTTTCTGGAGTATCATGTTTACGAGGAGGATATCAATATCTCTAGTAATTGGGAGGTCTTCCTTGAAGTTCTTGACGGTAAAGTTTTTGTCTTTGTGCAAAAAAAAACAAAACAAAGGTTCCCTAGTTTATAGTATATATAGTAGTGACGTAGCTGAAGTCTTATGTGGTAGTCGTTATTGTTACATGACAAGATGACATCTGTTATCTAGTCCTAATTGCTGTTTTTAAATAACTAATGAAAGCCTGTACAGTTCCTGCATGCTTGTACAAAATTTAAGATGTTACTCAGAAATGTATATAGCAACCAGGTAGTGAGCAGTCAGTAGGTGCCACAAACCAGTCTGGTGGCAGTGTGAAAACAGCCCATGTTCTCAGTGTATTATCATAAAGAGTCTCCAAACCAGATATTTCTGATCCAGCTTTGTTTTTTGTTTTTCTTTTGTTGATGACACTCTCCCAGCTGCTTTTTTATACTATGTGATGGTTTAATATGTTTAATATAAATGTAGAATTTACGCTGGACAAAAATAATACTTATTAAAGCTTTGGCACCAGGATGTTGTTTGTTGCTGAGTTGTGCACATACAAATTTTTGTAATTACAGTTAGATCACATAGAACATGTATTAGTGTGTTATTCATGTGAAGCATAGAGCAGCAATGTTAACAAGGTGAGCTCCCAGCCATATGTGAAACCGGTTCTTATCAGTGATCCTTCCTTCTTTATACCATCAAAGTTTCCTATTTATTTTTTACAAGAAGTCTTCCATTACATGCTAAATGTTCTTATATTAAATATTATTACCTACCTTTCCCAGAATCCTCTGCTCCAATCAGTGAGTCAGCATTTACGTTGCTTGCAGTATTCCAAAAACAACCTGCAACATATGAAGTATATGTAGAAAAACCTTCCAGATGACTTTACCCCATACATGAAATCAGCTAGTATAGTAGCTAAGGGAGTATTTCCTTGCCACTGTCGTCACAGGCTTGGTTATTAGGGCTGTGTAGGGGTTGTATAAAAATTAAATTGGAAAAGTTAAGTTACTATGTAAAGCTGCTTTGTGACAATGTCAGTTGTAAAAAGCGCTATACAAATAAACTGAATTGAATATCCGTCAATGTGCTTTTGAAGTCAGTAGCCAATTTATAAATAAAAATTACGCATTGTCTTCTGGGAAGGGTGAGTCAGCCCATTTAATATCAGCTACATTCAAATCGTGAGGCTTAATGTATGTAAACATTATAAATATCACATGGACTGTGTATGTCTTAGTTTTAACTAATAATTTGAATCTGATCAGGATTTTAATGTGGAAGTCGTGTACATATTTCTCACAAGTCCCATTTTAAATTGTGATTGTTTATATGTTACAGAACCGGAGCAGATGAAGTCCATGTCTCAGCTGGCGGTGCTGACACGGCACTGGTGTCCATCTCAGATGAAGCTGGAGCCCTTCCGGGAGGTGGTGCTAGAGAGCAGCAGTGTGGACGAACTCAAGGAAAAAGTAATGTCCACATAGCTAGTCTTTTTCCTTTTCTTTTACATGTCTTAACTTTTTGATATTTAACACTAAGGCTGATGGTCCGTGCAGATGTCATTCTGACTATGTCTGTTTGCTTGCAGCTCAGTGAAATGAGTGCAATTCCTCTTGAAAACTTGGAGTTCGCCAAGGTATGATGTATTCAAGTATAAAATTTCAAGCCTGACTGTGTTTTAGGGTATTTAGTGTTTCGAATTTGCTTCTGAATGCACAAATTTATAACCAGAATTAATTCTGAATTCATTTGGAGAAGGACATAATCATTGTGATGTTTGTGATGTGGTCAAATAGAAAAAATAAAGATAATAAATAAAACAATAATAAATAGAAACATTCAGTTGGATGTGAAACCATAGTTTCACATCCAACCAAATTCACACCTCAGAGTGTTCAGTGTGTTTATAACAGTCAGGGGTGCCAAATTAAAAATATTTAGGCTTACTAATACAACGATTATTACTGGATTTTAACTTAAAATGTTTGTTAATTGGTGATTCAATTGAGGTCTTGTCCTTATAGATAACTAAAGTTTTTGTTTTGTGGCAGGGTTTCACATTATTGCTTTTAATTAGTGTCCTGTGTAAAATAAATTCAAATTTCTGTCATCAAACCAGAGAGGATAAGTGAAATAAAATAATACTTAGGAAAGCACAATCTTGTTCCAATTCTGTTCAAGCAGTTCATCTTTGCGGTGGTAGGTCACTTTACCACCTTATGTCTCCATCCTCTCTCTCTCTAGGGACGAGGAACTTTTCCTTGCGATATATCAGTGTTGGAGATCCATCAGGATTTAGATTGGAATCCAAAGGTTTCCACACTCAACGTCTGGCCCCTCTACATCTGTGACGACGGTGCAGTGGTGTTTTACAGGTAACAGTATGACCACTCAGAGCACGATATGAAGGTCACACTAAAGCCTTTTGGCTTTTGTTGAACGTTTAATGGCAAATATTCTGAACTCTCTATTTTTCTCACTCAGCAATGGTTCCTTAGCCGCTACTCTGCAGTTTTTCTTTTTTTTTAAGACTCAAAATTTTAACGCTCCTTACATGTCTTTCTGAGAGTCATCTTCTATCTAAAGTGTACTTGGACTTCATTTTAAGTCCTTGGCAAAAGTGTGGTAGTGACATAAGCCTAATGTTACAGAACACTTAATGAGACGGGGCTAGGTCTTGTACATTCAAATTATTCACCCATTTTTATCTAAAGACTCTTTCATAGCCATTATTTTAACAATAATCATTTCTTATAATGATTAATAAAGAAATTTTCTGTGGTTGAACATTATCAAGTGTCATTGACAATGAAATGCACCTTGTTTTTTTTTTGTTTGTTTTTTGTTTTTTTAATTGATGTAAACATTCTTATGATAACTCTATTGCATGGTTTATTAAGCAACATCATGTTTGTAAAGAATTCATTTGCTTCATGGATATGTGAATCACCATTTTAATCCACACAACTGAAATCTCTAAAATATACCAGTTGTTCACACACCCCAGTACTGTAGCTGTTTTTGTTTTTTAATTATAGTTATTGACATTTAAGTGTATTCTTGCAGGGACAGCACTGAAGAGCTCATGGAACTCTCTGAAGAAGAACGTAATGAACTGATGAAGAAGGAGAGCAGCCGACTGCTGAAGACGGGCCACCGGGTCAGTTATTCTCCCCGCAAAGAGAAAGCTCTCAAGATCTACCTAGACGGAGGGCCTTCAAAAGACCCAGGCCAAGAATGAAAGTGGCCCCGCTATGCCCTGATCACTTTATTTTTTTTATTTTTTTATTATTATTTTTTTTTTTCTCTTTTGGAAATAGCTGGCCTGCCCGCTGTGTAGCAGTGTAGCGCTGACTCACCAGGGGCCCTTGATGGCGTTGAAGTCCACGTCCAATCCAGCGTCACCGGTGTCATACAGCCGGCACCGTCTTCTTCAAGCTCTGTGAGAGGGTCTTGTGTATGAGGCTCAGAATTTCTACTGTGCACTATAGTTTCTCATAAAGTCTAAAGGGAACTGCAAAGCCTGGCGCAAGCGAACGGTCATCCAATATCATTCAAACAAATCGATCTCAACAGACATGGATGCACTTGTGAAATAGAGAGGACTACTTGTGTTTATTTCTCTGGCTGTATCAGTATCTTTTTGTTTTTCACCACTTACTGTTTATTACTCACTCACGCTCTCTGAGTAATGATCTCATCCATCATACACATGTCCATGATCCAAGTCTTGCTTGGTTGAAAATTATGACATCCCCCGTCTTTACCATGAACATAATTGTCCTGTGTTTTCCAAGTCCTCCATTAACTTCAGGTGTATTCCAATTGTTCTCAGAGTACTGGGTCATTTGCTTTTGTTCAATTTAATAAATTAAATGCTTCTTTCTTGGATGATGAGGCTCCACCCTGGCCTTTTCTCGAGTGCTTCTCCATGTGCACATGTGGGTATGATGGTGGCTAATGAGGGATCCCAGTGTCTTGATCCCTTTTAACTCCTCCCATTTCTCCTTCTGGGGTATTCACACTGGTACATTTTTAGTCTGCCTTTAAGACTAAGGTAATACAAAAACAAAGTAGAGCTTTATATAGATCTATTTACCTTCCGTCACGTCCTTCTTGTAAATTATTTTCACCCCAGACTTGGCGATGACAATACTGCTAGGTCTTGTGAGCGACTGGCACACATTTTAATTTTTTTTCCTGCTTTGTTACCATATTTTTTCTGTCCTGTTTTCTGTTTTTAATTCTGCACAAAATGAAAGGAGCCTGGTGTTTGTGTGTGTGCGCTCTATGTGATGCTACCTGCTGCTGTTTTTGTGTAGCCAGAGAGTGAAAGCTCCAAAGCAGGGCTGCTGGATGCAACTCGCTAGTTTATGACCAGGTTCAAGTGTGTTAGAACAGGAAAATTACCGGACTATGTTGTGGTTAGGTGGAGTTTGGCGACCCTGCTTTAGAGCCACACTGGAGGAGCAGCACTCTGGCTCACAGCATCACTGAACTAGGTCGAACCACCGTGGGTCTGCTGGGCACCTAACTCTGCCACAAGCTGTTCACTGTAGACTTGCCAATATGGAAATAAAAAAAATAATCAGTCTCTGTCTTAACTCATCATTTCAGGAGACCAGCTTATGAAAAAAGTTCTTTAAAGCATATGAGGATAGAAGTCAAGCACCTTGAGTTGATATTTGTAACCAAATCCAGGAGAAGAGCTAAAATCCTGTTTTAAGCAGCGTTCACACAGGAAGTAACAAGCCATTGAGCCACACTCGATTGGCCTGGAGAGTGAAGTGAATCAATTCACCGCTCAAATCTTGTGGCCTAAGTAACTCCCTCGCATCTTGCTTGTCATAAAGCACAGGATATTTAGACAAGGCAATAATAAGCTCCTCTTTAATGTTGATGTGGGTAGATTAATTATACTAGTATTCATCGTTTCCCTACGGAAAGGTTTTGTCGAACTTAGGGTTTGCCTCATCTGTCAGTCATCAGTGTCTTTAGGCTCTGATTGGTTATCACTCGAATTGTGTGTCGTGAAAGTTCAGCTCAGTTGAACTCCGTGCCCGCCCACTTTGCATCGCTTGATGTCGCTGGCGATCATTGACTTTGCATGGCCGATTGTCGCTCATCACTTCCTGTGTGAATGCAGCTTTAGCCTTTACTGAGGAAAGCTTTGAAACATCTTGATTTCTCATTCAGAATCAAGTGACCCGACTTAAAAGCTCATCATTTTTTTTGTGTGTGTGTGTTTAACACTTATTGGCATATAAATATATTCACATGTTTCTAGATCATTTTGCAGTTTCCGAAGAGTTGAACACATTGTAAAAGAAAAAGAAGTATAATTTAAAATTGACAGCTTCGCAGCTGTGCCTAATATACATGTGGCATTTTTCAGTATGACTGGGACAGATTTCCTCACGCACTTCTACAGAGTCCTTCGTAAAAAATTTTAGAACTCCAAATGAAAAAAATTTACTCTATGTACATGAATGTGATTGAATGCATGGTGCCCTGAGATTTACTGACTCCCCATACAGGATGGTGTTCCCAGGGTATGATAAAGGAGATACTGAGGCTGAGGGCTGGGCAAAATGTCAAATTTAATATCATGCAAGTTTGCTCACAAACTTAACAGCTATAAAGCAACTTGCAAATAATGATAAATCAGTATATAATACACGAGAATGGAGTGATCTGTGATCTCCTTATCAGGGAATTTAAAAAAAATCCATCAGGAGTTGGTAATACTTGAATCAACAAAAGAGACACGATTTCTCAGTCAGTTGGAGCAGACAGCATCGTCATTATCGTGCTTTTAAGTAGGAAAAAACCCATAAAAATTTGTCCTTACATGATCCACCTTAGTCATGGTTTAAATAAGTATAAATAAACAATAACAATCTCATTTTATTTTCTTTTACTTTGTTTCTGTGTAGTAAATACTAGAGCAGATGCTCTTAGAGAGATGCTGTTGCACAACTCGGCGCCTGCTCACATGTGCACTCATAGTTCATCTGCATCTGTCATGATTTTAAAATATGCAAAATAAACCATAAAATCTTGTTTTATCCCATTTTAGAGTGCTTTTTTAACTTGAGTTCATGTGTAGTAAAGAATCGCCTTAGGTTTGGTGGTGGTTGCGAAGTTGAATAGTTCCCTAAATGTGCCTTCTCTATTCAGTGACGTTCACTTTATCCTTCAGTAAACAATTGTTAAACCATGCACATATTGATATTAATAATTATCACATGTGATGAATAATTTTTAGGATTAAGAATAACTTTAAGTTTTTTTTTAAGAATTGTGTCATTGAATTGAACACAAATAAATTATAATAGCCCTGATATCTCAAAAAAGAATTTTAAATATGATATTGATGTTTATCGCCCAGCCCCACTGCAAATCCTAACACATCGCAACACATGCAAATGACCACTTTACAGCTTTTTATTGCAAGATTACAGTTCTCTAGCTTTGAAATAGTATAGAAGTTTCCATTTAATATGTCGGTTAATTTTTAAATTAGGGGTGATGCGCTCAATCCTGTAGCAGCAAGTTATCCTTTTCTTCAGCACATCAGATTCAGCTCTGATAATGAGTGTGAAATGCTGAATTCTGAAGCACTTGAATACTCCAGACCTGAAGTGTGCTGACTGGTCTGAATATAAGCACCCAAAGTACTCCTTATACACCAGTGATCATCCAGTCATACATGCTTATACAAGTCTATATACTTTATCCCTTCTTGCTAAATGCTACTGCTCTTTTAGATAAGCTGAATGCTGGGATGTGATACATAGTAATGGTGACCTGATCGTACATAGAGTTATGATCTTGAGTAATAGTTTTATAAGGCGGACTGCTAAAGGATTTTTCAGGTTTAGTGAAGTTTGCAGAGCTCACTATTTGACTAACTTCAACAGGATTGAACGTCTGAACAGGTTCTGTGCTCAGGTTTAGATGATGTAGTCAATCTCGGAGTACAGAGTGTCACTCAAGGCTTCTTCACTGGAGGTCGAACCTTTCAGGCACACCAATCTGCGACTAAAGAAGACAGAACAGCAGGGTTACATGGTTTCATCCATTTCTAATATTGAATGGTACAGTACAGCTCAACTGGGCCTAGTAAAGGATTGAAAACAGATTACTCTATTGAAAATCCTTTGCCACTTGGAATTACTGCTACTTCATGTATACATGGTAAGATTTTTATTAATTTTTCCCCCTTTCTGTTTATTTATTTATTCTCTCACTCACTCTCTCTCTCTCTCTATCTCTCTATTTTTTTTAATCTTTATTATTTTTAATTATTTATTTATATATTTTTGAGCTTTTTACTTAAAATTCTTTGGAAAAATTATTCTGACATTAAAGTTACATCATACGATGTGTTTAAAAAAAAAAAGTTCTAAATAATAACGTGGTTCATTTGGAATTCCCTCGGCTATTTCCGACACTATACGTAAATGTCCTGGGGTGCATCGATTAGCATATTGTGTAGAAATGCAGCAGGGGTAAACCATTGCATCATATTAACATGTTCTTTTGTCTTCATTTGTATAAATGTAGACTTTTAGCATTAAAGAGAACATTTCAAGATGAAAAAGGAATCACATTGTGATAGCTTAATACTAAGCTAATTTATTAATTTGTAAACAGTGGCCAACATGAAATACCTCTTGCTCGGATAAAGCCAGGACAACCCCTACCCCAGATATAATAGTAATATTGGCTCCAAAGTACCCATGATGCGATGCCGAATGTGGCGCCTTGCAATCTAAGGCATATTTAGACAGACATCGTTTAGGGTTTCCCAAGTGATAAGGGAATTCTTTTTCCACTATTTTTACAGTGAAATAAATAAAATGTGTTAAATAATAATTTTGTAATAAATAAGAATTCGTTCATAAATTCAATTTTTTTTTTTCAACATCCCAGTTACATAATTCACAGTGATGGTACCCTCTACATGAGTTCCTGTTTTCACTCATCAGTTGTTCCCTAATCCCCCTGTAGACAGTTTTCTATCTAAAACTTTTCCTGTTACTTAAAAAGCCAAAAACGACCAAGACTTCTTCTTTCTATTAATTTTCAACATTTTCTTTTTAACTCACTTTTTAAAATAATTTTTTAAATCATATTTTTATCAAACTTATTGGTTTTAGTCACTGGACATGTTGGACATGCTGCTGATATACAAGCAATGATGTTCTTGAGTCCATCATCTCTAAGTAGAGATGTGGAGCCTTTATTTGATTGCTATAGTTGTGTTTATATTAATAACATTTTTACTAGGAAATGTTATCTGAGTTTGTCCCAATGTCTTACCCCAGATGTTGGCATTGGAGGTCTCCAGCGCAGGGGCAGTACTCTTTAGGACTCCTGTGTCCTAAGTCCCATGACAATAGGTCCATTAGGTGATTGGTGGAGATACTACAAGGGTCGTGTTCTTTGGGTTTGGGGTTACACACTGGGTAAAGCAGACCTTAATGGAAAATGAGAGAAAATGTCTGTCATAAATTTACAGAATATGCAATGATGACCTATGTGGCAGTGGAAGCATGTCATTAATTGTTTGGGATATTTTATGAATAATGATGTAGATTCAATATATAATGTCCCAAAAGTTGCAGCTGTTGGAAAGCCTCCCCCCATAAGCCTGAAGACGAGTTTGGACATGCTTTATTATATTGGTGCAGTGCTTCTGCAGTGTGGCTAGTGAGAGTTGTTTAATTTGGGTGGTGGGTAGCACAGCTCTTAAAAGCCTTTTTTTTACTCATTTAAATTGTGGTCTTAACACCTAAAAGCTTTTAGTAATCTGTGAGATTAAAAAGGGATGTGGTGCCAAGCTGCCCATGTTGGGTAAATTGTTAATAACTACAGTCAAATGGGTTTTGCTTGTTGTCGGGCATTTTTGTCCATTTGACTGTAATCCAAAGCACCATTAGGAATATGAAATTGAGTTTCCATTAGTAAAATGTAAGCAAGGTAAATCTGTCTTTTACACCCGAGCCTAGTGGCTCATCGCAGCAAGAGTTTATTCCAGTTTTTGTAGTGTGAAGCGACTACGAGTTCAACTCATCCTGGATGGGACGCTAGTTCACGACAGGTTACCTTACCAGTATTTTACTGGTACCCATTTATACTGCTGAGTGGACAGCGACACTAGTTGTTAAGACCTTGTCTAGAGCTTTTGGCATGGAAGCAGGAAAAGTGATGAAGTGTAAGAAGCTGACTGACTTTTTAACAAGTGTCGTATTATGATGGTGAAACAATTGGGTTTATTAGTTTCCATAAAGGCAGGTCTTGTAGGGTGTTCCTGGAATCCAGTGGTAAGTACCTACCAAATTTGGTAGGACTCGTCCCACAGAAAAGCTGCTGTAGCACAGCTGCTGATAGTTTTAATTGCATTACCAGCAAAAATTGGGGTGGCAGTGTGCTCATGTTTTGGTGTGTGTCATCAGCAACATGGCTAAATGCTATTTTATTAGTTGATATAACAGGTCATAAATTATTGTATTCTTTCCTGTATATATTAACCCTCAACATATTTAAAAAATAAAAAATCAAAGCATGCCTGTTAGAACACCTGGCATCACATCACCAGCTCTTTGAAAGTGATAGTGAAAATGTGCAGGACGAAAAGAGGCTGTTTTTACTACACAGTGTTTATGATCTTCTAGCGTAATGCAAGGTCCTCATGACTGGTTTCAAAATTATTAAAATTTTGATTTAGTTTGCTTTTTATGTCTTTATGTGGTATGTACAAAAACAATTATTTACCTCAGGGTTGGTGGATGTTGCTGAATTGAGTAGTTCAGTGACATTAATCTCACCTTCAGTGCTGAATTAATTATACACCGCGCAAACTCGGGGAAATACTTGAATCAGATAAAAATGTAAAAATAAACCATAAATTTTTATTTTTGTTTGCTTTTATGTTAATGGGTAAATAATTATTACTGCATAAACTGTGGCATCATATTTTTGGATCAAGTTACTAAAAGCAGTATTCTTTACTCATAGACTAGAAAATGTTTGCTTTTTTTTCCTTTTCCTAAATCTGAAGATTTTTGTAGTATATAAAACTACCCAGATTTGCCTTACTTCTGGTCTGTTATAGGAGGTCTTAAGGCTGAATAAAACTACAGCAGAAAGAAATAACAGCTGAAAGCAGCTGGAGCTTCAACCTCATTCACTTGGGAAAAGAAACTTTTTGGAAGTGGGTACCTTCATGGAAAGCACAGCACTGATCGCTGTTACAGTCACTTTGTTCACGGCAGATGGTTCCTGCTTCTCCTTTAGTCGCATTCATGCACAGACCCAACACACACAGCTGGTCCTCACAGCACTCCTCATCTTTCCTGCAGGTCTGTGGCAGAAATCCACACAGTAATCATGCATGATCTCTCATCATATCCTTGTTACGGATAAAGATCAATGCTGATTGTTAGTCAGGCACTGGCATGTCATTAGTACAGAAAATAATACAGCAGGGGAGGTTTATAATTAATATGAGGATGTGGTACACAGACAAACAACCCCCCCCCCCCCCCCCGGACTATTGCTATTATTAAAATCATTTTCCTACTGCTGATGCACAGCTAAGCTCTTCTAAAACCATCACTACTAAGTGGTTCTGCTTCTATTACTGTTGGTAACATTAATTTCTACTAGTATTCTGAGTGTTTTTATAACTGCTATATTACTGTTTCTCCTGCAATTATTCCTACTACTATTATTTAACAGTTACAGGCTGAAGGCAATGCGACTGTCTCTGAATAGTGACCCAGATGGAATGTAAGGATTTTTGTCCTGATGGCTTGGAGATTCAATTTCTTTGAGAGTGTAGATATTTTACTGTCAGGACACTAACACGTTTTATCTGTCATGGTCACATATTGAACTCATTACCAAAACCAATGGTAAAATCTCAGGATTTTTTCTGTGAATATTTCTTCTTTAATACCACGAACACAGAAAATAAGGTTTATTATTGTTCGACATTTAGGAGTACAATGGTTTGTCACTGGGTCAGCACTGACTGCGGTACTTATTTGTATCCTTTTTATTTACCGATCAGCCATAACATTAAAAACGTTGTAAGAATTGATAGGTGATGGGAATAATATTAATAATTATCTCTTCAGAGTGGAACCTGAAAAGAAGTGTGGTGTATTTAGTAGAAAGTCAGTCAGTTCTGGAAGTTGACGTGTTGGAAGCAGGAAAAGTGATAAAGTGTACGTTTATGATGGTGAAACAATTGGGTTTATTAGTTTTCATAATGGCAGGTCTTTAAGGTCTTTATGGAATCCACTGGTAAGTACCTACCAAATATGGTCTCACAGAAAAGTTGCTGTAGCACAGCTGCTGACAGTGTTAATGCTAGATATGATAGAAAGGTGTCAGGAAGCTAGCTGCAGACTAGTCTGTTGTTTTTAATGTTATGGCTGATCAATGCAGGTACTTTTTACTGCTTTATAACACGTATGTAGATTTTTAGCCCTTAATCGGATACACAGTTACCTTGAGGACCTTCAGTGATTAGCCCTGGGGGTACATTAGTGTATACAGTACCTTGCATGTTTACTGTACCACGATTTCTTTATTTTCTTTGAATGGAAAAAGTTTCTAGCATCTCAGCAGCAGTGTCAACCCAGCATGGACAGATTCATGTCAGACTGAAACAAGCATCTGAACTGGGTTAAACCTGGCTGTCAGAAGCACATTAGCATTCTAGTGCTGTTTCCTGTCTCTTTCTGGCTTCTGCCGTCCTTTTTTGTGTCCCAGGTATAGGCACAGTGACAGAGCACTCAGATTTAGCAAACGCTCCTCTTTTTAATGTGAACCCCAGAGTGGAATGCCCTGATATCAAGTTCCAAAAGCACTCGTGCCTGTGCTGCAATGCAGATACAATGCAGTCTCAGTTACATCATTTGGAAAGGTGGAGGCTTTTAAATGTGCAGCACTTTCATGGCACATCCGGCTGAGATCCACTGTGAGACCTTTGATCAAATTTTGTGCATAAGAAGACTGATTTCACCTACCACGTCTGACTGCTTGCAAGGTATACACTCCGAGTGATGCTCTTCGTATAGACAGTATTCATCCTTCTCACAGTCCTCATCAATAACACACTCCTGAAGTTTAAAAAAAAAGGGAAAGAGGACACATGAGAAATGCTTAAAATGTTATTTATCCAAGGATCATATTGTCTTAGTTCATATCTTAAAAATGTTACCAAAGTTATGCAAATTATAATATAATTAATATTATTAATATGCTACTATTAATACTAATAATTGTAAAATTACTATAAACTACTGCATGTTCACCCCGTGTAGGTTTCCTTCAGATACACCGGTTTCCTCCAACAGTCTAAGAACATGTACAGTAGGCTATTTGGCTGTTCCAAATCGCCCCTAGGTGTGAGTGTAAGTATGAATGGTTAGGTGTGTGGCTCTGCGATGGCCTGCCGACCTGTCCAGGGTGTACTCTGCCCTCGCCCAGAGTCGGCTGAGATGGGCACCAGCCTCCCCACCAATCTAATTAGGATTAAGCGGTTCAGAAAATGAATGAATGAATGAATGAATGAATAAACTACAATTATTACAGATAAAATAAGCTAAATAGGCCTACTTTTTCTTCTATTCTGATATTACTGTGTATTTCTGCTATCATTATGATTGCTATGAATGTTACATAGATATCCTAATATGCTACTTCTATTACTAGTACAACTACTATTATAGTTGGCACTGATTGCTACTACTTGAGGAGGGCGTTTCTGTGTGGAGTTTGTATTTGGTGTTTCTTTGATTGTGTGTGTTTTCTATGGGTGCTCCGGGTTCCTTTCAAAGTCCCAAGACATGCTCATTATGCTGTTGCGGTTGTTCTAAATTGTCCCTAGGTGAGTGTGTGTGTGTGTGTGTGTGTGTTGCCCTGCATTGAACAGATGAGTTCAAGGTGTACCCCACCTTCGCCCAGAGTTAGCTGTGATAGGTTCCAGCCTCCCTACGACCCTAGCAGGATGAAGCAGTTCAGCGATTTCATGATTACTACTGTTACAATTAGTACTGCAAATATTATTAATATATTATCAAATTATTATTGCACACATAAAAATTCTATCATTCAGTCATTCATTTTCTGAACAGCTTAATCCTAATTAGGGTCGCAGGGGGGTTGGCGCCCATCTCAGCCGACTCTGGGCAGCTCGCCAGGCCATTGCAGTGAAACTTTATTCAATATAGTTATTATACATCATGTTTTAGCCCTGCAATGGCCTGGCGAGCTGTCCGGGATGTACTCTGCCCTCGCCCAGAGTCGGCTGAGATGGGCGCCAGCCTCCCCGTGACCCTAATTAAGAATAAGCGGTTCAGAAAATGACATGGCATGACATCAGGTTTTAAAATAATATTCTCCAAATATTGGCTGTGATTGTCTGTTGATGCTTGGAGGCGATTTCTGAAGGCTGCGATGGTTCAACAGGCCATGTCAGGCCTCCTGCTAAATAGCAACCTGAAGGGCTTCAAGAATTTACACTTTTACTCTTTTACATTTTTTATAATAATTTTAGTAATTACAATGAATTACAATGAATACTAAAAATGAGTGTGCACTTTTTTGCAACTGGAGCTGTGATTACTTCTATTATTACTATTGTTGCTATTGTAGCAATTATTATTACTAAAGAATCCTACTGCTTGCGTTGTGGTTAGTAATATTACTAAGAGTGCTGCTTCTATCACTACTACTTTTACTACTTTTAGCATGTATTAGTATAATAGTAGTAGTGATAGCTTTACTACTCCTAATATAATTACCAGGGTTCCTATTACTACTTCAGATTCTCTTACTATCTTAACTTGTAATGCTCCTCTTTGTACTACTGCTACTCTCAGTAATGTATATCAGTGGAAACATACAAACTATAATGTTGTCCAGGATTTACCAATACAGAAAGTGACCCAAATTTTGAACAAAAATTCCCTGTTGTCTTTTAAAGCAAAGATATTTCTGGGCTTGGTTTTGCCTACTTCCCCAACTAAAATAAGTAGTTCAATGTGATACTACAATGAAAGAAGGATAAAACCTAGTGTATAAACCTGAGGCAAATTTTCATCTTGAAATATACAAGTAGAGTCTGGAACTAAATGTTGGGTTTTTAATCCTAATGCCAACTGTCCACTGTGTATTATTCATCCATTCATTCACTTGTTCTAAGCCGCTTAATGCTAATTACGTTCATGGGGAGGCTAGCGCCCATCTCAGCCAACTTTGGGCAAGGGCGGAGTATACCTTGAACAGCTCACCAGACCATTGCAGGGCACCACACACACAACAATTCACACACTCACTCAGAGCTAGGGGCGATTTGAAAAGGCCTTTTTATTAGTTTTGTTATTTTTTTTATAATTTTTTTTCCTGGGTGGAAACCCACACAAGCACATAGAGAACATGCAAACTCCTCACAGAAATGCCTGAGCTGGGAATTCATACTCAGGTCTTCCTGCTGTGAGGTGGATGTGCTAACTACTGCGCCACCGTGCCACCCTGTCCATTTATATTCATCTCAAAATTAAATATTTAGTATTATGGACAGCCCTAAATATGAAAAATAGCAGTATATCACACAACATACTGTAAAAACCTCAAATAAAACTTTTTAAAAACTTTTTGGGGTTTATATGGACAATATATTATTCTTAGACATTTTCAATTTAAAAATGTATTTTACAACAAATAACAAGGTAGAGTATCATGTAATACTTTTCAGGTAGTGCCATTACTTGTTTTAATACATGGTGAGCTCATATCCAAGTCTCTAAATACTGTGTGAGAAATAGCACTGAACCTTGACTAAAAGTGAAAAGTAAATATTCTTTACATTACCTTTGTCAAACAATATTTGTCATTATTGTCCCATCTTGATGTCCTTTAAATGTCAGATCAGTAGATTCATGCACTCCATCGGGCCTTAACAGTCTTTCTTTCATGTCTTTCGTTACTAGATGGATGTGATACACTTTAACACATTTCTTTGATGATCAAATGGTTACAGAGCATCTCTATCTGGGATATCTGGTGTCCTCCTTTATCAGTCACCTCATAGATACAGCAGGCTGACAATCCTGCTTATGTCTGCTGGGGAATTATTGACAGACTCTATTAGTCAGCCAGGAGACGGGAATTTTAAGTGTGAGAGGATCTGGTATTAGGGAACTGATTTGTGCAAACCATCCTATAAAGTATTGGATACAACCTTTAGGGACTGAAGCAAATCCAGAGTTTATTGCTTGGTGATCTTCTACAAACATCTAACAGAATCGGATGGAATGTATTTTGCTCAAAGATGTCTTCAGTATTACCATTTACCGAATTATACTACCCTGGTAGCCCTGCCATGGACTGGCGAGCTGTCCAGGGTGTACTCTGCCCTCGCCTAGAGCCGGCTGAGATGGGCACCAGCCTCCCCTAATTAGGATTAAGCGGTTCAGAAAATGAATGAATGAATACTAGCCTGGTATTTAAGATGCAGAAAAATCTATCAGATTCGCACCACATTTAATTAACTCATTAGAGATTTTCCATATAAATGTTTTAGGGTGGTATTATACTTTAAGGAACATTTTAAAAATTCATTGTAGTGATACATTATAGTTTTCTTTTTTGTTTTTTCTTTTTTTGGTAAATGTGCTACATAGATAATGTAGATGTAAATAGATAAACACGCTTATATTACCTCAGCTTATTTATTTATTTATTTTCAGTTCGTCTGCAAACAAAATCATGACCCCACCCATGCAAGGATTTCCATCAAACCTGGAGAGGGCACTACCCTACCTGACTAACAGAGATGATCCAATTTTGGAGTGTCAAGGTCAAAGGTAAAGGTCACCGCAAGATCACAAAATTTTCTATATAAAAATTTTAATTGCTTCTCATAAACATTATTTCATAGAACTATAGAGCTAAATCAGGACAGATAGGTAACCATATATACACTTTCAAATGGTATAATCCTCTTATGCCTTAGGTTCTCAGGATTTGAGTGCCTGTAACTTCGAAATGAGTGCCAGTAGACATGCATTAATATGAAACACTAATAGGAAGCACTTGGGTAATTAAACCCAATAAATATAAGGTTGATTTGATTTACTATCCATGTTGTGTGGTAGAGGTAACTTATACTCTATAGTATTGCACTCTGTAATAGTTTCGAGCTACTTTAATTATTATTCATGTAAGAGAAAAGATTTGAGTTACGCACATAATTGATGATATTTTCCTTGTCGCTGGACTGTTTAACAGATCTGGTCATGTGGCTCTCCTTAGTTGTGTTGCCCAATATCTAAAACCACAAACACACTGCTCAGGAACACATGGATAGTAGACATTAGGACAAAAAAGAGGCTGAATGGACATTCAAAGACAAATGTGCACTGTGTTGACATAAATATATTTAACATACAAAAGGCTGTCCTGCTGTCCTGCTCTCCAAATCACTTGTAACCATGTTAAACATCTCAAAATGACCTCCATGCCAGTCATACCTTATCGATTGCCTCCGCAGCAGGGGCAGATTGATTTCCTGTACTGATCTCTGAGCTGCTTTCGTTGCTGTAATTTGAGGTGATGTTATGGATAGGCTGGGTGGATTTTGCGCTCTCATTGCCCATCTGGAAAATGCTCAGAATGAATTACACTTATCACCCACTGCTTATATTACATGAACCAATAACAGCAACAGTAACATACATGATCTAAAGCAAGCAACATGAATAAAGAATGCTGAAGCTTTTTTTTTTTTTTAATCTTTTTTCAAATTGTGTGAATGCATTTTAAATTGATAACTAGAGAATCAGACATCCCATAATTCCTTTAACTATGAGTTCTAGAGATGTTATGTGCACATTAATATACATTCAGAAATAAATAGATTTTCTGCAAATGAAACTTTAAAAGAGAATCAGCTGGGGCGACTCTTCAGAGTGTTCTTGGCGCTCCATGCCTGTGAACCTGAATCAAATACAAACATGGTAGAAGGTTCTGAAACAAGCGAACAGTTTAATAATAAGAATGTAATTACTTGACTGACTGTCAGAATATATGCTGCTATCTTGTCTCTGACGCTTTGCATGACCTGGCAAAAAAAAAGCTTTAAAGGAGTTGCTCTGGTTATTAAAAGGACTGGCAACACACTACAGAAAAATAGGTACCAAACTTGTGAAGCTGAGCTAGAATAAGCTAAACCTAGAATACACTTCAGTCATCATTCTGAGTAAAAGTTTCAGTCTCAAGGTACAAAAAAAAAATAATAATAAATAAAAAAAAATAATAAATATAATATAATAATATAATAATAATAAATAATAATAAAAAAAAATATTACCCACCCAGTCAACAAGGCACAGTTTAGTACCATTTATTCTGAGTGCATTGGACCAGTATATAATACTAATAGTGATAACTGTAAGTAATAAATGTATATATAATTAAGTAATAATAGTATAATAGTATTATTATAATCGTTTATATATATATATAATATATATATTTATATATATATATGTATATGTGTGTGTGTGTGTGTGTGTATGTATATATATATATATATATAGGAATTTGATTAAGGCTGCACTATAATTTCCTTATCACAGCTTTGGCAGTCTTATCTTTTACCTTGAAATGCGTATTATAGTGTTGCCTATCTTAAAAATATATATTTGCAGAAATGATTACATTAAAGTACAAGGGGTGCACCCTTGAGTGGAGGGTACCACCCTGGATTAAATTAGTTCCCCTTTTTTATTTTCTGTGAGTGCATATTGCCATCCATTCAAATTCCAGATCTAATACATGAAAACAGGATCATTCGTCTAATGCCTGCAGCATGTTTATCTCTTCTTTCATTCTAATTTCTTTACTGATGCGTTAAAGGGACCAGTCTAGACTTTATGCACGACATGGGCGATACCTGATGCTCAGCCTCCTCCAGTTTGCTCTGTGTGTCATCCACCAGTTTCTTCACCTCCCTGAACAGGTCGCTCAGCACAGTCGGGTTGTGTTCGTTTGCATCTGTGGGCGCGTGCGACTGGAAGTCCACACCGGGAGCTGTCCAAGTTTCGGGAAGGAGTCCGTTAACGGTAACCAGGCAGAGACTCAGAGCGAGCAGCAGCATCTTCCCCTGCGTTGCTCGGTGCTTGATGGAAGATGGAAGGATGCAGACTGATGAGGCGCGCGCGCGGAGGACACCGCAGGATGGACCACACGCTCGTGCGCTGAGCCACAGCAGCCCTGAGTTATGGGCGTGAGAGACTGAAGGTGCTGCGCGTGCGCGACGGGTTGGTTTGTCACAACAGGGGTATAAAAACAATATACAGTAAATACATTGGAAACTGCATACCCGCATTAATCATGAAGCCTGTGTGGCCTGTGTCAGGCCTATTTAACATGCTCGTTACACTGTTGTGCTGTTTAAGGAGATTGTGCTTCTGTCCTCTCATGATGATGAGCAATGCATGTTTCATTTCTCACACAAAACTCCAAGCACCTGGTAACTGGGGCAACTCAGCAACGACCTTCAACAGAAAATGCCTGGATTGGATTCTTTGCAGCTTTAAAGAATTCATGATGTAGGTTTAGGATCCCAGATGAACAAGTAACCAGGAAAAAAGCCATGAGAAAGCAAGCAATGGTTAGCAGTGTATTTTCACAGCAAAAAGATCTGGGTTTAAGCTTTGCCCCAGACTGGGGACTTTCTGTGGGTTTGCATTTTCTCCCTGGGCATGGGTTTCCTCCAAGTGCTCCTGTTTCCTCCCACAGTCCAAAGACATACAGATTCCAGTTGGCCTCTCGAAACGGCATGCACTGTTGTTTGTCTCTGTATTAGCATCGTGATCTGATAAGATTGCATAAGATTATTGGTAAGGATGGGTGGAATCCAGCCACTTAATAGAACAGTTTACTAATATGAAGTTAAAGAGAAATAATAAAATACAGTATATACAGAAGGATGTCCAGTATAAACATTAAGGTATTTATGAATACAGCAGCAGCTCATATATACAAGTCTACAGTATCACTCCAATATAGGAGTAGTGCAGGATAAGTTCATGGGCCATGACCAAAAAGATCAGAAAATGTTTTGCTTAATCTTGATAGATTGAGCTGATCAAGTTAAAGGCCCAACAGTGGCAGCCTAGTGATGCAGGTACTCAAATTCCTGAGCCTCGATCAGTAACAGGGTCTTATACTGCTGAACCACCACCGCAAACCCCCCAATCCACTTCTCTCTGTGGGAAATGGGAGATGTCAGCATTTGAGGGACACAGCTGGCTTTTTGCAATAAGCAAACAAACAAACAAACAAAAAAAAAACACAACACAAACAAAAAAAACACACACACTAGCTAGCTTTCCATAACTCGGCATCATTAAGCTCTTAATTTAAAAGAATTAATCTGAAACATAAATAATCTTTAAAATTTAATAATAATAATGATCACCATCACCGAAGGCACAAAAGATGTTTAAAAGAAAAAAACAATAACAAAAACGGATTGGTAATCCACAAGTTTTTTAAAAGGTTCTTCAACACCTGGGAATATTCTTTTTTAAATTTTTTTATTTTTTTGGTCTTTATTGGTTCTTTTTGATATTTGTTTCAAGTGACACAATTGTGTCAAATGTATTTGCATTCAGTAGCATTAACAATTTCCTTTTACTGGAACTAAGCAGTATAAACCTGTTCCAGCATGACAACACCTCTGTGCACAAAGTGAGCTCCATGAAGTCATGGTTTGGCAAAGCTGGAGTAGAAGAGATCAGTGCCCTGACCTCAACCCCACTGAACATCTCTTTGATGAACTGGAAAATTACCTGCACCCACCTCACCTTCACTAATGCTATAGTATGAGAATATATTTTTTAATGTACCCTTCAGCACAGCACTACTTTTTCTGTGGTAATCTCTTTCCATTGCTCATTAATGGACAGTGTAGAGAGCGTCTGGTGTGTTGAATATGTCTAATATACTGCCATGTAAGTATCTTTCACATATGATTACAGAGCTTGTAGAATAGGGTGGCACGGCAGCATAGTGGTTAGCACGTCCAACATTACAGCAAGAAGGTCCCAGGCTCAGGCGTTTCTGTGTGGAGTTTGCATGTTCTCGCTGTCCTTGTGTGGGTTTTCTCCAGGTACTCTGGTTTCCTTCCACAGTCCAAACACATGCATAGTAGACTTAATGGCTATTCCAGTTGGCGCTAGGTGTGTGTGTGTGTGTGTGTGTGTGTGTTGGCCCTGTGATGGTCTGACTGTTCAGGGTGTACTCCGACTTCCCAACGTGTCGGCTGAGGAAGGCTCCAGCCTGCCCGCAACCCTAGGAAGATTAAATGGTTTGGTGAGTGGGTGAGTGAGTGAACATGCAACGCTTTCTACAAAGTGCTGCGTGTATTGCAATAGCAAACCACCAGGTGGCGCCTTTTACACATAAAATATGCCAGCAATCATCTTTCAGAATTCCCTAAGAAATGTATGTGCTAAATTATTTTATTTTTTAAATAAATGAAATAGAGTGCTGTTATGTGGTCTAATAAGCGTTATTGATGCTAATGTTTTACGTTTATTATTATTATTATCATCATTATTATTATTATTATTATTATTATTATTTGGCATGGTGTGCAAATGCCCAAAATGTGTTTTCAGTGCGCACTAAATGGAAAGGCTCATTACCATAAGCGCGTGCTGGTAGATCTACCGGGCTTTTCCCAGTGCAATATGTGCTTATCATCTAAGTCGGACGTTTCACGCGCGCGTTTTGAGCTGTATGGAGAAGTAAAGTGGAGCCCTGCTGGCTGTTCTTCCCCCTGACGCAGCGTTGCTCCTCCTCGGGTGTAATATCCTGCTGCTTTAGATGCCCAGCTCGCATTTAACTGGTAAACGAGCGTCGCGCGCTCACGTTTCAGCGTTCAACAGAAAAACGACGCTCGAGGCGGTGACGGGCGCGTGCCTGCAGTTCGGAGCGCACCGGGTACACGAGACACGCCGACGGATATTCACCGAGCCCGACCTTCTCACGTGAAACGGAACGACAAAGTAAGAAGTATTTCATTCACGTTTTTATAAGAAGCGGCTGTTTTATTCGTTTGTTTATATCATAAACCCAAACAAGTTATAACAAGTTTCCAGCCTGTGCTGCTCTGCGGCTAGAAATGAGCCTTTTTTACTTATTTTCCTGTTATTCTCGAATTATCTGACTTATAATAGCCGCTCTGTGCCTGGTAATTTCTCGGTGTGATGCTTTTTTACTGATGAAACACGTTTCCAGTCAGTGTTTCGCTCTGCACCTTGCTAATACAAAACTTCAAACGATTTCGTGTCAAAAAAGGTAATATCGCGATATTTCAAGAGATTCTCACGATACTGTTCTGGTATTAAGGTTTGCTAAGCACGTGAAGCAGTAAATGACTCCATATATGGAAGACTGTAATAAGTAAGGTAAAAAAAACAACAACAACACAACAACAGCTCATTACTGGTTATCTGAGTGAGAGATTTGGGGTAAAAAATATTATCATACATTAAAAGTGCATTAGTAGATAAAAAAAAAAAACTTAGTAATAAAATGAACCTGCAAATATTAATAATATGGGCAAATAAAATAAGTATTGTTTATTTGTTTGTAACATTTATAAACAGATGACAGCATGCACAGACACAGCTGCTCAAGCTTTTTTTCATACTTTTGTATAATGACAATAAACAAAAGATTGTGATTCTGATAAATAAAGTTGTTTAAGAAATGACCCCAGGACATACAGTACATATGATGTGGATGAGAAAATGCATTTGGAAAACTGACTTCCGCTCCCACATGTTTGTTTATGTTTGAACAAGTCTCCTGTTAGTCATTTTATAGGCCGCCGTCAATCCAGGGGGAGCTTTGTGAACATGTGTGGGAATTGGGAGTCGGGGTGGGTTTAAGGACTTAAAATCATTCCCAAGTCTAATTGTCCTATTTAACTGTTAGTGAATTAATGGGGAGAAACATGGACTGATATTACCGTATGCACCTTTGAGGCATTTTTATTCACAGTATTGGTGCCGTGTCACAGCTCCAGAATTGATCATGAGCCCGGAATATTCTGTGTGAGGTGTTTTGCATTTTCTCTCCTTGCTTATGTGGATTTTCTCTGGGTTCTGCAGTTTCCTCCCACCTGTTCAAATAAAGTCAAAAGTGAAATTAGTGGCACATGACCTTTGATAAATGCCTTATGATAGACTGGGGTCCTGTCCATGCTGTATTCTGGCCTCACACCCAGTGTTCCTGGGATAGGCTTCAGATCCACCTGAGTGGGGTAAAGGGGTTACTATGCTGAATAAATGAATTACAGCAATTTGTGATGTGTAGCGACATGATAATAGCCATGATATTGATTGTGAAGATTCATTTTTGATACTGTGGATCCATTGTGGATTACAAGTGAGCTGATCTCAATCCTGGGGTACAGGGTACAGCCTGAATAGGTTGACAATTTATCACAGGAGAGACAGACACCCATGCAGGCAGGTAGAACATGTAATCTTCTCAAAGAAATGAGTTTCAAACCTGGAACTTGCTCTCTGTGAGGTGACAGTGCTAACCACTGTCTCACTTAATGATCACACCTCTAACCTAATTATGAGCAGCTTGATGTTACTATTATCAAAAAATTGTGGTTGAAAGAGCATGATGTCTCACTGCAGGAATAAAACTGTTTAGTGACTGTTATGCTGCCATGTTTGATCGATATCTGTTTACATTTACATTTATGACATTTGGCAGGCGCCCTTATCCAGGGCGACTTATGTTTTTTATACAACTGAGCAATTGAGGGTTGAGGGCCTTGCTCAAGAGCCCAACAGTGGCAGCTTGGTGGAACTGGGGCTTGAACCACCAACCCTTGGATCACAAACAGGAAACAACCAGGCTTGAACCGCCAACCCTTCGATCACAAACAAGTATCTTCACAAACAAGAAGTGGGCTACATTATAAAGCAAAAGCAAACTTCTTTTGTGCGTTAAAACAATAGGTGTTAGAATGGAACTGCTGGATTCTAACCACAGAGGTGTTTCCAGTTCACTCACTCACTCACTCACTCTCTGAATTTAGCTTAATGCCACTAGGCATCTCAGCACGAGGAATCTCAGCTGACTCCGGGCGAAGGTGGGGTACACCTTGGATAGCTTGCCAGTCCATTGCATGGCCAACACACACATTCACACTTACACCCAGGGGCAATTTAGAAAAGCCAGTTAACCTAATGTGGTTGTCTTTGGACTGTGAGAGGAAACCTGAGTACCCAGAGGAAACCCATGTAAGAACAGAAAGAACATACAAACTCCACATATAAACACCCTTGCTGAGCGCGTGACTTGAACCCAGGACCACGTTGTTTTGAGGCAAACATGCTAACTACTCCACCACCGTGTCGCCCGATTCCAGTTCAATGTTTTAACAAAGCAGTTTTAAGGCTTTTAAAATGCTACACCTGGTTCAGGACGGCACCACATATGTGCTGTACAACACTGAAGAAAGAATTAAACTAAGAAAAAATTTCTTCTATTTGCATGAGAGGAACATACACACCCAAGCGGGGGAGGGGTTCGACAACCAGATCAAATGAAGAATTTAAATTTGCATTAAATAAGAAATCCTTAAAGCTATTTTGCTTTCAGTTTTCCAGTCTTACAAAACAGGACCAGGTTTGATGGTGACAGTTCTGGTCTTGTTTTTCTTGAAGTGCTGGATGATATTGCTACATGTAAGTCATGTTTTTATTTTTGGTGCCTAAAGTTTGGATAAAATTTGCATCAGTCAAATACGATGACATGCAATGAGAAGCTAAAATACTGACCTTCCTCTAAGGTGATTTTGGATAGGATTTAGGTGATGTACTGTATTGAAGTGTTAGGTTCTGTTCTTTAGGCTGCCGTCTCGCACAGCTATAACCAGAAAGAACTTCATGGTGCACAACATTGGGGACTTCCAGAATCAACTGTTCAAGGCACTTCCTTCAGAATACTTGAGAGCTGGCGAGCTACCTTGAAAACCATGAGGGTATGGCTTCCATTCCCGGAAAGTTTGGTTGTGTTGAAAAGTGCTGTGGCTTTTTTTTCCCCTTCTGACGGTGGGCTGCCGGCATGTATTTAGTAAAGGGTTAAAATCAGAATCCTGCTTCAAAGAGTTTACAGAAGTCTGCACGCACACTCAAATTCCAGTCCATTCTCCAAAAATCACCTGCACCCCTACAATTTTTCATTGGAGTATCCATTCTACAGGAATGTTGGCCTTCTGCGTTGCAGATTTACATCACTCACAAGACTAGACACTGATAGGTGCGGCGTGTCGTCTCAGGGCCCTTTACAGTCTGCACTCTGACGTCTTCTTTGTTTCTAAAGTTTAACCGTGTGATTCTGTTGATGGAGGAATTTTTGTTCAGTCATGCTGTCGCGTTGATACAAGCACTATGTATTATGAATGGAAATGAATTTCTGTCAAGAGATAAAATTCCATGACAGCACTGTATTTTTTTTTTTTTTTAATAAAGAGGTTTAATTTTCCAGCCAATCCCTTTCAGTCGAGTCATTGCCCATTTCTAAACTGTTGCTTTGGAGTAGTTTTATCCTTATTTGGGCATCCAAAATTCAGCCCAACTAAATGTTTTATTGAGGTTGGTTTATTTTTGTGATATAAACTGAGTTAAATTCCCAGTAGTGCTGACCGAAGTACATTTTTTTAATTTCTCTATGTATCATTAGTGTTTGTTATCCTCCCCAGTTATTAAAAGGTAATTAGCTTTAGTCAAAAATATAGCAGAGTGTTTTAACTGTGATAGCGTTTTGAGGCTGGGTCATTTAAGCAAGAAAAAAACAGGAAGAAGTCCCAGTGTCTCAACCTGTAATTAGTGGTTAAACCACACATTGAGTTAAGCATATGGCTTACAGAGAAAAGGGATGTATAGTGTTTTCCGGGAATCTCTAGAGATGAAGCCCTGAAGCACTCGTCGTTATCCAACCGGTTTAAATCTCTCTTCTTTTAAGAAGCATTATGTTGAAGTGATACTTATTAGCCTTCATTTTCCTCACCTGAAATTTTCTTCTGAGACCCCATCTGTCTGTTTCCTGTCTGTCATTGTGGAAAAGGAAGTTTGCTGGTTATGGTAGAGTGAATCACCTGCTCGGGTAAAAAGGAGTCAAAGTTTTCCATCAGTACAGCACTCTTCATAAGGGAACAGTAAAAATAACTTAAAACATACAGTAGTATATGAAAGTTTTAGGCACAGGCAAATAAATACTGTAGCCCAAATATGCTTATAAAAATAATTAAATTAAATGTTTCTACATTATTTAATAAAATACCATAACAAACAGATAAATAATAAGCAGATGGAGGCAGCCATAGACTAATAGTTAGAGAAGCAGCTTTGGGACCGAAAGGTTTGAACCAGCAGGAAAAATGTGTGGTGGTGGAGGAGTGAGCTGCACCTTCCCTTCCTCCAATTCCATGGCTGAAGTGCCCTTGAGCAAGGTACCTAACCCCCAACTGCTCTGCGGGTGCCCCAAACGTGTGTGGCAGCCCACTGCTCCAAGTGTGTGTGCTCACATTGGATGGGTTAAGTGCAGAGGCAATAATTTCCCTTGCGAGATTAATACAGTATAGTAAAATAAATTTTAAAAATAATATTAATATATGAATCAAAGTGGATATTCGGTGTGTTTCTCAAGTGCAGTTACTGCAGTTTTATAAGGAGATGAGATGTAAGTTTTGCTGAGCATTGAGCATGAAACCAATTAAGCTTTATCATGATTTTTTATTACTTAAAATGGGTTGCTTATGTTATCTTCTTCTTTCTTTACAAACATATATATTTTTTGTAACAATTTATTTTGTGGAAATTAAAAAAAAATTCCTCCCTTGTAGAAGAAAATATGAAATGAATTATGATTAGATATAATGTAATTGTTAATTAGGTACTTGAAATGGAGTAAGTGCAGCATGCTGGTAGAAACCTGTAATAATAATATGATCTTCAGGGTTATGTGCTTTTCCTTCTGGAACATGAGACTTGTTTATTCTGAGCATTTCATCTCCTCAGCCTAGTCTTTTACCCAGCAGCAGTAACACATGTCATCTGTTGACCTCATAGCAGGAGCAGTGCAAATACAACTGGATTTCATTTCATTCTTTCCCTACATTAACTGACTTCAGACTCGTTTTGGATGGTTTGTTTTTATATCTGGGTAGAGATGTAAGGTCAGGGGACTGATGATACATTTTACTTTTTCATGTCTTTAAATGACATGTTTGGACCTCACCAGAACACACAGGGCAGCATTTTTCCTTCTTAAATATCTCTGTATAAATCTGAGCACTGGGAGGAGAGGGTGTGCTCAGGGCTCTGGGAATGTCGGACAGGCTCTCAGACAGCATGCAGCTGCTTCCCGGCCCTCGCTTCTGTGCGGATTAACGATTTTCCTCCTCACTAGAAGACAGATGATGTTTCACCGGGGTCCTGCCAGATAACACACAGTTTTTTCTCTTGTTTAAGAAGCCGTCCCTTTGTTTTGGCACCAGCTTGAGAGGAAGGGTCCATTTTTCAGACACTGGGTTTTATTTATTGATCATTTTGGTAAGTTGTAGCTGTGAGTAGTGTTTTCATAAGGCTAAATCACAGTAACACTGATTTCCTTTGTATCCATGGTTGATGAATGCCAGTCATGCACATTCACAGAACAGCTGATTTACGTTTGGTAACACCCACAAAACTTACACAACGAGCTTACAGAGAGATAAAACAAGAAATAATGGGCTGTTTCATGGTCAGGGTTGTCTTTTTAAAATTATACAAGGGACCCCTTTAAGTAGGCACTTGATTACTCTATGACTGTCTCTTGATTATTGTTGTATAGAGGAAAAGTAGTTCTAGCTACACTTGTGAAATCTTTTCTCAATTCCGATAAATAGTGTTATCAAAAGATTCTCTCCACTCTAATAAAAATTCTGAATTGCACGCCTAACTACTCACTAACCTTTACTTTTGGAGGGATATTTTCATACAATCTAGAAAGATGTTCTGCTGCTTTGTAAGCTCTATTTATAACCTAAGTGGCTTTGTCAGGATCCTTTGTCTGTCAAAAATGTCATCCTTAGAAAGTAGACATTACATGTGGAGGACAGAAGTGCTTTTTTCAGATATCAATTGCTTTTTCTAAAGCAGAATAGTACTGTATAGCTTGTTGAAAAATATAATTGGGGTTGGATGTGAAATACGTTCTGTACAGAGTACCACATCAGCTTGATAAGCATGTCCGTCAAAAAGTGTGTTCTCCGGAAAACCACAATGATTATCACTGATGCCGTTGTTACTGCAGTTAATAATATATACAACTGATGTTGTATAAAACCTGCTCAGATAATGCGTTTAGTGAGCTTTTATTGTTAATGCTGTGAATTCTTTACAAGTGGTGCAAGATTCTAGATTCTAAATTCTAGTTATTCTAGAGCTCATGTAACTGTTTCACTTAGTGTAATTTCGACAACAGGCCTGTAGCTCTGATACTTCACACAAAATATTTTAGTCTCATAAGGTGTTGACTGGTAACAAGAAACCACAAAAGCTAGGAGTTTTATTTTTGAACTACTGTGAACCCAAAAAGTATACCCAGGTTGTGAAACAGCAGGTGATATGTTACAGGTACATCATCACAGAGTGTGCTGGACAATCAGTAGGTGATATCACAGAGAGTGTAGGTCTCAATCTGTTGCAATGGAGACTGAGTAGAGTCTTTGATAAAAACTCTACTCGGTCTCCATTGCAACAGATTGCAAATGTATATAATAACAATAATGACAATAATAATAATATACCATGAAGGTTCCATTTCATATACATTACCATGATATGCAATCAATAAATCAGATAAGTATGAAACATATATGATTAATAATTTTAAAGTAAACTGTAAGTGGGCAAATGGGGATGAAGGTGGGCTATATGCTAGAGCACAATGTGTATTCATGGATATATGTCTAGTAGTAATTTGGGTTCGCAGGAAATAAGAACTTTATAGAACTAAATTATAAAAGCTAAATTATTAGCTATGTAAAAACTTACACCTCACTGGGTTATCAAAGGTCGGCCATGTCTCTCACTGTCTATGGTGAGAGGCATGTAACAGAACCATTGCTGATTTTCAAAACTTTTCGATTTCATACACAAGCCAACGGAAATCTTTTTTCCTTTTCGGCAGGTACTGGCATTTGTGTTTGTTTGTGTCGTAGGGTACGCTCTCTGACTCTTCACTCCTCTTCTGTCACACGTTTTGGAGATGGGCATTTTGCACCTTGAATGTACTTCCACATTATTTATTGAGTTTATCTGCGGCGATATGGACAGAAGCCAGTCCTTTGCGGAACAAAGTAACAAGCAACGTGATTGGCAATGAATAAGAGCACTCGTTATTCAACTTGACATGCTGTGCGTATGCGTATCTTTATACTGTGTACTAGTTTCGCTTACGGCATTTTTGCTTGGATGAACTGATACATATGAGTACTTGCCCTATATTACTCATCCTAAACATTTTTTTATCGCCAGGGGTTGTCTCTAATGTCAAGAGATTGCAAGATCATTTCACAATGATGAGACAGCTACCCATGGCTGGGAGACATCATCAGCATCATCAGCATCTTCTTCTGCTTGATCCAGGCCCAGGTCGTGGGGTCATAGGTTCAGACGTCCCTCTCCCCAGCCATTTCCTCCAGCTCTTCTGGGTGACACTGAGGTGTTCCCAGACCAGCCCAGAGACATAGTCCCTCCAGTGTGTTCTGGGTCGACCCTGGGGTCTCTTCCTGGTTGGACATGCGGAACACCACACCAGGGAGGCGTTCAGGAGGCATTTTAATCAGATGCCCAACCCACCTCAACTGGCTCCTCTAGAAAGCAAGTTTAGAGCACAGTGAAACCTCCCACCGATGCAATCACAAAATATCAGTACTCTTGGAACTCCACTCAGCCAATCAAAGTTGTGGGCTGGATCTAACTGTTATACAATTTGAAATTTTACTCCAAAATTTCCCTTACATGTACATTTACCCAAACTCAGCAGCTGTCTTAGAATATAAATGTTTTTTTTCTGAACAAGATAGATTGTCAGAAATACCATATTTTCTTGTGTAAATTTTCTTACAAAGTATTTGTGGATACCAATCTTGATAGACAAGAGCCAGTGTGAGCTAGCTAGCAGGAACAGGCTAAATCTAGTGAGATGCTGGAAAACAATGCTTTGTTGCTTTGCTCTGCATTATTGAGGCGTGAGCCTGTTTATCGAGGGGGAAGGTGGTGTGTGTGTGCGTGTGTGTGTGAGAGAGAGAGAGAGAGAGAGACCGAGGGGTTCCTTCCTTGTTTTCATCCGAGTTCCCAGCAATTAAGGACGTTATGAGTAACGTTCAGTTCCACATGCATGCTGACATCACAGTTCCTTTTGTTTAGGCTGATAGTTGGAAGCTCTCTCCAGCAGCACAAGTACACGTCTGGATTTCTTTCAAGCCATTGGTCTGGTCTTGGCCAGATTTCTTAATACTGGACTCTATTCTGCTGTTAAAAGTTTCCAGCGCTAATATGAGTTCAGACTGTTGGCCTCATTAATTCCATGACATTATTACTTCACGCTTGCCAAAAACTGAGTTATGGTGCACTCTGTGCCAATACTGAAAGCTGAGCTAATTGGCTTCAGCATTTTTACCTCAAAGGTTGTCTCGTGATTAATTTTAATGTGTTTTCACATTCTGGAGAGCTTTTGTAGGTGGTACGCTGGCTGTCTTCTCTGTAACATCATCCATCTTTAAAAGCATACAGAAATTGAGTGTCTCTGCCCATACTTCTTACTTTTCATGCCTTTTGATATCGTCTTGACTCGCCCCTTCAGAATTATACATATTTCACATAGCTGGAATTCCTGCACCCTGGAGAACTCTATGTGCTTTGTTAGATATTACATATTGTGTCGGATATTAATACAGATGCAGAATATTTGAGGGCTTATGTGTGATGACCTAGTAAAACCCTTCAGATGGGGCAAATGTGACATTTTCTACATTATAACTTTAAGTTTCATTGCTTTCCTGAAGAGAAATGATCTCAACCAGAAGTCAATTTCTAAAGTCTGGTCACCTCCAAAAGATGTGGTGATATGGGAGCAAATCGTATTTAAAACTCCAATTCCAGTGAAGGATGTGAACATGCTGATTGTCTGAAACAAAGGTTCTCACACTGTTGTAGTAGCCAGGGATCCTTTTCACAGTAAAATTATTTTTGCCATCAGTGCAAATTTATTTTATTAATATAGTTTAAAACTTTTGGTTTCTGAATTTCCCATCAGCAGAACACACTTGGTCCAATTTGACATAGCTTACGTACATAATGTATTTATTTTTATAAATAAATTTTGTTTTGGGGTTGGGGGGGTGGTCATTTCTGAGTTTTGCTTAATTGGAGAATTGTTGAATGTTGTGGGGCAGTTCAGAGAACCTATCCCTGGGCCTCTTGAAAATAGTGCTTGTGGTTCACTTCAACCAAAGAAAAAACATAAAGTTGAGCCAAGGTTCTGAAGGATTTCCAACAATCATGCTCATGTTTATGAGCCCTGCTTCCAAACAAGCCTAGAATGGGTCTTTAGTCTGAGCTTTCAGACCACATATTAAAACACCTTTATAGGCAGATTTCTTTTTCTGTTGTAGAGGTTTGGAGTAAATCTGTTCAAGTAACGTGACCAGTCAAACAAGGTAATACCCCAAACTACAGGGTACAAACTTAGGTCTTCCCCAAACTACAAGGCCAGACACACAATTCTCTAGAATGTTTTTGTATATTGTAATATTAATTGATCTTTCTCTTGAACTAAGCTGCCCAAACCTGTTTCAGCATGACAATGCCCCTGTGCACAAAGCAAACTCCATAAAGTCATGGTTTTCCAAGAAAAGGTGAAGAATATGAGTGGCTCTCAGAACAGAGCTCACTCCCACTCATTCATTTGCCAAACCACTTCATCCTATTAGGGTAGCGGGGAGGCTGGAGTACCACCATTCTTACTGACATCCACAGCTAGCGTCAATTTGGGACAGCCAATTAGCCTAATGTGCATGTCTTAGAACTTTGAGAGAAAGCCCATTCAAGCACGGGGAGAACATGCACCTGAATCCAGGACCGTCTTGCTGTGAGGCAGATGTGCTAACCAGTACACCACCGTGCTGACTGAGCACCTTCAGGATAAACTGGGATGCTGACTGCACCCCAGTCTTTGTCACCCATCATTAGTGCCTAACCTCACTAATGCTATTCTGGCTCAATGGGCAAATTCCCATAGCTACACCCCATAATCTAGGAGAAAGCCTTCCCAGAAGTGTGTAGATTATTATAGCAGCAATAAAGGAGATGTCAATTTATGGAGAAAGCGCATGTTGATGTCTGCAATATTTAGCTATATAGTGTATGGTAAATAGTGTACTTGATCAATGATTTTCTTCTTTGTTTTGATGATAACAGTATGATGTGTTATGAGTGGATATTTTGACAGCCGGTATCTGATTGTAAACGGATCTGATTAGGCTTATGCCCATTTCTAAAAGCAATCTTAATAATCAAACAAATTCACACTTTATTGCAATAATTTATAGACATTTTATACTATCTTTGATGACCTGAATTCCTACCCAAGATCAAAAAGTTAATAATATAATTTCTGAGACTAGAGAGGAAGTACTGTATCTCATAGGCAAAAAAGACTAATTTGGGTCTTTTTTGGCTTTGACAGAATTCAAACATAAGGTCATATTTTTTTCTCCACATTCTTTTGAAAAAGAAAAAGTTAGCTCATAATCATTCCTAATCTTGATGTGTGACATTTTGCTCTCCAGGCAAAAAGAGCTACTGATGGGATAGGCTGATAAAGTTTTTAGCGCTGCCCTAGCACAATGCCTTCTCTTTATAAACGGAAAGGGTTATCAAAGCCATCCTTTTCTCTGCAGCCAGCTTTGTCTTTGATCTCCAATCCACTGTGTATGAATGTGTGTGTGTGTGTGTGTGTGTGTGTGTGTGTGTGTGTGTGTGTGTGTGTGTTTTTCCCGGTGTCCCGTGGGCCTCTGCTGTCTGCCCATGACGGCCTTTTCCATTCCGTCAGATGGTGAACTCACGGTATTTAACAGAATGCTGTTTCAGCTCAAAGGGTAATCTGTGAGGACAGCATGTTCTTGCTACCTTTTCATTAACCTGTGTGCGTGGCCCCAGCACATGGATCTAATAGATATTTTAACCATCCATGAAACCTGGAATGCAGAAGGCCTGTTGTTATCATTATTATTATTAACACATTTTAATCTCAGAGCTGCAGACTGAGGGTGGATGAAGCGATGCTGAAAAGGTTTTCTGTAATTAATATAATTAGCTATTAAAATTATTTCCTGGCAGGGGGATGAGTTAATCAAAATACTGTGTAATCTGTATAGTTACACTGATGAGAGCTTGATTAGTGTTCATGTATTTTGGGTGGATGTTAATGGCACAAATTTGGCCACAAGATTTCTGATATTAATAATGCTGCCTTTAATGTCACTTTAAATATTTCCATGCACAATGATTAAAACAGAGAAAAATGTTATTTTATCTTTAAAAAAAACCCAAAACAGATCTGCACTTCTTTTTCTTCTCCTGTACTAAACCTTTAGAGAGATACTGGCTGTTATCATATGGTCAAAGTCCAGCTATTGGGCAATGGATCCCGAATGGTTCGTTTTCTTTCTTACAAAAAAAGGCAGCTGGTAGACTGTTAAATGTATTTAAATAAGCTGAAGGGAGGTTATAGCTGAAGGAATTGTCATTATGGCTTCTCTAGGGATAGGAATCGAGAAAACAGCTCCAAATTATCCAATCCGTCAGAATTGTACACTTTATTTTTTTATTACAAAAATAAGCTCCCTCTATTATGCAACTGTGTCCTGATCTCTTGTAAGGGTTTATTTCATGATCAAATATTAATTCTAAATTTAATATTGATTTTAAAAGGATTTTATTGCTCTAGCTAATGATGTGTTCCAAAGACAGACCATGGAATAGAATAATTGACCAATCAGAATCGAGTATTTAAATGTAATAATTGTCGGCATGTTTTTCTGATACTTGTGCATGGAATGAAAGCTGCGCTGTATGTGTGTTGTGTTAAGTACTCCTGAATAAGCATTTGGGATGGTCATGGGAAGTTCAAATCTACACCTTCTCCTGCTCTCTGGGGCTTTAAGCAAACAATTTATGTTCAGACAAATTCAAATATGAGAATGAAAGTGATGCTTATTAAGTAAGATGCACTGTAGTACACCAAATGAGTTTGTAGTCTTTCAGAAGATAATTTTATCAGATTAGTGATTAGTGTGCAGTTCAACTGACCGTGACCTGTACAGTTATCAGCCACAGTGCAAACATCACCACTTTGGATCATAATAGCATGCTGCTACAGTGCCCAAGGATTGAGACCTCAAGGGGGTGGGATCTCTAAAGCTCAGCCAATCAGAGCGAAGGCAGGGTGAGTACCGACGTCAGATGCCTGGGTGCTGGAATGCGGTCTGAAAGAGCTGTAGCTTGCCTGTCACTACCACAGGGGAATTCATTTAACACCCATGCTACACGAGCTGACACGTCACAGAACAGCACAGGCATAAACTCCAGTTAAAAACCAGAACACCCAAAGAGTGGGAATACCCACCATGGGTATTACGCTTCATGTATACTTCAGAGTGTTTACAGGACAGAAGATGAGATAAAATGATGTTAATGGCAAGACAATACACAGGCTCTAAAACCAAGTCTATGATAGTGTGACAAGTAGGATGAAATTGCACTTGTGGATTATACACACTGCATCATCTGTAAAATAAAAATTCCTGCTGAAAACATTATTTTGCATTAAAATTAATTTTTTAATTGTTTATATTGCTTTTGTTAGTTTATATTATATTTTGGCAAATTGTAAATAAAGAAAGAAAAAACAAAGGGAGAGAGGGGTAAATTAAGGAAGGAAGTATGGAGGAATGGGGGGCAAAGGAAGGAAGAAGGATTGGAAGGAGGAAAGGAAGGAGGGAGGGAGGAAAGAATGGAAGAAAATGTGAAGAAAATGTTAAAGGTAAATAAGCAAAAAGAAAGTTAGTGAGGGGGTAAAAGAGAAGAAAAAATAAAAATAAAAAAGTAAATTAAGAAAGGAAGGAATGATGGAAAGGAAGGAAAAAAGCAAGGGAGAGAAGAAAGGAAAGAAAGGGGTGGATGGATGATTGAAAAGGGAATAAAAGAGGAAAAACTTGTAAGATGTAAGAAAAAGGAAATGGAAGGAAGGCAGGCAAGAAGCCACCAGTAAGCTTAAGTTTGAAAGTGTGTGTGTGTGTGTGTGTGTGTGTGTGTGTGCGCTGCAGTGATCTTATATACACTTTGAATCACAGCACGATTATGCTTATGATGTTACTCACTGTTTTATTACCCCTGATGTGCTGCTCAGTTACATGTGAATAAATTGCATCTCTTTAAACACTAACAAACTGCAGTAATAAATACATTGATATCTCTCTCTCTCTCTCTCTCTCTCTCTCTCTCTCATTCTCTGTGTGTGTGTTTGTGTGTGTGTCTGTGTGTGCTTGTGTCTTTTGGAAGTGGAGAGACTTTGAAATCTAAAAGTAGGTAGAACTAAAAATATACATTGGGAGAGAGTATTGGTAGAGAGCAGACGTGTCCCTGTGTGTCAACAACAAAAACAAAAAATGCACCCTGTCCTGTTCTTATACAAACCACTTGACAAACAGTGTTGTACAGTAAGGTTGACACAGTGAGCAGCCTCTCTCTCTCTCTCTCTCTCTCTCTCTCTCACCAGCTCTTATTCTGAGTGATGTAATGGACCATACACATCTGTTTAGAGACTCAATGTCAAGGGCTGATGTTGGACGCAAAAAAATTACAATTTTTTCTCCCCTTAGTTTGCAAAACCTCCTCAACCACCACATCCAAAAAGTGGTCTACTGTACACAGAACTGGTGACTGACATGGCCATTGAAGTCCACTGAATTCATCCTCATGCTCATGGAATAGGCTTGAGATAATTTTGTAACAAGACGTGTTATTATGCTAGAATTAAGCATTATTAGAAGGAAAAATTGGGACTATGAAAGAACACACATGAAACCAATAATTTTACTTCCTTTTCCTTACATTGTAAATGTTGTTTATAATAAAAACCTCTGTACTGTTGCCTGAAATAGAGTATAAAACATATTAATCATGATTTTGGCATTCCTCAGATACCCCAGGGTTACGGATCCTAGGTTTAGCCCAAGCACTCATCCAAGAGAGCAGGAGCAATAAAGCAGCATTGAGACAGAGAGAGAGAGACCAGCGTCTTCACTCCCACAGAGGATAGGATGGGAGAGATGGAGGATGAGAAGAGCCAGGCAGGGAGAATGTTTGAGACCTTCGTTCAGGCGTCCACCTGTAAGTCCACCCTGCAGGCCTTTAACTTCATCTGCACTTACCTGGAACTGGATCCTCTGGAGCATGACTCCTTCTACAGCAGCCTGAAGAGCAGACTGACCTGCTGGAAGGCCAAAGCACTGTGGAGTAAACTGGACAAGAGAGCCAGTCACAAGGAGTACAAGAAAGGCAAAGCCTGTGTAGGAACAAAGGTAAGTGTGCTGAGTGAGGGCTTGTGCGTTACTCACTACTAGCACTCTACATCAGAGGAAGATTAAACCTCAGTTCCCAGGGAACTTTAGTAAGTGTGAATAAAGATTAGCAGAGAGTACCAGGATGGAGGAGTCCATTGGGAGGTTATCATAAAATAAAATAAGAAAGCAAGAAAACATTTTTAAAAATTAGAAAGAAAAAGATAGATAGAAGGAAAGGAATCAAAGAAAGGAAGAAAAACATAAGTAAACAGCCAAACAAATTATTAGAGAGAAACAGAGTGTAGAAATACAATCCTGGGTTTACACTGGAGCATGATGTCAGCAATCTCCACAATTTATGAGCAAGCTTGGAGCACGATCGGGGTATAAAAAGGAGGCAGGGCGCATCCTGGAAAATGAAGCTTGAAGGAATCTTGTTGCCAAATTCATCAAGATCTGCTACAATGGCACATCAAGGGCTGTTACACTCTGTTATGGTTTATTATGGTCTGTTAAGCTGTACTGCGCTTCCCATGTTATATCACGATTGGCATCAATTCATAATACATTGTAAATATTGTGTGAAAATTTTGCAATGATCAGCGCAATCATCACGAATCCACCAAGTTGCCTGAAGATCATCACGACTTGATCCCCTGACCCCGCACACTCATCACAATTCTCTCAAATCATGGACATTGTGGATCATGCCCCAGTCTGAACCTAGGATAAGGAAAAAATAGAGGAAAATTTGGAACAGAAAAAGAACCAAAGAAAAATAATAAGGAAAAAGAAAAAGTGGATATATAATGTATTATATATGTATATTATATAATGGTAAATAAAAAAGCAAGAAAAAACTAACAGTTTGAAATAAACTAACAGAAATGTAAGAAATATTAAAATAAAAATAAGAACGTGAAGTATTAAATGTTTTTGAAGCTTAGGCAGTTTGAAAGTGTTTATATTTTTTGCCTGATGTGATGTTATGAGCAATTATGAAGAAATGAACAAAAGAAAAGTGAGGATAAAGAGATAAAGTGATTTGTGGTGTGTCATTAGCAAAACATAAGAAAGTGAAAAAGGGATCATGGGAAAAGGGCTTGGCCCCACACACACACACACACACTACCTCTCTCTCTTTTACTCGGTAGATGATATTGAAGTGGAGTGACTGCAGATTGCTTCTTTATAAGTCTCCAGAACAATAAAGTCCTGAATGGTTCAGTGCCGAGACTCTTAGTAATGTGTGTGTAAAGTGTTTAATGTCTAGAATTTAACAAGTCTCATTTGATAGCAGCCATAAATGCCCCAGTGACTTGTTGATGTAAATGAGATCAATTATGCCTGACGTTCGAGGTTGTAATTTATCTCACATTGCTATAAAGCTGCTAATTATACGCAGTGCTTCATTTTCAGGCCTTTCTCACTTTGAGATGCAGCGCAGCATGCTTTAATGACACTTTGGCACAAACACACCAAATGTACCGTTACTGTACTGTGATTCATTATCAGTATTTACACAGCAACATGCAGGAGATGAGGTTGAAACTGCTGTAGTGTTAAAATGTTTGCATGCTAAAGAAGCCAAGCCAATACACAGTCTCTGTACTCAGAATTGCACATGGAGTAACAGGTTTGTACTACAGGTAACTTTTCAATAAAAGAGTTCCCTCAGTGAACTTTACTGAACAAGGGCGGCATAGTGGTTAGCATGTGCGCCTCATAGCAAGAAGGTCCTAGGTTTGAGTCCTGGGCTAGGGGGTTTCTGTTTTGAGCTAGCATGTTCTCCCCGTGCTTGCGTGGGCTTCCTGCTGATACTTCAGTTTTTCTCTAAAAGTCAGTGCAATGAAGACATGCACATTAGGCTAATTTCCAAATTGCCACTTAGGTAAGAATGTGAATGGTTGTATGTGTATGTTCGCCCTGTGATGGTCTGGCGAGCTTTTCAGGGTATACCATGCCTTTGTCCGGTGTTGGCTGAGATAGGCTCCAGCCTCTTCAAAACCTGAAAAAGGATTATGCAGCTCCACGATAAGTAAAACCGAACAATCAAAAACCTACAGATGGTGTTGAAAATGACAGAAAGAAAGAAAAATAAAGCAGAGATAACGTAAAAAAAATATAAAAATTTCAAATGATGAAAAGAGTAATAAAACACAATGAAGCCCAGAAAGACAACCTATAGAAAGAAAGGAATAAAGAAAGACAAACAAGGTGTAGTAAATGTACTGCAACAGCAGAGTGAACGTGAATTAGAAAGATTCAAAGAAACAAAGAGAAAGACAGTGATGGGGTGTATAGTACATAACAGTATATATAAAATGTACTGAAAGGGTAAAGTGAAAGAGCAATGGAAAGAAGGAAACAAACAAAAAGGAGCAGAGAGATGAAAGAGTGAAAGCAAAGAAAGAACGAGCTTCATCCATCTAAAACATTTAAATATAGTGTGGGTGTAAAAAGAAGAAAAGTTACTGACGTGAGGTTGAGATTGATGTTGACACGTGATGAAGCACGGCAATCCTGATGAATAAGCGGCACATCCGTCTCCCTCACACCACCATGACATGTTTTAATACTTGCATGACGTGACTCATGTGTGTTAACTGTAAATGTGCACTTTCACCCCATGAGGTCACTCATCACCTAGACCCAACATCTGCCAAATCACAATCTAACCAGGATATGAGGTCATGTTCATGTTATCAACCTTCCCAGCATGACTGAATGTTTTTACTGCGGGTTATTTTTTTGTTGTTGCTTGTTGCCATTGTTACTGTTGCTATGACTCTCAATTAGATGCTTTATTATAGTTTGCTCAGGCACTACAAATGCCAAGCATGGCAAAACTGGGTATGTGGGGAGGGATTATAGAGATTATAAATAACAGTCTTTTGGATCCTGCATTGCCTTTTATACACATAAGCTGCTGAAAGCAGAAATATTTCCTCCCTTCAAACAACTTTTTGATGGCACCAAAATTGCTGGAACATATTTGGACTGGTTGGCAGTTTGAAATGCATTTGACCCAGACATGTCTGTCAGCAGTCAGGGGGAAAAAAGAAGCCAAATTTTCCAGATTATTTTTGTATTTATGTGGGTGTAAAATATCCATATATTAGATGTGCTGACAGCAACAACTTTGTGAGACATGACTTCATTTTTATATCATGGTCTGCACAGTGTGTGTATATGGACCCCATGACCAACAGCTTTTGACTGCACAGCTTTCTCCCATCCCAGAAATGCTGGCTGACTTTCCATTTAGATCTTCTCACACAGTTTTACTTCATTTTGTGGTCTCTGTGCCCTAGTAATTCCAGTGCAGGGGCAAATGCCTGCCTGTCTGCCTGTCTGTCTGGAATGCCAGCTTGTGCTCTTGTCCTGCTGGTGGTGTGTCACACTTGATTGAGTACCTTGGCTTGATGGTATGACGCCTTGATTGTTTTTAAGCAGCCAAGCTAAGTGTGCTTGCTTTCTTTCTTAATGTGACATCACACTAAATGACAGGATCAGTATCAATGTTATTGTCAGTGTCTCATTAAAAAGATTAATTGGGACATATTCTCTTGGCAGCATGTATTGCTAATAGGTGCTAATAGGTGCAAACATTAGTTAGATAATATCCACTTACTTGATTAATTGAGTTTTTTTTTCCTCCTGTTGAAAACCCTGAGATAATTTTCCCATGTTGACATTTTTAGCCGGTATTCTTCAGTGTAGTAATTTTTCGTGCACTAACACACCCATAATAACACAGAGAAACCAGGGTTGGGAACCTCTGAGATACCCTGCCTAGCCAAAAAGAAGTCTTGCACGCTAATATTTTGTCAGCCTTTAGCCCTTTTTACAGAGTATAATCGCCATGGCATTGTTGCTTCAATTGGCCAGGGTGAGGCTCAGCAACATTATGTGGCAATAAAATGAAGACATCTGATGATCCGAATGACCAGGTTATCCCATCAATGCACTTTTTCTTCCCGACATGAGCTGGCACCACAGAGTCCTGACCTTACCCTACTTGAAAGTCTTAGAGATGTGTTGGAGAAGATTTAATGGAATGGTTTGGTTTTCAAGATGTCGGTGGAAAATGAAGCCAACTCTAAATAGAAATAAATGTGATGTTGCTTAAGTTTGTCAAAACCATACCATGGCTGTTACATGCTGTAATTAAAGCTGAAGTCAGTCCAACAAAATAATTATTATATAGCTTCAGAACAGCTTCAGTTCTTTATGGCATGGATTCCACAAGGTATTAGAGACATGCAACTTTGGTCTAAGGTAATGGTGGATGGATCATATAAAGAGAGTGTTCTACAAATTGGAAGATTGTGAGTTCAGATCCCAGCAACACCAAGTTGCCACTCTTGGCCCCTCAAGCAAGGGCTTTAACTTCACCTGCTCAGCTGTATAAATGAGACGATATTCCATATTACATAGTAATAAATGCTGTATTGCAGCCATTGAATACATTGAGCTTGGTGTTGTCCTGTCATGGTCATGGAACCAGTTTGAGACAACTTTATTATATGATGCATTATATTTGTAACTATATGTTGAGTAAATTGTAGCTATAAATGGATGCACGTGGTCAGCAAGTATCCTCAGATAACTAACATTTAAATAATGCTTGATTGGTATTCAGACCCAAAGTGTCCTAAGAAAACATTCCCCACATCGTTATGTTAGCCTGAACCAATAACATCAGTTTGAGTCTATGGATTCATTCTTAACGCCAGATTCTGACCATATAATCTGCATGTTGCAGCAGATATGGAGATTTATCAGACCAGGTAATATTTTCCCAATCTTCACCTGTTAAGTGTTGGTCAGCCCATACCCACTTCATATCTCTGTTCTTGGATGACAGGAGGAGAACATGACGTGATCTGCTGGTGGCGCCTATCTGGCCCATGGTTTGGCTTGTCGTGCACTTAGCTGCTTTTCTAATCACCATGGTTGCAAAGAGTGGTTATGTGAGTTAAAATACCTGTTCGCTTAAACCAGTCTAGTCATTCTCCTCTCATTGGATGCTGATTCAGTTTATTCTTTTCTGATGTAAAGAGAGTAATTTTAAACTTGGCTTTCACATTATGGAGTGAAGCAAGAAATACAGTCTGAAATGTGGTGAATTCAACATTAAAATCACATGACTGAAAGACTAGGATGTGTGTGTGTGTGTGTGTGTGTGTGTGTGTGTGTGTGTGTGTGTGTGTGTGTGTGTGTGTGTGTGTGTGTGTGTTAGAGGCTTATCCTGAGTATACTCATGTGTAAAGTGGATCTGGGTCCAACTGGGCACCACAGCTTTCATCAGGAAGTCACATCTGGCAGGTCATGCATACCTCTTCCTGTTCTGCAGACTTTTCCATGTGATAAGGAATTTTTGCCAGGACTGTGGTGCCATAGTGCTTCACTGATACTATCCTGGGCTCCAAGATCTCCAGGGGCAATATGTATAAATCACAGACCCTCTGATGATGAGATTGGGGATGATCCTAGTGTCCTCCTTTTCATTATGGGTCACAAGAGAACTGGTTCTCACTGAACTCAGATACTGACACACCTTAACCAGTACATGAGAAACGCTTTAAACTATGATAAGATCTGAGCATATCAGACAGGAAACAGATCTGTTCTGATTTAGAAGGAAATACCACACCTTTGTTGTCTTACCCACTCCAGGTTGAGCTAAAACACAGGAGCCTGTTATGATAGCATTTTTTTTCTCACTAAGATTTCATTGTTCATGAGTCAGGACAGCCCCAATATAACCATTACTTACAGACAACACTAAAAAGAGAAGTACTGGTTCTCTTTTGTGGTTGAATACTAAAGGTTACCTAAAGCTTTTTGAAAGCTTTGCTTTGTGTCCAGGTATACTGATTTGTCTATCAATGATGATTGATTTGCATAAGTCAACTGTATTGTAATCATATTGTATAGCAGAGCCAGTTCTTCATAACTAGTTGAGAAGAGGTCAGAAAAATAGCTGGTTTAATGAAAATGAAACACAGTAGTCCAGCCAATGAGGGATATCTAAGCATAAGGTCCATAGGAACCCAAGACTGGATAGCAATGTTGATCGCAGTGATTGCTTCTGTGAATATCACCTGCAATGGAGTAGACACACGTCAGAGAGGAAATACATCCCTCTGTTCAAGACTGATTGGTCTCACTGCAGCCACAATACTTTGGCTTGGAGTCAGTCAACCATAGGAACACTTGCCAAAATGGGTGGGCTATGATGGGAGGGGAGGAAATGAACAATCCTGCAAGAGAAAAAAACCCACACTGGGTCACTGGACCGTTTGAATCATACGCAGGGTTAAACAGTGCATCTGGGTTTAGACAGGGGGGGAAACGGGGCTGCTGAGTGATTCAGAGCTAGATTAGTAAGAAGATGAGAAGATCTGTGTTAACCTTCTCCAGGCTTTTATCCCTGCACCCGAGGGAATGAAGTCATCCCACAGCCGGCTTTCTAGCCACGCACTGGAAGCTGAAAACCTGACTTCCTGAATTCTTGTGAGCCTGATACAGCAAAATAAATTCTTATGCTTGCCCACCCCCTCCTCAACTCCTCAACTTTGAGAATTTACTGTTCACTTGTTGCCTTATATATCACACCCCTTGACAGATGCCACTGTAATGAGATTATCTCTGTTATTTACTTAACACCTAATATAGCTGATCAGACTACATGAGTTTATGCCATTATTAATGTTTACAGTGTTGAAATGATTTCCAATATTCATGTTAATTTATTCTGGTAATGTTCATTGTTGTTGATTGCTTGATTCTGATTGGCCAGAATGTGTCAATTAATTTTCTATGACTGAGATTAATTCAGGCTGCAAGAGTTATATCAACTGTGTTATATTTCTGTGAGATTTAGCGAGCTGTGAATTTATTTAGCATTTTTGCAAAGGAGGTGTCAGTGTCAGAGCGTAACGAGCTTAAGCTTAAAAAGTCAGAGGTAAACAATCTCTTATAAATTTTCCACCATGGGACCTTCCTTTTTCCAGGTGCTTAGTACCCTAACATGCTGTGACAAGAAAGTGACATAAAAAAAATCTATTCAATGAATGATGTTTATAGCTGACATAATGTACGTCATAATAGGACCTTATATTGTATAGGATCTTATTTTGTAGACATTCCACAACATTAAATATAACTATAAAATGATTTTAAAAATATATGAACTGTAGTTCATTAGTAAAATTGACATGAATTAAGAGTGAAAGGGTGGAATAATTGTACTTCTGATTGTTTTATTCCTTACAAAAAAAAAGATGTTTTTGAGGGTTTTTTTAATACTTTTTAAATATTTAGTTACTTGCTACTTGCATATAATTACAATTATATGATTATATATATGAGTATATGCAATAATTATAATTATTGCATATACTTAGTTACTTGCATATAATTCTAAAAAGTGTTTTTCTGTATTACCAAAACATATTCGTTCATTTGTTCCCATTTTTGTTTATTTGCCAAACTTTTTATAGCTTTATGATGCCTATTTTTGTATTACATTACTCAATATTGTTAATCTCTGAATTTCAGCATTAATAATCCATTTGTAATTCAACTTTCTAAGTGAAAGTCTTTTAATGCAAAAAAATAAAAATAAACATGTTATATTGCCTTTATTCTCTTTTTTTTTAAATGTAATCTCCATATTGTGGCTTGTAATTGAATTTTTTATGCTGAATTAGTCTATTACTACACCCTTACACATCCCTTTTCTTAATATCAATCTTTTATTGAAATTTTCAGTGCTTGATAATTGGAGGGGGACCCTGTGGCCTACGCACTGCTATAGAACTGGCTTTCCTTGGTGCCAAAGTAGTGGTAATCGAAAAGAGAGATACATTTTCCAGGAATAATGTTCTACACCTGTGGCCCTTCACTATTCATGACCTCAGAGGACTGGGGGCGAAGAAATTTTATGGCAAGTTCTGTGCAGGCGCCATAGACCACATCAGTGAGTACTATCTCTCTGTATCCAAAACCCTTAAATACTCAGGCATTATGTATAATATATGCTATTTTCATAGTGCAAGAGAAGTTCATGTTTTTAAGAGGAAGTAGCTCTCCTCAGTTCTCTATTTGTCTTTTTTCAAGCCCTTCCTCTTTTGTGCTTGCTTTCACAAGAAATTTATCATGCCTTTCTGATTTATTAAAAGACAAATGATTCTTTGAAAAAGGTTAAATATGAAGGTTTAATCAAGGATTGGGGCAGTGGTGGCTGGTGGTACTGTCCTGGATTACTGATCCCAAGGTCAGGGGTTCAGGCCCCACTATCAACGGGTTGTCACTGCTGTCCCCCCAGTGCAGCTAACTGGATTATCAAAGGCCAGCCATGTCTCTCACTGTCTGTGATGAAAGGCATGTAAAAGAACCACTGCTGATTTTCGTCAAAAGTAGGCTGCATAGCTGTCAGTGTGTTTCTGCCCTGCGATGGCCTGGCGAGCTGTTCAGGGTGTACTCCTTTGCCCAGAGTCGGCTGAGATGGGCGCCAGCCTCCACCGCGACCCTAATTAGGATTAAGCGGTTCAATAGAAGAAATAAATGAATAATCATGGATTTCAGGGCATGGTTATGAAAGCTGACATTTCTTGTTCTGATTGTGTTTGTCAGGTATTCGACAGCTACAGCTCATGCTCCTGAAGATCGCTTTGCTTCTGGGGGTAGAGTTCCACGTCAATGTGGAATTTGTAAAACTCCTGGAGCCTCCAGAAGACCAGGAAAATGAGGGTGAGTTCATCCCTGCCTGACCACAAACCGGGCGCTCCCCTATCCTGTCTTGTCCAACTGGTTAAACTTCAACACATCAAAGGGCCTCTGGTTTCATAGAGAACACTTTCTATAACCTAATCTATTCTTAATCTCTGTCTGTCATTTCCATTTTCTATATAAGGCTGGATTTAAAAAAAATCCCAGTTTCTCATCAGAACTTTTTGAAAACCTAAATACGGCATTTTTTTTAAAATAGAGAAATGAGGTGACTGTCGAAGCCCAAAGCTTTTAAAGTTAAATGTAAAGTGACTGAAGCTATACGATACACCTTAGATGACCAGTCATTTACATGTACATTTAACATGAATTAAACTCTGAAAATCTGAACAACTGTCTATAGAACAGCAGCCTTACAGTTCCAAAAAATCTTTATAAAATAGAACCATTTCAGAATTGTACATACATTATATGGTCAAATTTGGGTATATGGGCACCTAACCTATACGTAAGCTTTGCCTGAACTGTTGCCACAAATTTAAAAACATATTTAAGACATTCTATACAACAACTCCATATGTTACAGCATTACAATTTCTAACTATTAAATCCCAACCTGTTCTAGCATGACAATTTTAGCATGTCTGCAAAATAAACTCCATGAACACATGGTCTGCCAAGGTTGGAGTGAAAGAACTCAAATTTTCTACACATAGCAGTGACATCAGCCCCAGTGAACAACTTTATATAGTATCTGGAATACTGAATCTGTGCCAGATTTCCTTACCCATCCTCACTACTGCTCTTTTGGCTGAATAGCCAAATCACCACAGCCACACTGTGAAATCTATAAAAAGTCTTCCCAGAAGCTTGAAGGTCATTGTAAGAGCAAAGAGGACTAAATCACTATATCTGGAGTAAAATGTTCATCAGAAAAATATAGGAATGATAGTCAGTGCATACAGTGTGTGTTGGTCTCCCAAAGTATAGAACTGTTCATAAAAGTAGATCAGTACACATCAAACCAAAAACAGTGCTAGTACTTGTGCAAACTTTGTCAGATGACTTTAATACATATGCATATGGCCAAACATTTGTAGACATCTGACCATCACATTCATATTTAAACACATGCTCTGGGTTGCTGATCGGAAGGTCAGGAGTTCAAGCCTCACTGTTGGGTTCTTGAGCAAAACAAGTACTCACTTGTAAGAGACAAAAATGTAAGTTGCTCATGATAAAAACGTCTGCCAAATGCTGTAAATGTAAATGTCCTGTGAACAAAGTGAGGTTCATGACATGGTTTGCCAAAGTTGGTGTAAAAGAACCAGAGTGACTTAGACCAAGCCCTGACCTCATCCTAACTGAACCTCTTTTTTGGAATGACCTGGAACGCTCCAAGTGCGTCAAGCACCCTTACTTAACATCAATGATTTCACTAATACCCTTGTTGCAGTCATGCTCAAAAACTAGTAGAAAGCCTTCCCTGAAGACTGGACACAGTTATGCAGCGTCAACCACCCATTTCAATGACCCACTGATTTGGAATGACACATTCGAATTAGCACATATGGTTCTGATGGTCAGGTGTACACATACTTTATTCCACACTCTAGTGAACACAGTGCTAATCCTACTTTGCATGTAGGGCCGAGGACATGGTGTTCAGTACCAATATTATATACAAGTAAAGTGAACAGGCAAGCATTTGGTAATTAGCATTGAAGACATGCTCAATAGTAAGATAAAAATAAAGCTGTAGGTAGAAAGGATGAAATGTATCTGAAACAGTAAATTGATGACATCAGCACTATTTATTTTTCTACCTCACTGTCCTGTATTAGCTCCAGTAAAAAGCAAGAACATGCAGTATCACTGTCAATTTGCTCAACCAAGCAGTGTCAGCAGAACAGTGTTTGCATAGACAAATCTGACTTTCACAATCAGAAACACAGGCAGGTCAAAATAATAACCAAACAAAAAAAGCCCAAGAAGTTTCACTTACAAATCAGAAACTAGAGTCTAAATAACCTAAAAAAATGAATCATGATATTGTAGATTTGCTTTTGTTAAGTGACACATCATACAATACATGTGACAGCAGAACTAAACATACAAATCCGAAGGCGTGTCTTGGGTGTAGCCAGAGCAGGTGAGCCAAAACAGAAAGGTTCAGAGCCATGTACTACATTTACTGAATCACACATTGATCGGTTTCCATTAGTCCCGATTTAACCTGAACCTCCATCTCACCAGACAATGCTAGGGCAAAAAGCAAGGCTTCCTGCTTCTCTTAAACACTTCCATAACCATCACCCTGACAACCGAGCAACAGTGACTGTTAATGTCGTTTTTAATGCCTGTGGAAAATATTTCTGTTTTTAGCCAGGGTCTCCACCTAGGTTGTTATTAGTTTATAGCTGCAGAGCATCTACAGGGTCAGTGCACCATTTTGTTCTGTTTAATAAGAATGACGGATCATTTCATTATCACACAGTGAGCTCAATGTAATTAGGAGACAACATGTTTTTGTATGAAGTAATGCTTTCGTGAGATTTTAAGCTGATCTTTTGTGGTGCTGTGTTGCTCAGACACTGTTGATTAGACTGTTCTTCTGTCTATTCATCAGAGACATGAGTCAGCTAATGAAAACAAGAGACCTTGCTAAATAAAGACCTTTATCTGCTAAGTCCTTGTAGCATGGCCATGAGAAGTCACAGAGTCCAGTCAAATCACGTAACCTTTGGTCAATATATATTTTTCCACATTCCCTCATATTCTTTTGGGGTTTGAGAGAGGCTATTGAACAGCACCAAAACCCCCACAACATTGTTTTATCAGCTTGACACATAATGACTTTTGCTCACTGCTCATATGCAGAGTTTGGCTTGACACATAAAAAAAGTTCAACAGAAATTTTGTCTTTTGTGTTTGCACTATAAGATGATTGAGTGCAGGTGTTTGGATGTTTTATGTAGCAAATTCGTGGAACAGACAGTTTGTTACTGGACCGTGTCTCTGCAAACTGTAAACAGATATGGATAACAGCATGTGAACTTGTGTCAGTAATGACATGAGCACAGTACAGATATCAAAGTTTAAAGTTTAATGTTTCATTTATCTGCTGCCTGTTAGGATTTTTTTTTAACTTGACAGCAGAATCAACCACATAAATCACATAAATGGGTGTAGCCAGAATTTTTAATTGGTATTTTATAAGAAAATCATAATTGTAATTATTATAGTTATAAAATGCCAAACAATAATGTATATAATAATTATAATAATACTAACAAGAATTTTACAAAGAAGTTTGTAAATTTAAAGTATTTTGGATGAATAATAAAACAATTATGGAATTGAGAAGAATTATATATATTAGATAGAGAATTATTCAGATCTATGAGTGTTACACCCCCTCAGTCTGAATAATTCTCCTCATCATACTTCACCTCATTCAATAATTGATGGTGATGATGATGATGATTATTCATTCATTCATTCATTTTCTGAACCGATTAATCCTATTTAGGGTTGCAGGGAGGCTGGCGCCCATCTCAGCCGACTCTGGGCGAGGGCGGGATACACCCTGGACAGCTCGCCAGGCCACCGCAGGGCCAACAGTCATACAACCATTCGTACTCACACTCACACCTAGAGGTGATTTGGAACAGCCAAGTATCCTACTGTGCATGTTTTTGAACTGTGGGAGGAAACCGGAGTACCCGGAGGAAACCCACACAAGCACAGGGAGAACATGCAAACTCCACACAGAAATGCCCGAGCTGGGAATCGAACCCAGGACCTTCTTGCTGTGAGGCGGATGTGCTAACCACTGCGCCACCGTGCCGCCCATGATGATTATTATTATTGTTATTATTGTACAACTCTATCATATGCATTAGCTTCTAAAATCACAATTCTCAAACATTTGATCACATTGCTCTACTTTTTTTAAACTATGATGTGTTTAACATGTGAAACACACCTGCATGCCTTTGCATTACAGGGCCTGGTTGGAAGGCGGAGATCCGGCCATCAGATCACCCGATAGCTGCCTTTGATTTCGATGTTGTGGTTGGAGCTGATGGGAGACGAAACACGCTTGAAGGTACAGTAGTGTCTAAATGATACACAGAACATCTAAATCTAGTGTCTACTACAGTACATGCCCATGTGGGATCTTGCATGTTTACATAGTAACAAAGTAGCTATAATTATCGTTGTTCTATAAATACAGAGGGACTGTTCAGCAGAAACCAAAACAACTTTCGAATATGATACGGGAGCATGGAAACACAAATAGCATGTCACCTTGCCTTGTTTTTGTTGACAAGTGGTGTAAATAAGCCACAGCAGTCTCCAGGACATTTTTAAACATACACTATGACAAAATAAAGTCTTCAGACAAAACCCAGGAGACGTCTCTGCTTCGCGTTCCCTTATCAGCCGTGGAGCTTGAACGACTCGGACTGAGAAAAATTTGGCTGTTGCTCTTGGCTGCACTCCCTTACCATTTCAACTGGATTCTTTCATCCAGTAAACCTACAAAGCCATCAACTCAAATCCTGCTGTGTAAAATGATACACTGTGATGTCAGTGAATTTTGCTAAACATTTGGTTATAATATGAAATCAAAGGATTGGAGTCAGTTAATGAATAGCATCGTGGGGCTGAGGCTAGTTGGCCATCGTTCAGTGGATGACGCTTAACTGTTGGATTCTTTCCCTTATACTTGTCATCTTTTTTTACCTATCCCTTAAACAGATGCCTATTCCAAATAAGGTAATTCACAGGCTCCTCCAAATGATGACCTATTTACTTCACATTTATGAGAGATTTTGAGGGAGAAAACATGCTTTTGCGGTTTGTCCTCAGCTGTAATTGGGCTTCTTGTCCAATCTGGTGGAAGTTAAATATATCCTTGTCTGAGGCCTCGTGGTCATGTGAGGAGAGCGCAGCTGCTTTTGGAGACTCGGGCATGGGTGTGTGCATGGGAGGATGATGTCTCTTTGAATTAGCTTACCAGTAATGGCCAGGAATTAAATGCAAACCTGAACCACTTTGCAGAGCCTAGTATAGTAAAGTATTTTGGAGGACAGCAATTGTTCAAGCTTTAAGGTTGAAGGATAAGTACTCCAAGTCTGATCTTTAAGGTATTAAATCACACACTGGATGCAGAAAGTGCTGTGGAAGTGAACAACCTGTGCTGTATCAATTACTTCAGTTAAGCACTAAAGGCAACATGTGGTCTCTTCCTCCCAAGGTCCTGTTAGATAGAAGGTCAAATGAGATAGCCATGGCCACTGCATAGCTCCACATCCTATGCCTTTGAACCATTTATATCTTTGTGTTGAAGCCAAGCTTTCCAGAGCCTAAAATAACCAGCCTGTGATTTAGGTAACAGTTGATTTCAGTAGAATTAGCATGCCTCTGCCTGTATGGAAAGGAAAAATACTTACTTCCATACTGTCTCTCTCTCCTTCCTTCTCTAAAGGAATGCATACGCTTTACCTTTGCTCACTAACATTTGCATTTTTTTCTGCATTACTCACCTGCATTTGACTTCCAAATTCTTGCTTTCCAATTAGGCTTGTTCCACAAGGGCATTTAAATAGCCATCAGAAAAAAAGCACTATATTAAGCCCCTACGTCTACGACATGTAAGAAAATATACCCTGGTGTGTGCATTAAAAGTTCTCCAAGCTTGATTATAGTGTACATGCTTTTACAAGTCCATACATCAGCCAATATGAAATGGTTTGGTCATTCTTGCTGATGTGATGCTCTCTAGTGATAAAGCAAACATCCAGATCTGTGTAATCCATCTCTCATAATCTACACAGGGCTTGTGGTGAGCCTTGGAAACATTTACCTCACACACAGTATGAGGCTGGCTTCGATTATAAAATGAAAGACTGTTTTAGGGTAATTAAATGAACAAATATTATACATGTAGGAATTGAAGTAATATAAACTTTCCAGGAATAGGGCAGTCTGTTTGGACTGCTATTTCAGGAATAAAAAAACAGTATCCCAACTGGATAATGCTTGAATCAAAAAGGATGGACACTCACGGTTTTTACAGACACGGGGAAAGTGATGTCATTATTGTTCCACTTTAAAATGCAAAACTAAACCATAAAATTGTGAGGTTTTTTCATTATGCTTCCACACAGGGACACCTTTGTAGAACACAGGTTAGTTACTTCTCTGTGTAGTATGTACTAAACTCTAAATGCAACAAATCTACAATCTAAATCTACAGCGCAAGCTCGTCTTGGGGCGCACAGAGGTTGAACTGACCTGCCTATGCCCCTTTTTGCTTATGTTCCATGTAGTATATACCAAAATAATTTGCCTTAGGCTTGGTGGTGTTGCTGAATTGAATAGTCAATGGTATCTACCAGTGTACCACCAGCGATATTGGCCACAATTGTTAATTATCAGCAATAATATGTCATAGTCACAAAAAATTGTTTAACCATCATATGGTTTATTTCTCACTATATATGACTACTGTACATGCTTAATTATTTGTGTTGTATGTATAAAACTGCAGATAATTGCTAGTGAATGGAAGCAGCTTGACAGTAATATAGCCAATAGTAAATAGAGCCACTAACGCTAACTACTAGTACTCTAGAGTACTCTAACTAATAAAAGCCTCTTAATTTTAAAAAACATAACCACCTCACTATGAAAAAATATACTTTTAAGCTGTACCAGTTACACTAGATAATTTATACAAGGTGACCCAAAAAACCTCCCACATTTAAAAGTAAATAAATTAAAATGTTAAAGAAAATCAGATTATTATTTGTACTCATGAAACTTGGTGATGCAGGACAGGCAGTGCTAAGGCCTGTTGGTACCCAACCCCAACTTGAACACCCTAAGTTGGAGCTACAGCACACACAGCTTCAAGATCATTGGATTCATTATTGTTCTTACTGTCTCTTGATTGCCCAACCCCTATCCTCAGTCACCAACATGGCATAGTCAGGAGCACAGACCAAGCTTGAACTACGGCACACACAGACCAAAATGGAACTACGACACACACATCACAGAAGTGCTGAGGGAAATGTGTCCAGATCAGGATCTTGTTGTGTGGTGATGTTGGGTGGCAGCCCATGCCCCTGATCTCATCCCTTGGGTTTTTTCTCTGGGGCTACCTTAAATCATGATTGTATGGACATCGACCTCAAACTCTTGAAGCCTTTAAGGTTGCTATTCACAGGAGATAGCTGCTGTTCCACTCATCAAGCCATGGCAGCCTTCAGAAATCACCTCCAGGTGTGAATAGACAGTGATAGACAATTAAAAACCAAAAATTAAAAAATAAAAACCATTTGAATGATGTCATCTTTCAGACATGATGAATAAAAACTGTATTTAATGAAGTTTCAAAGTTACCTTTGAAATGTGGGAGATTTTATTGAGTCACCCTGTATTAAAATTTAAACCCAGAATTTTATAGGTGAGGAATTTCTCCATTTTGCATTTGTCTAATTTATTTATTTTTTTCATATTGCATCTACTTGTTTTCCAGTGGAAATTTAGCAGGCTAGTTCAGGGAAATCACAGTAAAGAGCACTGGCAAAGACAAGAATTATAAACACTATAGCAAAAGTCTTCGTTAAACAATCAGAGCAAAACTTTACTGAATCACAGGCTTGGCAACACAAGACTTAACCAGGAATAATGCTTCAAACAGGGAACAGAAAGCATAGGAACTTAAATAATCAACATGATCAAACTAAACTAGAGACAGCTGGGAATAATGAGGTGAAAAGGATTGGGGAAGTGGATGAGAAATGTAGTTGTAGGCCATCTTTGTAGACATAGGGGAATCAAGGGAAACCGAATGTGAAATGTGGCAGGTGCAGTTGTCACACCGGTGCTGTGTTACGAATTTTTATTCTGTGCAGTCTAACAGATTGAGACCAAATGATATAAATGGCAAATGAATTACTTAAAATCTTACCATAATCTTTCACCTTTGGCTTTTCAGCTTGAGATATGCTTTCTAAACCAGTGTACTAAATTATACATTACTACCCCAATTGATAATGGTATTCTGTAGGTGTTGGTATGTTATACCCTAGACTGGTTGGACTGTTTAATAGTATATAGATACATAATTATATGTGCAACCAATCAAATTCTTTTTTTCTTAGTAGAATAACAGTATGTTTCAAATTTTGTTGAGTGTATATGGTTTAATGTATGGACCACCATTTATTAGCAGTCTTTCTAGTGGCTTCAGGGCCATATTAACATAAGCATAAGTGTCCCCATTACTGAATCAGCTCAGATGAAAACATGACTAGAACAAACCAATTTTCTTTCAGATAAACAACAAAGAAAGAATATCCGAATTGGCGCAGTGATGGCTCAATGGTTAAAGCTGTGGGTTACTGATAAGAAGGTTGGGGGTTCAATGCCAGTTACACCAAACTACTGCTGTTGGTCCGTTAAGCAAGGCTTCATCATGGGATTGACCCTGTGCTCTGACCCAATTCCCTTTAAGCTAGATTATGCAAAGAAAAAATGTCGCTGTTCTGCAAGGTATGTGTCAAATAAAGGCTTCTTCAATATTGTTCTAACCTTCTTCCTTCTCTCTCTCTCCTGCCTCTTGGTCAGGATTCAGACGGAAAGAGTTCCGGGGAAAGCTAGCCATTGCCATTACAGCCAACTTTATTAACAGGAACACTACTGCAGAAGCCAAAGTGGAGGAAATCAGTGGCGTGGCCTTTATCTTCAATCAGAAGTTCTTCCAAGACCTCAAACAAGAGACGGGTGAGAGAGAGAACACCCAAACATTTACAACAGACTGGACATTTCTTATTGCTGTGACACATTTTGCAACAAAGACAATTATATATCTGTTACAGCAAATGTTGAACTGCTTAAATGGGAGTGTTAATGTTATTATAAACAATATAATTCTTAACTCAGTGCTCTTGCTGATACTCATATTTATATCTCTACAGAATTGATGTCTCTCTCCTCTCAGCTTTTTCCATGGATATAGACACAGTGTATACTTGTTATGACTAGCTTTCATTAGAGTTGAATTCCTCACTAAATCCTCCCTTGAACTCTTTATTATCACACTGTATCACCTTTAGAAGTAATATAAAAGATAATAATTGAAGATATTATTACAAGATATCCGTTTCATCCGTTTGATGCGTCTGACGGTTGTGTCTCCGGTTCAGGCATAGACTTGGAGAACATTGTGTACTACAAAGACAACACGCACTATTTCGTCATGACGGCTAAAAAGCAGAGTCTGCTGGATAAAGGAGTCATTATTCATGTAAGTAGTGGATGTAGCGCGCTTAAAAGGAAGTGGTTTAAGAAAGGAGCGGGTGACGTAGGGTGCAGTTTTGTTATGCTGTCTCTGCCAGTTTAAGAGACTGTGAGACGACACTGTTATAAACATCACAAATGAGGGCATAAACATCTGTAAGAGCACATTTCACTCCCTTATATTCTTTCTCTCCCCTTTCTATCTCTCTCTCTCAATTTGTTTCTGTCATTCTTTTTGTCTCTCTCTCTCTCTCTCTCTCTCTCTCTCTCTCTCTGTGCCTGTCTTAGACTCTCTATCTCTCTCTCTGCGTCTTTCTCTCTCACTCTCAGTCTTTCTCTCTCTCTGTCTCTCTCTCTCTCTCTCTCTCTCTCTGTCTCTCTGTCTTCTCTTACACAATAAAGTAAAATGAAAAATGAAATTATGAAATCTAGTTCTATGAAAACTAAGAAACTATGAAAAAATATTGAGCTCCCATCTCAAAGCACTGTCTGTCTAGAGTTTTCAAGTTTATTTTCACATTGTTTATTGGACAAAACCAAAAATATGACGAAACTCCTACTGGTGGTTTCTTAAAAAACTTTTGTGGGTCTTCCTCTTTTTTTAAGATGACGACTTCTATGGTATCAATCCAAATTTCTTCATGGAAAATTACTACCCATGTGACAACGCCCCAGAGTGATAAAAGAAGGATGATAATGAGTTGATGATGATGGTGATGATGATGGTGATGATGATGATGATTGTGTGCTGTAGGATTATATCGACACAGAAGCTCTGCTCAGCAGTGACAACGTGAACCACGAGGCTCTGCTATGCTATGCACGGGAGGCTGCTGACTATGCCACACATTACCAGCTGCCCACTCTGGAGTATGCCATGAACCACCTTGACCAACCGGATGTAGCCATGTTTGACTTTACCTGTATGTATGCCTCAGAAAATGCTGCATTGGTCCGAGAGCGGTTTGGACATCAGCTGCTAGTTTCGCTGGTGGGAGACAGTCTGCTGGAGGTCAGGGCATAGATCATGTTCATTGCTTTGCTATTTGAATATTGCTGTTTCTCTTGTGTTTAATTTTGGATCTGTTTGTGGTTTTTAGCCTTTTTGGCCCATGGGTACAGGGTGTGCCCGTGGCTTTTTGGCAGCATTTGACACAGCCTGGATGATCAAGAGCTGGGCACAGGGCAGAGGGCCACTGGAAGTACTAGCTGAGAGGTTGGCATGGCTTAGAGGATATGTGTCTTCACAAACACACACACACACACACAGACACACACACTGATACATGCCAAGCCCCGAAAGATGTTTATCTTATGTTCAAAGTCTTTACCCTGTTGCTTTGGTTGTCTTGGGTTTCTGCCCTCAGGGAGAGTCTTTACCGACTGCTACCTCAAACAACACCTGAAAATATCGCCAAGAACTTTGATCAGTACACCATAGATCCTGGAACACGTTATCCCAACCTCAACTCCAACTGTGTCAGACCACACCAGGTGCAGTGGACAGTTTTATTACCTAAAAGGAGTTTATAGGGTTACATGATGCCTGCATAAACAACTGAATCCACATACTTTCATGACTACTGGATATCATGTAGATCATATAGGACTTAAAGGCCTGTGCAGGCTGTAATAATCATAGACATCCCTTAACGTCAGTTTCAACATCAAGATGACATAACACCAGGGTTAAGTAATTGTACAATTACACCCACTTTACTGCTTCACTACACTTCACTGCTATAGTTCAGATCTTTACTGTTTTACTACACTTACCAGTTGACTACAGTTACGTTCACGTTAATACTTTATTAAAATTCCCCACTTCATTCAAATTAAACCTACTTTAATAGTTCACCACAGTTCACTTCCTTACTGTAATGTGTTTAACTAAAATTATATTTACTCATTTATTAAATTGCAGCATGACTTCACTATATTTTACTTTGCTCTAATGAAACTCACTACTATTTTATTATACTTAGATACTTTATTTAAATTAGTGTCTTCGATTACATCTGATTACACCTCACTGTTTTGTACATTTTCACAAAATTTACTACTTTATTGTAATTTATTTCTACAATACTTATTATATTATTTTACTTCTTCACCTGTTAAGCATACTTTATTTTGAGTATATGTGCTATAAAAAAGAAAATGTATTATTATTATTATTATTGTTATAATTATTCATTTTCTACGCTGATTATTCCTAATTAAGGTTGCGGGGAGGCTGATGCCCATCTCAGCCAACTCTGGGCAAGGGCAGGGTACACCCTGGACAGCTTGCCAGGTCATCACAGGGCCAATGCCCACGCAATAATTCACACTCACATTAATACCTACAGCAGCCAGTTAGCCTACTGTGCATGTTTTTGGACTGTGGGAGGAAACTGGATTACCTGGAGGAAACCCACGCAAGCACTGGGAGAACATGCAAACTTCACAAAGAAACACCAAACCCGGGCTGTGAAGTGGATGCGCTAACCACTGTGCAGGCTGTTATTATTGTTGTTGTTGTTTTTCTTTTTTTAAAGAAACTTTATTACTTGTCTACACTAACTGCAGTGCTAGAAGTACAATTAACCACTCTACTTCACTTCTCTAATTTATTACAGCTAAAAAATTAATACATTACTTTTCTACAAATGCCTTTTTAAAGCTCTGTCATTAGTTTTCTATCTTTGGGAAGTGTCACCCTTGTTCTCATTTATTCAGAAGTTGGAAACTAACTTCACATCATCACCCTTATGACTGACATACCAGAAGTGCACTGAGCTACAAAGTCAGTTATCATGAAGGCATAACATAAGTATGAGGAAAAAAGCATTATGTCACTTTGACATCAGAAACGAAGAATGGAGGCTTACTGTTAGTTAACATCATGTTAGTTATCATGAAGGCTTTATGAAGGTGCTGTGTAGCTCTATGTAGCAAGTAAAGAATATCTAGGCTGATGAATGAATTACACTTGTTCTTTTGGTGCACAGGTTTGTAATTACTACATGAGTGGTGAACTGAAGTCCTGCTCCTTGGAACGAGCTGCTACTATACGACGCCCAGTTAATCTGGCACGACGAGGTCAGCTTAAGCACAATGCACTTTTACCTTTTTACATTTATGTCTGACTTGAACTCAGACATTTCTGACAACTCTAACGGTGAAATCCTGTAGAGAGTCATTTCTTTTTGCATCACATTCCTACTTTAAAAACACAGAAGAGTAACATGGGTGTGAGCCTTTGCGTCTCCATTGTGTGAAAGTATAAAGATTGTTTTCATTATTGAAGTCACATAGGAAGGATTTCATGGTCGGTGGTCTGTGTGTAGACAGAAAATTTACCAGAAATGTTTAATTGTGGCCTATTATATTGTTGTGAAGCTACAGTGCTGTAAAAATATTCCCTCTGCAATAACAAACCTGATTCAAATAATCAATCACTTACTACTTAGCTTGTAATTTTCAATTTAATTTTCACTTATAGGAATCAGGCTTCAGAGTGGCGTAATTGTTAGCACGTCTGCAAAAAGGTCCTGTGGTCTAGTTCCAGGTCAGCGGCTCAATCCCCACTATCACCACTGTTGGGCCCTTGAGAAAGGCCCTCAACCCTTAATTGCTCAGTTGTATAAAAATGATAATTGTAAGTCACTCTGGATAAGAGTGTTTGCCAAATGCTCTAAATCTAAATCTAAATCTAGTAGGATTAAGTGATTGAATCCTAAGCGCTTTCAAGCTGTCAGTTTTTCTGGGTTTAATAATCCTATTGGGGTCATGGGGAGAATGGTCTCAGCTGACAGTGGGCGAAGGTGGGGTACACCCTGACCAGCTTGTCAGATCATTGCATTTCACCACGCACACACACACACACACACACACACACACACACACAACCATTACCACACACACTCACACCTAGGGTCAATTTGGAACAGCCATTTAGCCTGTGTCTTTGTACTGTGTCTGAGGAAACCGATGCAAGCATGGGGAGAACATGCAAACTCCACACAGAAATGTCAGAGCCTAGGAATTGAGCCTAGGACCTTCCTGCTGTGAGGCGGATGTGCTTGCAACTACACCACCATGATGGCTTTAGGTTTTTTTTTTAGTTTTATTATTATTATTATTATTATTATTATTATTATTATTATTTTGTTTGTACTTAATCGCCATATATTCTTTAAAATATTCCCTTAAATGTATGAGTTTTATCAGGCTGTTAATAAAACTAAATCCCTCTCACTCATGCAAATTCTTTTTGTTTTGTTTCCAAACAAAAAAAATGAATAAAATAATCCAGTTTTTGGTAATTTCTTTATATGCGTTTGCTTAGGACACATTATCTAATCAATGTTTGTACTTTGTTACTCTGATAGATTAAGTAAATTGATAAATAGGGTTCAAATGAAACTACTACATTGCTGAAAGTATCTGAAGGATTCGTAGTACATGTATGGTCTCCTGAGAAAAGGTCTAATCACTGCTTTCATCTGTCTGTAATCATACTGTATAATGACTCAGGGAAAATCCATAGCCTCATAGTCACATAGTATGTGTGTGTGTTACAGAATCTGAGATTAGGCCCAGCAGGTTGCTGGCGTGGTGTCAGAAGCAGACAGACGGCTATCGAGGCGTCAGTGTAACTAACCTGAGCTCATCATGGACCAGCGGTCTGGCCTTCTGTGCTCTTATCCACCGCTTCAGAGCACACCTCATGTAAGACTGCACCCCATTTAACAACACAGAGACTGATATGACTTATATGTTATTGTATTATGGTTGCACATTATTTAGTTAAATATTATCAGGATAGAAGTGAAGTGTAGAGACCAGACACAATATAAGGTGTCTCAGGAACAGCAGGAAAAAACTGCACAGTAAAGTTGAAAAAGATAAGTGACATTATGTCAGATGCAATAGACCATGGTTGTAAACATGTCAATCAAAACAGTTTACTAGTAAATTGATCATAAATTCCCCTCTGTGATGGCAGCAGTTCCTGATATTGCTCATATCACTTTATGAGCTCTTGACATGGCAAAGTTTGCTAGCGTGCAGATCCAGACATGACCAGGAGGCTTGAAAAATAGCTTTGGCCTCTACAGTGAAGGCTTTCTTCCTGTCCATGACAGGGATCAGATTGGAGTAGTTTGAACAGTGCAGCAATGTGCTACACTTCACATACTTTAATCAAATGCCAGGTGCCTCAAAACCTGATCTGGTGATGTGACAGATACACAACACAGATTCTTAGCTTATGTAACCGTTAAAATTCTGTGACGGTGTTCATACTTAAAAAAAGACCATGGCTTAATTTAAATGTCCAGTTTTCCACTCTCTCATTATGTATTTGTTCACTACATAAAACTCTCACTAGGGAATATGGGCATACTAATGCTGATACATTTAGACACCAGGGGAATGTTACTCTGCTTCATAATTATGCACCAGGTTTTTTTGGTGTTTTGTTTTCCATGACCTCAAAACAAATTTAAGCTGCCTATCAGGTTTATTTAGTTAGAAAGAGTGGAATAACTGTTCAATTTATCCAAAAAAGTTTTAATCAAATTTATATATATATATATAAGACAAGAATTGGGTGTATACACATTATTCTTGGGGGAAAAAAGTTTCTACAATCAAATACTTTCATTCCATATTTTGTTGCTTTTCGTGAAAGAAGTCTAGAATTAACAGAGGAGCTGGCTGGCTAGCGGGATCATGCTAACCCTAAGCAGTTAGGTTAGAAAGGAGTCTCAAATAGAGGCATTTTGATTTCTTATGTTTAGACCCCTGAATCCCATTGTTATCCTGCATTTGTATTATATAAAATATGTATCCCTTATTGCGTTTTCTCTACTGTAGTGACTATGATTCCCTGAACGAAGAAGACTCTGCTAAAAATGTCCAGCTGGCATTTGATATGGCAGAAAAAGAATTTGGTATCAAGCCCTTCACTACAGGCAAGGAGCTAGCATCCGGCCAAGAGCCAGACAAAAACAGCATGATGACCTACCTATCCAGATTCTACGAGCTCTTCAGGGGAACGCCTCTGCCATCCACAGGTAGACAGTGTTATCTCTCATTTCAAGATGGTTCACTTTAAAGATTGAACTGGTGACTTTTGTCTTCAAGTGGGTGGAATATGAGCCACTAAAGTTTATCTCACAAAAAAAAAAAAACAAGTCACTTTATCTGGTTCATGTTTAATTAAGGTGAATATTTCATACCTTACACCATAAGTTGCAACCAAAACTGGAAGTGATACTGTCATGTAATGAGACATGTAAACAAAATTTTTATTGTGTTACACAGTGTGCTGTGAGAGGAATGTGCCTCCACCTCCTGGCCAGGTTACTTCACTAGAAAGGGAGGGGAGATAAAATATCTCTGCTTCAGCGCAAATCAGAAATTTACTTGTATTCCTTATTCTCTGAAATCTATCAGCTCACATGACACACTTATAAAGTAACCCTGCATTACTGTATTGCATACGCTTACATATACTTATATAGTATCACTGATTCCATTAAAGCTTGCCAGGAAAAAAAGATTAGACCATATTTATTAGTGGGCATTTAAAGAGAATAGCAGATGTGCTCACCCCAGCATTTCTTTGCTTTCCATTCAGTAGGCTGAAGTGTCAGTAAATTCGATTAAGAAAAGGTTCAGTCCATTTGCTGTTAATCGTTTGTGTCTTACTAAGCTGGAAATATTTTCATCATTTTTATTTCAGATTCAAGAAGAGAAACCAGGGCAAGTGAAGAGGCATGCACTGAAAGAGCTTCCCAACCTGTTTATAGATCAATGAGCTTCACGCAGCCTCGAAAACGGGTCCCAAAGGTAGAACACACCAGCTTTATCTCTATTTAATCTCCCTTCGAACACATTTTGTTCCAGTTTAGTTTGGGCAGAACCTCATAGCTACTTACATCTTCATCCAGTTCAATGAGTCCTTTTGAAGCAGTATTTTATCTGTGTCTCAGTGCTTTTCCTTCCTCTTTATCTTTAAGGAGGACAAAAAGGTAGAAGACAGTGAGTCTTTTTACAAACGAAGAAGGAGGACAGTTTGCAGTTTTTTGGAACAGGTGAATATAATACCTGATTTAAAAGGATTTGTATAATATGTGTGTGTGTGTGTGTGTGTGTGTGTGTGTGTGTGTGTGTGTGTGTGTGTGTGTGTGTATATATATATATA
>JAOUQZ010000004.1:5918480-5928076 GCA_028564935.1 Neosilurus hyrtlii
TAATGCATGACAGCATGCACATGTACAGTATATAGTAGTTGTCCTGGTGCATGGTAAATATACCTAAGCTCCATCAGGTGTTAACAGCTCATTTCCTGTTTGCAGGGGTTGTTTCTTGTCTGTATCAGTGTTTGCACAGCTACGTTTGTGGCATTGTGTTTGGATCTGCATTCTGATGTGTCATTGCTAGGAAAGGTATGCCCGGAAGATGAGGCACTCCTGTTCAGCTTTTGGACTTTACTAGAAGTCATGACTAATAGGAATGTTCTTCCTGTGTTTTTCATCATAGCAGCTTCACTACACGTTTAATTTTTAATACTGTTTCAAAGGCTGCTGTCTTGACATCAATATCAACAGACCGTCAGTGCCTTTTAAGATGTGGAGGATGGTTATTTAGAATAGCACCTTTTACCTGACATGTTGCAAAACTGTATTTTTTGTTTTGTTTTGCTTTGTTTTATTTATGCCAATCCATAGGCATTTCATAAATAAAATAAGCAACCTAAATTTTCTCCTATTTTATATATCCACACCAAACTTTTGTTGGGAAAAATTATCCAAAGTGAATATTATGAACTTGTTAATGTGAAGAAACAATGCAGATAAATGAATATCATAAATGATTGGAAATAGCATGGAAATGAATGTATGTGTGCAGATCTGATACTCTCTAGCAGGTTGGTGCAAGTAAACTCATGTCATTCTTTCCACTGCAAGACGCAGCTATTATATTTTTTCCACTGAAGAGGCTGATATGAGAGAGTGCCATTGATCTGGAGTGCTTTCACATGATTGAAACTACTGATATGGCCAGGAACGCAGAGTGTACCAGGATGTGATCTCTTTCTCCAGCTGGTAACATGCTGAACATTACAAATACTTCCACGAGTCCCTCATAGTTTTTTTTCCCATTCTTTTTAAATAGATTATTTATTTTATGTAAAGAACTTCAGAACAATGTAGTGCACATGATTTTTAGACAGAGTTTCACATTCATGTGTATCTTTATTCAGTCCCTGGTCAGTATACTCCCTCACAGTAATGTACTCTTTACAGTGGAAAAATCAAAAATCATATCAAACTGGCAATGTTCTGGTTATCATCTAATCAACATATTTTTTTAAATATTTTTTAAATGAATTAATTACTTTGTATTGGTGGTTCCCCCTTACAGAACTGTAAAAACATCCCCCTTGGTCTCCCTTCATGCACACAACTCCTGAATAGAAAAATAAAGTAGTGAAAGTACGATTACACTACATCTATCAAACATAGAACATTCGTTTATTGAAAAATTGAGTCAGATTTGTATGCTCTGTTTATCCTTGCAGAGCTGTATGTACTTCTCTTCAGTGCATCCAGTGAAGTACTGTTTATATCCAATTCTAAACATCACAGTACCATCACTTGATTATGAAGAACCTCATCAGCATAGAATTGAACTTCACTTAATCCCTTAAAAGCCATTAGGTGTTAGTTATTTGGCTTACTGTAAATCAATCACATGGTGGCCCAATGTGAAGTCAATTATTTTCCTAAACTGTTCCAAGATCTCCTCATATCACAGCGACTTTAAAAATGAATGATGGAGCGAACACACGCATTCTCTGACCTTTTGCGTGGCACTAACTGGCATATATAATATCAGATGCATGTTATTGTATAATAGGGCCTAATGCTAGGTTACATTACCTGAATGACGTGTTTATGCTAATACTACTAATAACATTACTACTGTCATCACATTAGTTGCTAGCTCATTAGTGTAGAAATTTGAATTTAAAAACGTTTCTCTTCCAAGTCTTCGGACACTCGCATGCAATATATTATTTGAAGAAGTTGTTGACCTTGTAATTATCTAATTAGATCGCGGTGTTATATAATGACTGTCATGATATTACTTTAGTACAAGTTTTGATCTCAAATGTCTAGTAATAATATCATTAATAATATATACTGTAGCTCACGCAAAAGGTAATAAAGTTGAGCGCACACTAGTGGAATACGGACAAACACAATTTCCTGTGGAATGAAAATCTGTCACAGTACCTTTTTTTATATAGTATATATACATAATAATTACAATTTATTCATTTTAAAAAATGACAAATCATGCTTTGTTTAATATTTCACAGATAACAGGAATACGTTGTTTCCCACTGTCACTTGCATTATAGCAGCTACAAACAATCATGAGCCTCTCTTTTTGTCTCCCTTAAAATTAACAAGGAAGAAAAAGATGCATCTTACTGAGAAACCCCAAGCTCTTTCCCCAAGATTATCCTACATCAGAAAGCTTAATCATCTGACCATTATAATGAGTGGACATCAAGGACCCTTCCAAAAATTGCTAAATAAATAAGCATCTCACAGTAAATCTTACATATTTAATCTGTTTATATGTATCCCAAGTTCATGTGTTACATTTCATCTGAGTTCAATGAGTTGGTAATAAACTGCCCTTCAGTATATATTGGCACTAGTTTCCAAGTATTTGTATGTTAGTGTTTGTGCATTAGTGATGATAGAGGATGGGTTAGTGATGGATGATGTGTTGTCTGATGTATTTTATAAATATGATTAAGTATTTATGAATACACCTTAAAGTATAAGTGATAGAAAATGTACAGTAATAATCAAATCAAAATAATCTGCCATTAAACCAAAGCTGGTTAATGGCACTTTATGAGATAGCATCATTCACAAATTAAGAAAAGAGAAGTGATCAGACATCTGTAGCTTAGTGTCCAAATTCTTCCATTTTACCGACAAACTCAAGTAATTCAACATTTCCTTCTCAACAGGCAGAAATGGACAAGCAGATAAATATACTAAATTAGATATGCTTGTGCTGCCCTCTATCGGTTATACTATAGCACTACAAACGTACAAATCTCCATATTATTCAAAAAGAAATCAAATCTTAATCAAGGTACTCTAAATCATTCATTTGCAGAGCTGTTCTCTGGAGTCATGGGGAGGCTACAGCCAATCTCAGCTGACGCTGGGCGAAGGCACCCTATACACCCTGAACAGCTCACCAGACCATTGCAGGGCCAACACACAACCATTCACACTCACACTCATACCTAGGGGCAACTTGGAACAGCAACTAAGCCTAACATATATGTCTTTGGACTGTGGGAGAAAACTGGAGTACCCGAAGGAAACCCACACAAGCACGTGGAAAACGTGGAGAGCGCAAGAGCGCCATCTGATCTCGGTACAGTACAAACTTGGTGAACAGCAAACAATATTTTCTATAAAAATCCCCATATCAAAGTAGTTTCCTCGGTTTTTGCCAACTCTGTCAGATTTTTTCATAAACCTCATTAAATCAGACAATAACATGCTCAGTCGTCTCCTTGAAGATCCCTTTTCATCTCCCTGGCTGTGTTGAATGCAACACTACCACACATAATCTGGAAAGTTTTAAACTTTTGGATATATTAGACAAACAGTGTCAATATATATTCTATACTCACAGCTGGACCATGTCAACTCTGTCTCTCTACAATGATAAGTTTTTTTTAAATCATAGTAGAGTGAATTTAAGCATTTTAGAGAGGTTATTTAGCCCGCTGGGAATTGGTAATTTTGTTGGTAATTTTCTGTGTGTACGTTATATTTTATTATTCAGTGTAAGATGAGGAGCAGTTAATTCTTCATCTATTGTCACTTCCATCTGTTTAAAAACACATTTGTTCATTAATCAGTAACACACACATATTTTTCCAACACTTTTAGCCCATCGTCAACTCCATCAGATGTATGTTTTCTTAATTTCTGAAAGCAAATGTTTGTACTTTCTTCAGTTTATGTTGTTTATGTAATAAAGTACAATCTGATCTACATCCTCTTATGTCATAATTATGTAATGAATATTTTTTTATAATAATAAAATTAAATACAGGGCTTGAAAATGAAGATATAAGAAATCAGAGATTTCAGTATAATATAAAATCATAACTTAAATTTACAGATTGTATTTTGTTACATATCAGAGTAGCTAAACTCCATTACAACATACTTCAGAACTTCAGATTCTTGTTGGACTGAAAGAATTAAAATTGTACACTTCTGAGTGTGTCCGATGAAGTTGACACAAATCAAAAGGGAAACCTGTTTATTTGTCGAAAAATTGTTTTTATATAGAACCTGTTCCTGTACATGGTTAAATAGCTAAGTCTTTCCTCTACAGAAATATAGAACTAGAATTAATATAGTGTGCATTGAAGAAAAAAGTTTTTTAATCCTGTTTTGTCCCAACTCTTAAGAATGATTGTTTTAATAATGACAAAATTACCAAAGCATGTGAGGTTTAAAGCTAGTTTGTTGTCATATGTTCCATTACTGTGCATGGAGTGTATTACAACTGTCTTTATCTTGACAAATTTCAGGATACTGTTTGAAGCATTAGGAATCTATTTTATGAAACTCTAATGCATTTAATCCTGTTAAATTTTACTCCCATGTGTGTGAATCATATTTATACCACAGGAAAACTGCAATTGTTACAAATAAAATATCTCTGGAAACTAAGAGTTGGGATGTATTTTTTTTTAAGACTATATATTGTAAGATTAGTTCTCAGAAGTAGAATGTGTATTTTAAGTAATTTGAGTAGAAATGTGTGCAATATTTAATTTAGAAAGTATTAGGTTTATGTTTGCCCATTCTCCTGGGGGCCAATACTTCTGTAGTACATGTCAGAATAATGTGTGTGTGTGTGTGTGTGTGTGTGTGTGAGTGATAACTTTCTTAAATCAATTTCTTAATTGTACATGTAAAGATTTGTGGATTTACTTTTCATTTTCTGACATAATTTATCCTATATTTGGGTCATGGGGAGGCTGAAGCCCATCTCAGCCACCTCTGAGTAAAGGAGGGGTGTACCCTAAACAGCTTGCCAGGCTATCGCAGGGCAAACACACACACACACACACACACACACACACACACACACACACACACACACACACACACACACACCTAGGGACAATCGAGAATATACAATTAGCCTAATGTGCATTTGGATTGTGGGAGGAAACCAGAGAAACCATGTAAGCAGGGGAGAACATACAAACTCCAACACAATCCCATACCCAGGACCTTCTTGCAGTAGGGCAGAAGTGCTAACCACTACACCACTGTGCCACCTAAAAAGAATCATTCAACTGATAATTTAATTTTGACCATTAATGACAACTTATAATCATATTCTGGTGTGGGAGGATGAACCTTAAATGAAATTAATTTAATAGGTTTTAATGGTTGACTTTTGTTACCAGCTACCATGTAGTATTTTTTTAGAGTAACTCTGTATCAGGAAATTCCACAGTTTTTTGTTGATTTGTTTGTTTTTTTTGAACACTTCAGGAGTGTTCCAATCCCTAATTCAAACACAACTATATTGATTCATTCATTTTCTAAGCTACTTATTCCTAAATAGGGTTGCGGGGAGGCTGGCGCCCATCTCAGCTGATTCTGGGTGAAGGCAAGGTACACCCTGAACAGCTCGCCAGGCCATTGCAGGGCAACACACACATACAAACATTCACACTCACTCTCACACCCAGGGGCGATGTGGAACAGCCAATTAGCCTCCTGTGCATGTTTTTGGACTGTGGGAGGAAACCCATGTAAGCACGGGGAGAACATACAAACTCCACACAGAAATGCCCGGGCTGTAGATTTGAACGTGGGCCTTCTTGCTGTGAGGCAGACTATAATTATTGTCATCAAAATCCTCATCTAAAATCAAAGAACAAAACCTGAAACTAAGTCAGGGCTGCATGGTGGTGTAGTGGTTAGCACATCCACCTCATGGAAAAAACGGCACAGAGAGATTTTGTGTGTGGAGTTTGTATGTTCTCCCCATGATTGGCTGGGTTTCTTTCGAGTACTCCAGTTTCCTCCTGCAGTCCAAAGACACATCAGGCAAATTGCCCCAAGGAGGTATGAATGGTTGTGTGTGTGTGTGTGTGTGTGTGCATTTGTGTCTATGCATTTCTGATATGCAGACTGATATCACATCCTAAAAATAAACACGATTTTGGTTTTCCTCACTTGTATGTAGATATTTCATACTGTGTAGAAATCTCACAGCCAGTGTTGATGTCATGCTGTCTTCCAACTGGCAGAAAATATGTTAGTGGTTCATCATCTTCTGCTACATAACCAAAACGGACACAAAATTTTTATCATGTTGAGTACCCCATTTGAGTACTAACACTCATTGCATGGTACCATAATTGTCAGTGTGAAAGCACTTATGTGTTCAAAAAAAGCAATTAGTACACCAGTAACTGTAAATTAATGCACTGATTGTTTTTCTTACCCACTTTGTGTATTGAACATCTCAAGGTGGATAATGATGTCATAATAAACTTGCAAGTGACTGCTTATAATACACCACAAACACAGCATTTCTGTCCTGTGTGCTGCTCGTCCCCATGCATTTGGCAGCGTGTTTCCTGCCACAGTGGATAAAAAAATATGGTTGCAGGTTCCATTTTTATATTGGATCATATTGATGAGAATAAGTAAACAAACAATAACAGACAATAACAGTCTCTTTTTTGAGAGAAAAAGTCAATATTTATTGTGGCCACCCTTTACTTTGATTACAGCATTTAACCTTTCAGGCATTGTGTTCACATATTTTTTAATTTCTTCACTCGCTAAACCATTCCATATGGTATGAAGTTCATTCATGATATGAAAAAGTAAAAAAAAAAAAATTTGCGACACCTTTCAATTTTTCTGAAAAATTGGTATTTTCAGGGTTCTTGTTTATTAGCCATACTTTTACCTCAATATACTTGTCGGAATGATTTTTTTTTTTGGTTCTTATTGCCTACAGTATAATTGTTCAATACATTTTCACCCAAAAATTATAAAGAAGTAATTTTTTAATTCTTTTTATTAGGAGCCTTTTCATATAAAAGTGGTGGTGTATAATCTTCACTACACAGTACTGTATATGCAAATAGTGAAATATTTTTAGTCTTAACACTTAAACAGGCACAAGTGGAAAACAAATTGTAAACTATAATTCCTGTTATTATTCTTCTATTTAAGAACCAAGTAAAACATTCTCATTATTATTTTTAAATATTTTGTATATTTTGGATTTTATGAGTTGTAGCTCCTGGTATATGTTGCCTTATTAAGGTAATAAACAGAGCAAAAAAACCTGAAGTACCTCCTGGTGCATGTTTCCTGTTTAAGGGTTAATATTGTCTATAATTATTTATCGACATTAATTCACTTTATTTTTATTAAAGTGAAGATTTTCACACTATTGTACGGCAGTGCTGTAATAATGAAAACATCACTGACAGGTAATAGGTACTAAAGCTTTCTTGTAAACTAAATCCTATTACATGAGAGGATAAAGAGGTAATGTTTTTGCCACTAGAGGGTACTGGTGATATAAGAAAAAATCAAATTGAGTTGAGTTCCCTTGAGGAGAAATCCAACCAGTCACCCATCCATCATCCACCAATCCATCCATCATCTATACCGTTTATCCATCACTTCCTGAAGCCAATCCCAGCTGACTTTTATAAAGGGGGGTGGTACAACAGGTTACCAGTACAATCACAGGTCAAACACAGAAAAACACACCCACATTCACACCTCTGGGCGATTTAGAGTAATCACTTGACCTAATCTGTATATCTTTGAACTGTACAAGGAAACCAGAGTACCCAGAGGAAACTCACACAGGTACAGGAAGAACTTGAAAATAAAAAGGTCCTAGTTAGGCAAAAGAATCATCATCCTATAAGACATCAGTGCTAAGGACTGAACACCCCCCCCCCCCCCCCCCCCCCCCCCGAAGAGAAATGTGCCCTTTAAAATGTGTGGCCATTTCTATTTTTTATGGTTAATGTTCAAATGACTTATTGAACATGACACAGCATCACATGCTATCAAATCAGATTTATTTCATAACACACACAAAAATTATATCAAGTGAAATGACATAGAGGATTCACAACTTAAACAAGTATCAACTAGCATCACTGCCTCATAGGTTCAGGATCCCTGCATTTATCCTGACCTCTAAGATTATCTTTAAAGAGGTACTGCACACTTAAATGTGTTTTCTGAGCTGCATACTAACTGAATCACATGCTATATTACTAAAATTGCCTTTTTATTTTTAAATTTTGGAATGAAAATTATTCGAAACACCATCTACTAAAATCATAATATAGCATCCCAAGGTCCATGCAGATGTAGAAATGACCATTTAGTACTTCCATACACCATAAAAGTTTTATTAAAATAATGTAAAAATAAAATAAAATATATTAAATAATTAATTAATTTAAAAGCCCTTGAAAGGGAATCAATTAAACCAAACTCAGATTCAAACATGCTGCTCAAGACTTTCATTCATATGAGTTTTACATGGCTGTTTCCTACACAGATGTTTGAAACCGATTTCCTGGCCTCTCTCTCTCTTTGCCCTGGAAAAGATAACACGTGAGAGATGTGGATCCCGAAGCAGAAGGTTATCTCCTCATTTCATCTAGAACGAAAAGGTTGCAGATGCTTATGAACATGGCATTGTTGTTGTTTCTTACAAATGTCTTAATCGCCATCTATGCATGGCTGAAATAAACACTGACCTTCAGTAAGACAGAGAGTTGAGACCTGTGATTGTAGTGCTTGGTATGAGCCTGGGTTGTTTACTTCTATTCTTATTTTTTATCCATTTTATTGTTTAAGCCACTATTCAAATAACCAAAACCTTTCTTGTATGTGTTGCATGCAGGTTATTTTGTGTATTAACTAACAGGTGCTATATGTACAATTCAATTATATGGCTGGGGGGGAGCGTTAGAGAATGGTTTAAAAAGGCATACGCTCTGTGCTTACGCCATTCATGGAAACAGATAGCTGGTTGCAAAGCATTTAGCTCAATCATGCTGGCCAGATGATCTCTTTTGCATTGGATTACTGGTGTGTCAGGCGCGCAGCATTTCATGCCTGGAGACAGACAAGGACACAGATAGAAAAAAACAAGGTCAAAGGGTCACTTGTTGCTGGGAGAGTGTACTTACATCTGTGCTTTTGTGTGTCTGCATTCACTGTCTGAGCAAAGCCAGGGTTGCTGTATCTCCTGTGTGGTTGTCCTTAGTATTGTGCAGTGGCATAAGTATTGACCCCCTTGAAAACTTGTGGGGTCCACCACTGGGGGGGTTGTAGTCATGAAAAAAACAATTTACAAATAAAAAGCCTGAAAGCTGTGCTTGTGTATCTTTTCACCCTCACTTCTGTGAAATTAAGAAAAATACTAAATTAGTTCTGGTGCAAACTGTTGACATTGGAAGGGGTTAAGTGTACAGTACACCAGTGCTTAGTAGTGCTGAGTCACAGCAAGAAGTTTCAGGGTTCACATGTTCTTCCTGTGTTTACATGGTTTTCTCCAGGTACACTAGTTTCTACAGTCCAAAGACATGCACATCAGGTCAGCCAACTACACTAAATTGCCCCTAGATCTGAGTGTGAATGATTGTGTGTGTGTGTGTGTGTGTGTGTGTGTGTGTGTGTGTGTGTGTGTGTGTGTGTGTGTGTGT
>JAOUQZ010000004.1:5930276-5940569 GCA_028564935.1 Neosilurus hyrtlii
CTCTCTCTCTCTCTCTCTCTCTCTCTCTCTCTCTCTCTCTCTCTCTCTCTCTCTCTCTCTCTCTCTCTCTCTAGAGGGTTAATGAGACAAAACTTACGCAATCTGTCAAGTTACCGGGAAACGTTTTGGCATAAAGATTTGTTACACATATTAAAAAAAGCAGTGACACTGGAGACTCCTTCGGCGGATTTCAAACAAATAAATGTCTCCTCACGAAAAAGAATCCACCACATCAATCATTTGAATTCACTTTTCTTTCATCGATTATATTCGAACACCCACTATGTAGGTACTCCGTTAACACCAGTCCAGATGTTCTAAGGGTCGTGTGTATGTACAGTAGCATTTATATGCATGGGATGTAGACTAGAAAGATTTTTTTAATTTACATTTTTTTAAATAATGACTGAATTTTAAAATGAAGATATGGGAGTATGAAATGAGCTGGGTTGCCTTTGGGGAATGTGAGTGACAATATTATTTATCATGTTTGGTAGCGCTTGATATGATGCTGAAACTGCGCTCAGATGCCTTGCAGGAAGGCAAAAAAAACCAAAAACAAAACAAAACAAAAAAAACCTTGAGTTTCAAGTTCAAATATTTGGTGCTATTTGCTACCTGTGATGCGTTTTATTGAAACCGTAAGCCATTTTTTACTCTCTGTTGATGTTTTCTCTGTAATCAGTCTAAATGTTTATGAAAGGTCTGATGATGCTAAGAATTCCGAACTTGCTCTCCTTTTCTAACATTCATACAACAATGACATCATTACTTTAATATTCCATATGACCTACCTTAATTTTAACAGAAGATCTCTAAATCATCTAATAAATAATAATAATAATAATAATAATAATAATAATAATAAATCTCAGCCTTCTCGTGGCTGATGTTGTTGTTTTTTTTCTGCCATTTTGAAGCTACAGCACTTTTTTTGATGCGCAGTGGAAGCTGAGGTCTCTTCTTAGCACTAGTAGTCTGGTTTGGGCAAAAAATTCACAAGTAAATAAAAAAACGGATTGATCAATTAGCTAAAACATATGTTTGTTTGGTTTTAAGCAAAAATTGAGACAGCTTTATATGTATAAAGCTACTTAGTCTGTGTTTAAAAAAATCTCTTTTTTCTAATGATGCTGTGAGGATGTGGGAAATAAAACACGACAAAGCTCTCCTCTCTCTTAAGTGTTTTATTGCTTTTACACCACAACATTTTTTTTAAATGGTTAAAATAAATCTAGAGTTGGGCAGCATGGTGGCCGCAAGAAGGTCCTGGGTTCGAGTCCTGGGCTTGGCGAGGGAGTTTCTTTGTGGAGTTTGCATGTGATTGTGTGGGTTTCCTCCAGGTAACTCTGAGTTCCTGCCATAGTCCAAACACAAGCACTTTAGGCTGATTGGCTCCAAATTGCCCCTAGAGGTGAATATGAGAATGAATAGTTATGTGTGTGTTGGACTGGTTCAGCGTGTTTCTCTCCCCTTTGCCCAGTATTGGCTGAGATAGGCTCCAACCTCCCTCTGACCCTAGTAGGATCAAAAGGTTTTAGCAAAAAGATAAATACATTATTATTATTATTTATTATTATAATTATTATTATTATTATTATTGTTATTATTGTTATTATTTTCATCTACTTCTTCTTCTTCTTCTTATTTGATTATTATTTGTATCATGGTTATTATTAATATTATTATTATTATCATTTTAAATTATCATTATTCTTATTGTTATTATTATTATTGTTGTTGTTGTTGTTGTTGTTGTTTTTTTCCCTTATGATCATTGTTATTATTATTATTATTATTATTATTATTATTATTATTATTCGTTTATTATTATTATTATTATTATTTTAAAGTATTATTATTATTGTTGTTGTTGTTATTATTATTATTTTCCTCTTCTTATTATTATTATTTTATTATTATTTGTATTATGGTTATTATTATTATTATCATTTTTAATTATTATTACTTTTATTATTGTTGTTATTATTATTATTATTAGTATTATTGTTGTTGTTGTTGTTATTTTTTAAATTATGATTATTATCATTATTATTATTATTATTATTGTTGTTGTTGTTGTTTTTATTATTATTATTGTTTGTTTATTATATTTTTTTATTTTATGATTATTATTATTATTATTATTATTATTATTATTATTATTATTATTATTAGTTGTAGTAGTAGCAGTAATAATAGCAGTCGTGTTCCTGTTATTATTCTCCAGTCCAGCAGATGGCAGCACCGACATATATCCACCACATATCATTATTTCGATTTCGTCCCAAATAGCTTTCTGTGAGATACACAGTGCACTAAATCAGGCTTCCAGGCTTTTATTCCGCCATTTTGTAGTAGGGCTCATAAATAGGGAACAAGGGGAGTTTTTAGGACTTAACCTGCGTCACTTTCGACCAAATCCGGACCGTACAGTTTATTTCCCCCGTCGGGTTAAACTAAACCGTGTGTTTAATAACAATAATTTACTTTTACCCTGTTCTATAACCGCCAAACAGCTCAGAGTGTGTAACTGATGTGTTTCACGGGGATTTAATTTTGACTTGGAGTCCATGGTGAAGGATTTATTCGTGTTCAGGAAGGAGAGAAGGACGTCTTTATTTTTATTTTTATTTTTATTTTTTTAACCTCTTAATATCAAAAGATACAGCAACAACGTGTAGTAAGTTGTCTAAACATTAACATAAAACAAAAATAAAGCTTCTTGAGTGTGTCCAGGTGTTTATTAGCCCCAAACTAGCAATAGTAGTTGTACATGGTGTATAAATGTATTATTACACCGGAAGTACATATGGCTAGCTAACTCTTTACACTGTGGATATAACATTAGGTAATAACCACCCAATATTAAATATGTTAGAGCGCTATACCATGGATTAGTATATGTAAAAATATATACTGTTAAATAAGACAAATAAATATTAGAAGTGTGCAGCTCTACTTTAGATAGTGAAAGCAAAAGTGCCATTTATTATAACGTCCACTAGGTGGCGCCAAATATACTGTTTTCTGCCAGGTAGGGAGAATGAAAAGTGATCAAGTTTTTGTAGTAATGTAATGTGTGTGTGTGTGTGTGTGTGTGTGTGTGTGTGTGTGTGTGTGTAAGAGTAATGTAATGTGTGTGTGTGTGTGTGTGTGTGTGTGTGTGTAAGAGTAATGTAATGTGCATGTATGTGCATGTGTGATGTAATGAGTGTGTGTGTCTGTGTGTCGTGTGGGAATAATGTAATGTGAATGTGTGTGTGTGTGTGTGTGTGTGTGTGTGTGTGTGTAATGTAATGTGTGCGTGTATGTGTGTGTAATGTGTAATGTGTGTGTGTAATGTGATAGTGTGTGTGTGTGTGTGTGTGTGTGTGTGTGTGTGTGTGTAATGAAAGGAGTGTGTGTAATGTACTGTGTGTTGTGTGTAATAAAATGTGTGTGTGTGTGTGTACTGTGTGTTGTGTGTGTCAGTGTGTGCCTGCTTGATGTGATATAGTGTGTGTAATGAAATGTGTGTGTAATGCACTGTGTGTTGTGTGTAATGAAATGTGTGTGTGTGTGTGTGTCTGTAATGTACTGTGCGTGAAAATGTGTTTAATGTGTGTTTCTGTATGTAATGTGATGTAGTGTTTGTGTGTGTGTGTGTGTGATAAAATGTGTGTTTGTGTGTGTTGTGTGTAATGTGTGTGTGTCTATAATGTGTGTTTGTGTGCATATGTGTGTTGTGTGTTATAAAGTGTGTGTATGTAATGTGTGTGTTTATTACACACAACACACACACACTTTATTACACACAACGTGTAATAAAGTGTGTGTGTGTTGTGTGTAATAAAGTGTGTGTGTGTTGTGTGTAATAAAGTGTGTGTGTGTGTTGTGTGTAATAAAGTGTGTGTGTGTTGTGTGTAATAAAGGGTGTGTGTGTGTTGTGTGTAATAAAGTGTGTGTGTGTGTTGTGTGTAATAAAGTGTGTGTGTGTGTGTGTGTGTGTAATAAAGTGTGTGTGTGTGTGTAATAAAGTGGTGTGTGTGTGTAATAAAGTGTGTGTGTTGTGTGTGTGTGTGTGTGTGTGTGTGTGTGTGTGTGTGTGTGTGTGTGTGCTGTAGCATGATTCTGGTGGGGCTGACTGGAGGAATCTCCTCAGGGAAGAGCACCGTGTCGTCTCAGCTCAGGGAACTCGGATGTCCTGTTATTGACGCAGATGTCATCGCCAGGAAAGGTGAAGAGACAGAGGGAAAAATATCACTTTAATTCCTGCACTTACCTAATCCCTCCTTTCTGTACTTCAATCCTTCCTTCCTTCCTTTCTGTACTTCAATCCTTCCTTCCTTCCTTTCTGTACTTCAATCCTTCCTTTCTTCCTTTCTGTACTTCAATCCTTCCTTTCTTCCTTTCTGTACTTCAATCCTTCTTTCCTTCCTTTCTGTACTTCAATCCTTTCTTCCTTCCTTTCTGTACTTCAATCCTTCTTTCCTTTCTTTCTGTACTTCAATCCTTTCTTCCTTCCTTTCTGTACTTCAATCCTTTCTTCCTTCCTTTCTGTACTTCAATCCCTCCTTCCTTCCTTTCTGTACCTCAATCCTTCCTTCCTTTCTGTACTTCAATCCTTCCTTTCTGTACTTCAATCCTTTCTTCCTTCCTTTCTGTACTTTAATCCTTCCTTCTTTCCTTTCTGTACTTCAATCCCTCCTTCCTTCCTTTCTGTACTTCAATCCTTCCTTCCTTTCTGTACTTTAGTCCTTCCTTCTTTCCTTCCTTTCTGTACTTCACTTCTTCCTTCCTGTACTTCAATTCTTCCTTTCCTCCTTTATTGTAATTTAATTTTTCTTTCCTTCCTTTCTTTATGACAATTATGTTTCTTTCCATCTGTAATTCAATTACTCCTTCCTTCTTTCCTTTCTGTACTTCAATTCTTCCTTCTTTCTTTCTGTACTTCAATTCCTCCTTCCTTTCTTTATGTCAATTATTTTTATTTATTTCTGTAATTCAATTCTTCCTTCATTCCTTCCTTCCTTTTTGTAATTCAATTCTCTTTCCTTCTTTTCTGTATTTCAATTCTTCTTTTCCTTTTTCTGTACTTCAGTTCTTCCTGTCTGTTTTTTCTGTACTTCAATTCTGCCTTTTTTCTTTCCTGTACTCCAATTCTTCCTTCCTTTCTTCCTTTCTGTACTCCAATTCTTCCTTCCTTTCTTCCTTTCTGTACTTCAATTCTTCCTTCCGTCCTTTCTGTACTTCAATTCTTCCATCCTTTGTTTCTGTACTTTAATTCTTCTTTCTTCTCTTCCTGTACTTTAATTCTTTCTTCCTTCAGGTGAGATTACTTACTTCTTCCCCTTTATCTTTCTTCTGCTACTCTGTCTCTGTATGTGCTGCTGAAGTGTGTGTGTGTGTGTGTGTGTGTGTGTGTGTGTGTGTGTGTGTGTGTGTGTGTGTGTGTGTGTGTGCGTGTCTCTGTGTTTTAGTGGTGGAACCTGAGACCCGAGCGTACCGTGTCCTGGTGCAGTACTTCGGGCAGGAGGTTCTGCTGGAGAACGGTGAGATAGACAGACAAAAACTCGGACAGATCATCTTCTCCGACCCCGAGAAACGCAGAATCCTCAACTCTATCACACACCCTGAGATCCACAGAGCCATGATCAAACAGATCCTCTACTACTTCATAAGAGGTTCGGACCAACACACACACACACACACACACACACACACACACACACACATACACACTCATGTTCGTGTTAAAATGCATTAGGTCTGCAAATTAAATGTTGCTTTGTTTTTTTTTACTAAACCAAAAATTCATTTTGTCTTAGGGTGTGATTTTTTAAATACATTTTGTCAATTTGATTATTATTCATGTTAAGAGAGGTTTTTGGTTTCTACTTGTCACTGTTTATTTCACATTTTTAACCTGAGTGAATTGTAATACTATAGAAAAACATGTATCAGATAAATAATAAATATCTGTCTTTCATAATCACCTAGAAAAGGTTTTTCCTTTGCTCTCGGATGCACAGTAAATTAAATAAAACTGCATTAACAAGAGCACTTGGAGAGTACAAACCTCCACCAAGCTGAGGAAGAAAATTTGCTTCTCTCACGGTGTTAAATAATCCTTTAAAGCATTCCTGCATCCAGAATTTTCACCAGAGCATTTCCCAAATATAAAAGTGCCCATTCACTAGTGAATAGCCCATGTTTTATGTTCCACTATCAGTTTATTTTTGGCTAAATACAAAGGTTTTCTGATTAAACCACCCCAGCTCACTGGCTTAGTCTCTCTTATTTACCTGTTACGCATCTTGTTTAGGGTTTGTCTCTTTCTGCATTTACAATTATAATAACAAGACTAGATAACTTGGCGGTGCGCCAATGATTCGTAGAAAGTGCAAAAGTCAGAAATCAAGTGTAAGAAATAGAAGAAGCATATGAATTCAAGGGAAATAAAAATATAGCAGTGTTTTCTAATATCACCATGCCGGGTGCAGGGGTCGCTGAGACTTGAAGTAAGCAGATAATTTCAGAATGACATTGTGGCCGATTTCATTTTATTTCCAAGAGATAACACCGTATTTCATGTTTATTTAATATGACTGAGAAGTGAATGGGCCCCTTTAATAGAGCCTTCCTTGCCCGAATTTCACCTCTGGGAGAAATTACATGAAAATCTGCACACTATTTTTCTTTTTGTCCTGCTACCATGCACAAAAACTAAATCTGAACCATAACCTCTTTGGAGGAGGTAATCAGAATTTAGTATAAGCTCTGGTAAAACGTTTATCATCGTAATCTCCAAAAAAAAAAAAAAAGATGTATATCTGGGCAGAATCATTACAAATAGGGCTGCATTAAAGATGTAATGCAGAACCGATTTTAACTCAGCACTGTTAAATGGTTTGCCACAGTGAATTTGGCAACACTGGATTACAGTGGTTTCATAAATACCAAAATGGTCCAAGTTTTTGTAAGTGGATGTGTGACAAAACATTCGTAAGTGATAAATAGGGAGGTTCTGTATTGTGTGTTTTCACTGCATCATTGAAGGAATTAAAACTATGCAGCAAGCGGCACTAACGTTGTGACATTAACTAGACTCTGCACGGAATGTTATATCTACCTGTTATGCTCTTTTCTGTGCTATACAGGGAATTATGGTGCAAATTGAGCCTGACAGTATTCCGTATTTTCAACTGAGCCGACTTATCTCGGGTGGGAAAATCAGATAAAGGGGGGAAAAATACTGCAATATGCACAGCTACTATTAGCATTCAAACAAGAAATGAGGTGGAAATTGCACTGTACTATAAAATAGAGGTAATGAGTGTGAGAGATGAGAATGGGAAAAGAAGGTATGAGCATCTTGTGTTAACGCCCCCCCCCTCCTTTTTTAAGCAAGGAATAAAAATGCACAAGGTCAAAACAACCCTGTTGTCTGAATAAGTAAACATCTTTTCTTTCCTTTTTAAGCGCATAACAGCACAGAGCACTTGCATGCTAACCTATTTGTAATGTTTTTTATGATTTTTGTCTTGTACAGTATGAGTCATCTTGTCTATTCGCAGTCAGAATGTGGAGGTCCTCACTAAACAGTTAGGGCCAGTGTATTGTGTCCAGGCACCTCTCAGTCTGCAGGAGGGACAGCAGAAGATTTTTTAGAACATAAACTGCAGTTTTAATGAGTGCCTGGGGCAGAGATTGGTCCGTCCTGCTGTTTGTTTGCATGGTTGTGTACAGATAACCGAATCTGAGACAGGGAGAGAAAGACAGCTCCGAGGGTTCTGAGTTTTAGTGGTGCATGTTATTGATTTTATACTTAAAAAAGAAAGAAAAAAGGAACAAATTACTTTTAAATGCTATGATGATGGTTAATAATATACAAAGTGATATGGAACCATCTTGCAATCGATCTCATAGTCTTACAAAAAAAACTGGGTATAAAAAATATTTTGTGTGGAAGAATTCTTAAACAGGCCCTAACAGTGTAAGACACTGCGATTCCCTTCTTTCCTGTCACATACAACCTTTTTAAACATTCCTTCATTTCATTTTCCAAATCACGTTATCCTTTATAAGCGTTACTGGGAGGCTGGAGCCTATCCCAGCCAACCCTGGGCAAAGGTGGTGCACACCCTGAACAGCTCGCAGGCACACAACCATTCACATACATTCACACTTAGGGGCAATCAGGAATATCTGATTAGCCCAAAGTGGATGTCTTTGGACTGTGGGAGGAAACCGGCACACACAGTGGAAACCAGTGCAAGCACAGTCAGAATATGTAGACCCAACACAGAAACACCCACGCCAGGCACAGGGCTCGAACCCCGGACCTTCTGCTGTGAGGCAGAAATGCTAATTACTACACCACCGTGCTGCCCCATAGCTCAGTTATTCAAGGTTCAGTTACATTTTTGATGTGATTAAGGGAGGGGTGGCAGTGTGTCACTCACATCTCCAGAGTCCTGGTTCTCTCATTTTTGACGTGTTTTCCCTGGGTTGTCTGGTTTCCTACCACACCCTAAAACTTGCCCGTCAATGTAAAACATTACTTCAAATGAATCAAGGATTCCTAATTACGAATTATTAAATTGTGACTCTGCTATCATATTAATGAAATATGAGAAAATTTCACATATTTCATTAATATGATAGCAGAGTCACAATATGATAAACAGGAATTTTGTGTAAGCAGTGCCAGAATTGCGACTATGCCATCAATTATCATGACATTGTATATATTCTTTTAAATAAATGTTGGTTATTAAATAAAGAGACAGCATGGGCAGTATCATTTAGTACTGTTGACTTATTTTCTTTAGAAAAGTAAAAGGTAACCAGTTTTGAGGTTAGATTTTTTTAACATCACAAACATGTCCATAATGGACACCTAAATGCAGCAAGAGTAACAGCTGGAAACACAAAGACAGTGTTAAAGTATAAAGTATATATGAATAAATATTAGAAACAGCTGGAAACTCTATTCACAGTAAAGATTAATTGCCAGAGAAATTGATTTCAGATTACTCCATGCATAAGTAAGGATGTCTGTGAAAGTCATGTGGAAGTGTTTTCATTGACTTTTTATGGCAAGGTTGCAGGTCAGAAAACCTTGGAAGATATATATTAAAACAACAAATTTGCAGTTTAGATTTAAGATTTTACAGGACATGCTTCAATTTGTTTTCGAAAAACTGAAATTATGTCTGTCAAACCTAACGTGCACACGGGGTGTGTGGTGTACCCAAGGGGTGTGCACTGCAAATAAGGTCAAATTTTTTTAATTGCTCAACCTCAGCTGTCTTTTGTTCCATGTAGTACGAACGATGTGAGTTATATCAAACATGTAAAGGGAGTAGAATTTTAACTTTTTTTTTTGACTCCCAAGTTACAAAAAAAAAATAAAATCCATGTTTAGCATAATGTAACTCAGCAAGCTGCAATTCTGAGTTACTAAGCCATAATTATGGGAAACTTTAAAATTTGAATATTATGATAATTCATTATTATTAGATATCATATCATAATTAAGAAATACTAAGTCATAATTATGAGAAACCTGTTTATACTGTTTATATATATATATATATATATATATATATATATATATATATATATATATATATATATATATATATATATATATGTATACGTATGTATGTATTTTTATTTTTATCACCTTTTAAGTCGCACCTTATATGTATGTCTTGCTGCTATGATAAATAAATTTCCCTCAGGGAATTAATAAAGTCATCTACCTACCTACCTACCTACCTACCTATTTGTCTATCTATTTATCTATCTATCTATCTATTATTGTGAAGATCATCATGGGGTGAACAGTAGTAGAAATAAAAATACATATACATATACATATAACCATCTGTACAGGAGCAATAGAAATAATAAAGTATGAACAGGCTTCTCATAATTATGACTTAGTATTTATTAATTATGATATGATATCTAATAATAATGAATTATCGTAATATTAAAATTTTTTAAATTTCCCATCATTATGACTTAGTATCTTAGAATTGTTGCTGAGTTACAATATGCTACACTGGGATTTTTTTGTTTGTTTGGTTTTTTTGGGTTTTTTTTGTTTGTTTTGGAGTCAAAACATAAAAGTTCAAATTCTACTCCTTGTACATGTTCGATCCTGAATACAGCTGCATGGCTTGTTTTCAACCTTTCAAAATTTCCCACACCACTCCCCTGTTACGATCTCTCCATTGGCTTCCTGTAGCTGCTCGCATTAAATTTAAAACACTAATGCTTGCCTACAAAGCCAAAAAT
>JAOUQZ010000004.1:5963263-5974076 GCA_028564935.1 Neosilurus hyrtlii
TGACGAAAATCAGCAATGGTTCTTTTACATGCCTCCCACCATAGACAGTGAGAGACATGGCCGGCATTTGATAACCCGCTGATAGTGGGGATTGAACCCCCCTTTGAGAAAAATAACATTAAAGTTTTTCAGGATAATGCACACAATATGATTCAAGGTTCTAAGGTCGATGATGGGACTATTCTTGCACGCATAGACTTTATCCACATCTGTGAAAAAATATATGACCTTATCTCATTTATTTTTTTCTTTTCTTTTTTTTCTTTTGGTTGGGGGGCTTTTAGACCACTGTGGCTCTCAGCCCTTCAATGTACTATCAAATGTTTAATGTACAAAAACAAAACAATATGTTAACAGAGTGTTAACTGATTGTGAGGGCTCATTAGGTTTTATTGTTTTATGTGGTATTGTTTATAGTTTGTTCTGTCATGTTGAAAAACTTGACAGAAATGCTGCATTTATAGACATTAGAAAAACTTAGTGTTTACCTTTTATTATAATATTTCTTTGTTTAAATTGCTCATGTCAATTTGAGATCTTCAATCTGCATTTTAGATTTACAAATCTATTCTGTTTGCTTCCTAAAATATAGCAGGAAGATGCATCTTAAAGAGCTAAAAACTTCGTCGTCCCCGTCGTAGTTTTATAAAATAGGGCTCCCCTAAACAGAATCTTGCATAGGGCTCACAAAAAACTAGTGTCACTGTGTGAGCTTATTAGTATTTCTTTGAATGTGTACATATTTGCTCACATGATTATTCTAGAATTATTCAACACCCCAAAGTACAGAGATTTATAATTTCATATGTAATTACATTTTAAGCATTTTCTTTAAAAGAAAAGGGTGGCACCTCCACGTTGTCACAATCACCATGTGCCCTCTTGCGTTGTTGTCTGTTGTCACACCAATCCTCTAATATTCAATTGCTTTTTCACTGTAACACAAACTTACATCATACTATTGTGCACCTCCTATTTTATTTGTTCATTAATTGATTTCATTAAATGGAGTGTTCCATAGCAAAAAAAAATCACCTTTGTCACTGCTCCACAAGGTCCTTTCCATTGTTAATCAGCAACTCCTCATATATCTGTAAATGGAATTTTGTGAAACTTTCACAGAATCACATAGTTTGTGTGTTTCTCTGCAATATAACTCAAGGAAGTTGTGCACAGATTTTGATGATAAAGTCTTTGTAAAGTAGGGTAGATGTAACAAACCATCAAAGTTTGGAGGGGATTCATGCATGGGATGATATATTGGGTAAAAATCTATTATGGTAAATAAGTGACAATAATATCTGAATGAATCTTCATCAGACGCCCACTAGGGGGAGATATTTCATTATTATAAATATGGCAACATATAATTGAAAACCCGTAATCTAGCATAGACTTTTCAGGTTAATCAATGCACTTTTTATGCCTGGCCAAGGTATCTTACACTATATGAGTGCCCCCACACTCCCCGGTTTTTTTTGTTGTTGTTTTTTTTGGGTTTTTTTTGTACTAAATACATTTTTGGGGTTTCCCAAACCAAAACGTGTAGTTGCCATTCCTCCACAGGGGGCTTGATATCATTAATCTGCAACTCCTATATCTGTGAATGGATTTTAAAGAAACTTTCAGAGAATATAATAGTATTTTAAACTTCCTATTTTATTTTTGTATTAAATCAATTTTATTTTATTTTTTTATTTAAAAAGATTTTTTTTTTGTGGTAGTTGAAATAAACAGTGCAGGGGATACAAGTCTTCCCTGAAAGACTCATGAAATGTTTTAAATTAATACTGTATTTTGAACACTACTTTGAGTTCACCGTAAAGAACATTTAGCATAAATAAGAATAAGCTCTATATTAGTCTCAATAAATCAGAGCCTTACAGTTATATTTACATCCACTCGGTGAGCAATAACTATTATTTAGAACACTTTGTCATGACTTACATCTGAGGCATTTGAGAGTTATGGGTGAAATCTTGGCTTTCTGCAAATATTGATCGACTTATCTTGCAGAATTCCATTGAAGCATAACCTTACCCTGTCTTCTTCTTTTTTCTATCTTTACAGACATTGTCAACTGTGACTTAAAGTCCACACTTCGTGTCCTCTACAACCTCTTTACCAAGTACAGGAATGTGGAATGAATTTCTGGTCAACAGCACTGCCTTTATATCAGTATTAGCTTTTTTGTTTGTATTTGTGGATTACCATTCACAGTATTCAGTATTATTTTGGTAATTCCGTATTTTTTCAGAGTTTGCTCTGTATTTATCCAACATGCTATAAAATCTTAATAATTATTTTTGTTTACACAGTGATGAAGGATTGGGTGATGAAACTAATAGTGGGTTAATGCCAAGTGTGTGTATTGTGTTATTTTTTTTTTTTGAACTGGTTATTCCATCAAAATTTTTTTGGATTTCTAATCTGTAGTCATTATTATAGTTACATGCAAACCATTTCACAAATCTGTTACACCTAGGCCCAGGATAAAGCCTGTTTTTTTAAACAACAAAAATGAAGAGTTCAGGAGCAAAAGCAGACAACATTTTTCTAGTATTCTGTAAATAATTTTTGCCTGATTTCCTTGATAGAACATTTACATTTCCAGCATTTGGCAGACGCTCTTATCCAGAGTGACTTACAATTATCATTTATTTATACAACTGAGCAATTGAGGGTCAAGGGCCTTGCTCAAGGGCCCAACAGTAGTGATAGTGGGGATTGAACCGCTGACCTTCGGATCAGTAACCCATTGCCTTAACCACTAAGCCACCACCATAGAACTGGACATTTCATGTAGAGGCAATCTTAATTGCTAGGAAATAAGAAAACAATGTAAGGATCTGGAAAAACAAAAGATTAGTAAAAAAATAAAGAAAAAAACAACTGGTAAAACATATCTTTTAAAAAAAACGTTTTGATCACATCTGGCAGCAAAACAGACTTTTTATTTATTTATTTATTTTAAAATACACAAATCTGAATTTAGGATTGGCACTCCACAGCACCGGTGGTAGGGTGCTGGATTACTGATCTGAAGTTCAGGGGTTCAAGCCCCACTATCACCAGGTTGTCACTGCTGTCCCCCCCAGTGCAGCTAACTGGGTTATCACAGGCCAGCCATGGTCCACTGTACTTTGAGAAACATGTAAAAGAACCATTGCTGTCGTTCATAAATGCGATGGCGTGGCGAGCTGTCCAGAGTGTGTTCTGCCCTCACCCAGAATCAGCTGAGATGGGCACCAGCCTCCCCGCAACCCTAATTAGGATTAAACGGTTCAGAAAATTAATGGATGGATGAATGAATGACTCCAGAGCACCATACTTATACAAATGGTGTAGAGCCATGAGCTTGATTTTGTTGTTACATTTATGCTCACATGCCCAACAGGAAACCCAACAATCAGCACTGGGTGCACTTGCATTTCGCAGAAATTTTTTGTGCTTAATCAATGTTTTTTTCTTCTTCAGGAAAAGTAAGCTTTTGAATACCATTAAAAAAAGGAGGTTATATTATGGCTGTTTCTTTACTGAAAATAAATCCAACCATTTTCTGATCAGACATCACTGCAGATTTTGGTTACTAAATAATTTTTTCTTTTTTTATATCTAAATCTACAAATATAGTTATAGATTTACATCTATATATTTCTTTTTTACGGGAAAAAAGACAAACCAAACAGAAAGAAGGATCAACATCATCCAGGTGCCTGCTTTTGTGCTTGAACTCTTCATATTTTCATAAATAGGTCCAAGCTATATTTCAGTGTCTGTCATGTGTCCTCATCTGGAATAGGCCCTGGACAGTTTCCTTAGTAGTTGTCCATCTGTGATGGCCAGATTGGTAGATTGGAGATTGGGGGAGTTTATTGCTTAGTGTAATGAAAAAAAAAAGAAATAAATAACAGCAAGGTCTTTTACCTCTTATTTTAAATTGTAGTCTGGTTTGGGATAGAGGAATCTGTCTTGCTTTCTATCAAGTGTACAGACTAAAGTATCTAGTTCAAGCACTTCATTGTGCTGGTAGTTAGGCTTTAATGCTTTGTATGAAATGCTTGTAAGAAACTTCTATATCTATATCTTCTAACTGAAGTAAACAGTCACGAAATTGCCTCCTCCACCCTCAAGGCAATCATAGAATTCAAACCATAAGCAGACGATTGCGACTAGTTTGTAAGAATGCAATGCGGCTATTCGAGAGGAAAAAAATGAAGGATTCCTTCGTGCAGTTTAATGTGAAGGTCGGTGCGATCGTTTGTTTCACTGTTGAGGTTTGAATGCGGTGTGTGGGGCCTGACGGGAGGGCTGACGGGAAAAGCGAATTCCTGTAATTGTGCTTTCCTCATTCACCACTGTCCATTTTGTGTGACTGTCCTGTGTGTACTTTTGAACGAATGGAAGAGGAATAAATTGATCTCGATCGCTCAGTCACACTTAATAACTTTCAGACCAAAATCTGTATTTTATTTAACCTGTCTAACAAAAGGCTCTCATAAGGCAGAGGCAGTGTTTCATTTTAATGGCTCAGACCGGCAGTCTTCATGCTGCAATAAAGTTGCATGATGAAATCTTGGTTTAGTTACTGAAACTGTATAAGGGAAGCTCTTCTGAAAAGCAGATGAAAGGTCAAATTTTCTCTTGTGTAAAATGATGTAGCACTGTCCAATTTGACCCAACAAGGTTATATTGGAGATCAACAGATAGAAAGAATAGAAAATGTGTATTAGGATGTGGTTTTGTTTGTGTGATTCTCTTGAAGACCTTCAGATCAGTTTTGTATTTTTTATTGAAATATATTTTTTCTTTGGCTTCAGGTACCTAACAAGTTGAACAACTTAATTAAACAGAGTTGTGTGTTTATGAGCAAGACCTGTCACTGAGTTACACTTTTACTCAGGTTTTGTGGAACAGCCGGTAAGCTTTTTTTTTCCATGCTTCCAAATTGCACACTTTTTATCCCAAAATACACTGTCAAAAGAAGCATTTTTGGGGGAAAATGCACACCGCCTGTCATATTCTTTGGGCCCCATTAAGAGCCAGCTGAGTTAAATGTGAATTTCACTGTTAGCGCTGTCTTCAACAATGGCCTTTTCGATAAAAACCTTTGTTCTGCTACATTTTCTGACCCATTATATGACTGGAACTGGGGGGGAGATTAAAAGATGAGGGCGTCTTGATCACCGAGCAGCATCTGAGAGCCTAAATAACAGCGAAGACCACCTGTGTAATTGTCCAACGCTAGGCTGTCCTGAATAGCCATTAGCTTCCCTACTGCAATTACCTTTCCTCCAGTCCCCTTCATGACACCAAGCACTGCAGAGAGTCCTGGAAAACCTCAGCCCCTGTTTACTCCCAAATACAATGGCTGAAACAGAGTGTCTTATCCAGGCTGATATTGATTTGTACTTAAGATTTGGGTCATTATAGGTAATTGAGTCTTCCATTCCGTCCTCTTAACATGCCTCGGGAGTGCGTTTACACCTGCATGGATTACAAAGTTCTGATATTGTCTATAAAATTGTAAGACCAAGAAAGAAAACTATGTCAAAATCATAATGAAAATATATGAAAATATATACATTGTTATTATGGGAAATCTCTATGATGGGAGATATAAACTTTATATTATGGGAGCTATAAAACTTTGTTTTTAAGTAGTTATAATGTATATTATTTAAATGTGCAGTTTGTAATTTTGTAAACGTTTTTCTAAATCTAGGTTATTTGCAAAGAAATGTTGATTCAGTATATTATCCTGCAAGTGATATGGCTAAGTGTTTTTTTTTTTTTAATAACTTTCTTCCTTTTTCTGGCCCTGAAATTAGCTCCACCCCAGGCCTGCTCGCCTGCCCCTTTTCCTTAAAATGCAATCCAAATGATGAGTTGGGAAAAAGGAGTGTCAGTTATTTCACTGCGATTGCAACTGGACTCACAGATAGCATATAGCAGTAAAACAAATTACAAACTGTACCTTTAATGGATATGTTATTGAATTTAACTTTGATCAAAGATAGCTTTGATAATATTGATTAATGTTAGAAAATATGTATATTTTTATTCAAAATAAAACTGCTTCAATTAAAAACATTAGTTTCCAGTGCATTGATGTACTATTAGTATATCATTTTCTTGATGTAAATACATTGAGACTTTCTGTTTGACGATTCTATTATTTTGAGATATCAAAAAATGTAACAGTACAGTACATTAAAAAAAACAAATCTGATTGGTCAGAAGGGGTTTTACTTTTCTATAACAGCAGTTCCGGCAGTTATTTCAACTGTTATTCAAATCAGGTTTAAATTTCTAAGATGTCACTGTTTCTGTAATAAAAGCAATGTGTGGTTCTCCCCCCAACATTTGCCACGAAGTTGGCAGCACACACATTAAAGAATATCTTTAGGATTAAAACAATATTTTTAATTCACTGGAATAAAGAGGCCCAAACATCTTTCAGCATGACAACGCCCCTGTGAACAAAGTGAGCTCCATGAAGACATGGTTAAAGTTTTAAGGCCAACAACTGAAGCAAATACAACTTTTAGCTGTATATATTTTATAATTCTTTTAATGAAGTTTGTGTGTGTATGAGCTCAGTAATTAAGCTGGTGAGGTTTAAATCCCAACACCATTTGTGCCACTGGGTTGAAGGCCCTTAACTCTCAACAGCTCCATTTTATAAATAAGAAATGTTAGTAGGATAAAAGTGTCAGTTAAATTCTAGAAATGGAATGTGACATACATTCAGACACACATAACCCATTTTTGTTTATCCGTTATTTATACTGCTTATATTTCAGCTTCACTGGGGAACTGGACCCAATCTCAGCCGAACGGGTCATCAATCTATCTCAGGGGAAACGCACAGAACAAACAATCATTCACGCTCACATTCACACCAGTAGACCTAAACTGCATGTTTTTGGGCAGTGGGAAGAAACCAGAGAACCCTGAGGAAACCCATGCAATCACGGGAAGAACATGCACGCTTCACACAGAAAAGCCCTAACCGGGCACAAAGTTCAAACCCTGAACCTTCTTGCTGTGAGGTGACACTTGCCAAACCGCTTAAAAGTCACAGGGAGGATGGAGCCTATCTCAGCTGACTCTGGGTAAAGGCAGGGTACACCCTAAACAGCTCCCAACCCACGTTTATCTTTTTTTAATCAAAACAAGGTCAGATACCTTATAATTTGAAGGTCTTGACATGAAGGCAAGCATGTAAATGTATGCAAGTTCTAATATATGTAATCCACCACCTTAATGTGGTTTGAGGCTTCCAGCCTGTATACACTCTTAGCTCTTATAACCTCCCCAGTCTGCACCACATACAGCTGTTAAATCCGAACACATCTTGATGAGACCCATCCAATTACAGACTTTTTCTTCCCTCTCCTATTTCACTATAACAATAGCAGAAGCAGACTTATATTATATTTATGGCTTTATTTATAGTTGGTCTTCAGTGTGGGATTGCTCTGTCCACATGCCAGTGTGTGCCAGGACGACCATCAAAGACAGCAGAGATCCATATCTTCAAACACTGCATTACAGAATTGAGTTAAAGAGACATTTAGTGCGCAAACATTCGGACATCAAAACCCTCGCCTGTTGCCTGGAGACTACTGTTCTTCCTGGGTTTTGGGTAAAGTGCAGCAATGGGTGGTTTCAATAACCTGGTTCTATGCTGATTTCTAAAGACTTGCAATTTGTGTTCACAATGTCAGGTCAGCATGCTGTTTCCTTCAAATTCATTTATTTTATGCTTAGTAAAAAGGAGGACAAACGCACCACTGAGGCTTTTTGTATTTCCTTATATACAAATAAACCTGACATCACAGGCATGTAGCCCAGATATTCTAATCAGTTTTAATTAAATTTTGTTAACTGTACTGCACTAGTGTATTGGTGCCAGTTGTGCGCCTTTTATCTTTCTGACGCTGAACAGAAGAATGTGATTAAAGCATCTGTGGAGAGGAACATCAATAATGTCATCTAATCAACATTTTTCCTTAATGAAATTTTGTTTAAGGTAACAGCCTGAATACTCGGCTTTCTGGCATGCAGATTAAGTCTGGCCCGTTCTCCAAATACATTCCTGGCAAATCTTTAATGAGACATATTTTCCTAGCTCTATTCTTCTGTTAACTGGAATGAAAGGCATGTTGAGGCTGTGAACTATGTTGCATAGTTTAGGGTGACCCTAAAGTTCACAAAGTTCAAAAAAAGTCACACCTGGAAGAGTGCTTCAGGAAGCCTCTGGAGCCGTCCACAAGAGGGCAATGTATATTCTCACGCTCCTTTTTCATGACTTGCAGTATCCTCGAGGACAGGTTCCCAACCCTGGTCCTGGAAAACACCTGTCCTGCCTATTTTAATGTTTTCCCTGCTCCATGACACCCAGATATTAATTTGCTAATCTGTTAAATAAGGTGTGTTGGGAACAAGAAAACCACTTAAATGTGCAAGGCAGGAGGCCCTTGTCATATGTTGTGTTTAAAAATGTTATGGTGATAGAACATCGAGTGAATGTGGTGATGTAGACTTTTTAATTATGGACAGGCATCGTGTAAACAAAATGTTTCTAATGATGCCTGAATTTTAAGTTAACTGTGAAAGGTGCAGATAATATTTAATAATCCTCCTATACTTCAACAAAGAAAAAACACTGTGTGAAAGTAAAATATTGATACTTTTACATCTACTTAACACTGAAAACACTGCTGTCCCTGAATGCATTGGTCAGTCTCTGTATATCTGCTGGTCATATGCATGATTAATGCTACACACTTTGTAAACGAATAAATCAAAGGTAAAATATCGTGTAAATATTCAGTATTTGCCATTTGCAGCAATTAAGCTTGCTTGCCTAGCTAATTATCTTAGCTAGTGGAAACTATGCTATTCTAACCTGGAATTAGCAAAGAAACTAACTTAGCTTAGTTAAACATGGCCAGTTAATATTAACATGGGCGGCACAGTGGTGTAGTGGTTAGCATGTCTTTCTCACAGTAGGAAGGTCCTGTTTTCGAGTCCTGGATTTGGGTGTTTCTGTGTAGAGTTTGCATGTTCTCTCCGAGCTTGCGTGGGTTTCCTCTGGGTGCTCCAGTTTCCTCCCACAGTCCAAAGACATGCACATTAGACTAATTGGCTGTTCCAAATTGACCCTAGGTGTGAGTGTGATTGTGAATGCTTATGTGTGTTGCCCTGCGATGGCCTCGCGAGCTGTTCAGGGTGTACCCTGCCTTCGCCCAGTGTCAGCTGAGATAGTCACCTGCCTTCCCGCGACCCAAATAGGAGTAAGCATTACTACCACCTAGTGTTCCCGGTATACGTGCGGGATCCACCGTGACTCTGACTTGGATAAAGCAGTAACTGAAGATCATGTGGATTTCTGTTATTCTCTTCTTCTGTTACCAACAAATATGTTAAAAGTTTATTTCTTGCAGTTTTATATGTAAGAATGTTCACTGCCTCCCTATTTGAAACCATTTCTGAAAGACAATCTCTACCACGAACTGTTCAGAGCAAATTGGGAGAAAATGTTTGGGAAGCATGATGTAGAGTCTCCAACCAAACTATCACCATTAAAAAAGCTTTTTATTAATCAATTAATCTGCATGAAATATTGGCCAGGCACGTGCCATTCTAAAGTCAATGTGCACGAGGCCTCTGATTACAGGGCCACATAAAAGGAAAATAAATCTGATGAAAGGCCCCCTGTGGTGTTTTTGATTTGGGGCGAGTAAAACCCCTCCTGTTTTGCTCAGCACTCTGAAAATGAAGCTCTGTGTTTTTATCAGCAAGCGAGTGCTGAATCTGGCGGACTCGACTCTTATCTCTTGCTAAAGCCAATCAGTGCTGGCTGTGTGAGCAGGCTGGCCTGATCTGCACCTGGCCTCACAGGGGCCTCCTGATTAGCTGAGGTCACAAGGCGATGGCGAAATGAACTAAAGCAGGCCAAGCTACCTACCCCAACCCCCAACTCGCTGCTCCGCCTCTGCCCCCTTCGGCAAAGAGAGCGACATGCTCCAGTCTTCAACACACAAACACACACACACACACACACACACACACACACACACACACAAGGCCTTTGGGGCTATATCTGTCCACATCAGATTGCACTGCTGATAATGGACATGGAAAAGACCCTGAGAGAACGGCAGAGCGAGTGTTTGTAATCAGGCACTTTGGAGACAGTTTTTATTGATGAGAAATGGAGAAAAAAAGAACATGGTTTACATACATTACAATAATGCCAACATTCACTGTTCATTCACTTCTGTATATCCACACACTCTTTATAAAGTGAAAGTATTTAATCTGTGATCAATTCTGTATATAACAAAATAATGCTGCATGCATTCAGTACAATGTATGTGAGGCGATTCACCACAACATGTACAGTTGGGCAAAACTTGTTTTACTGGATATTTAACTTTCTTTTGTCATCAATTTTGTTCTTTCTTTTGACAAAACTTTGTTTTGTCAAAAATTTTGTCATCTGTTAATTTTGTTGCAGGCAGTCCAGAGAAACTGTTTATGCAATCATCATCCAAACCGAAAACGTTGTTTGGAGAAAACGAGCTATAAATGTCGATGTATAAATTTAATTTCCTGCAACACATATATTTATTTGGTCTACAAACTCACATATATGAAATGTATTTAAATAATTTATTTAAGGAATTTATTTGAGAAATGTAAAATGTACAAAATTAGATGCGGGTCATTTCTCATTTTGAAGCTCTCATTTCACCCCCCCCCCCCCCCCCCAAAACAAAAAAAAAAAAAAAAAAAAAAA